>JAFISD010000001.1:0-375192 GCA_022560085.1 Helminthosporium solani | reverse complement strand
GGGAAAGGAGGGTTTAAGTGCACCGCCATGAGGGGCGCCCACGGTTCGGGTCGACAACATGGCGGCGCTGATGACCGACTGTAACGAGCGTGACGCGGAAACCTGGAGACAGAAAACGAGCTCTACGATGGCTTAAATCTGCCCCTTGCACGAACGGCACCGACGCTAGCTAAACCAGGTAACCCGTAGAGCACGTGCGCGGGGGCCGTGCCTGCGTGGTTAGGGAGGTTTTGCGGCGAATCGGCCTCCAAAAACGGCGTCACGAACCCCCAGAATCGGCAGCCAAAACGCCGTTGGATTGTTTAAGATAGTATTCCTATTCCTAGGCTTTATTTAAAAAGTTCTTAGGTTAATTATAGTAAATATAAAGCTAGAAAGATATTTAATAGATTAAAGATTATAAAATTAGGTTAATTTATCTAATATAAATAAACTATTTATTAGAATAAAAACTAACTAAAATATGAATATATAATAGCTAGCTTTAATATTATATATATAGTTAAAATTTAGTCTAATACTATATAAGATATCTTTTAACTATATTATTTAATATAAATACTTTATTAGAAATTATTTACTATATTATTATTATTATTTTAGTATTATTTTACTATAGTATAATATATTATAATCTACGAATAATACCCTAAGTTAATTCTAGAATAATATAATTATAATATATTTCAATATTACTCTATAGGAACGCGCAATTAAAAAAATCCTACCCGACTTTGCTGGGCTCATGTAGACCCCTGGAGGCAATATCACAAATTTGCATACGTCCTGCAAATCTGATCAAATTTCTTTAAGAGAGAGCTGGGGTACAAAACCATCCTCCCAGCAAGCTATACCAACTGGAAAATTTATAACTTTCTTTCGTCGTTGCAAGCACGCGTCCCATCATGAAATTTCCGCCGCTGTCTGGTTTCGTTGTGTTTGGGCTCAGCCCTGTTGTCTCTTCTTCACCGATGCCCGCACCACAATCAAGGACTACGCCTTTGTCCCTGTTCGCATTCGCCGACTGGCTCGATGTCCAAGTTCCCAATACCGTCACCCCAAACATGGGTCGCTACGCCTACAAAACCATCATAGACGGTGTATGTCACGAGTTTCTACTCACGAATTGGAACTGTCTGCATAATATCACTGCTACTGGTCCCAATATGGCAGCATCTCTGCGTAGCACCGCGGCAGGCCTTACGGGTGCAAAAATACCATATGTCGATGCTGTGACTGGCTTTGACTGGCATGGAAATCTGTGGGCATATGTTCTGGAGTGCAGTAATTGGTACCCAAAGAGTGCTTGTGGAATGGTCGTCTGCTGTGATAGGGAGAAGAGGAAGAGGGTTTATGGTGATCCAAATTCTGCGTGCCCGACAGGGCTTGTGGAGGACTCGAGCTGCCCGATGTTTGAAAATGAGAAGCACTGATTCGCCTTGGGGTGGAGAACCTAACGCTCCTTCCCACCCTCACACTTAAATGGAATCATTATTGGAGACTAAAAGTCCAAGCAGCTGTGCGTACGGTCAACTGTCAACTGACCGTTTCAAGTCCTCCGTTGGACGCTACGTGTCAGTCCTTATTGGACTATCTGTAGGATGCCCAATTGAACCTCTCCGCCACGTAAATGTCAGCTCCTCTTCAATTCGAGGTGGATGACATCTGGGTTGCAACGCGGCAAATGAAAGCATAGAAGTTTACTTCGTAGTTCAATCACCAGCATATGACATAGTGCGGACTTTCAATATGCTGCTTGGCGAAGCACTAGCCACAGTTCTCCACCTTAGCACTCTGGAGCTAGTACGTGTTCGAGCTATTCCCACTGGGCGCCTCTTTACTCCGTATGCTGGAACTAATTACGTACTGAAGATGCACGACATAACCCAGAATAAACTTTTGCGAAGAGCAGAAGGGTTGGCAGCGAACAGGCTGACTCGATGCTGTCATCGAAGGCTGTTAAACTATCTGGGGATGAATTATAATTCATACCCCACAATATCACAATAACTCAATTCTCCGCATTTGAACTCTATCCTTTCGACTATCATACCATGGATAAATATAGAGCGCTGTCAAGACTAGGCAGATTGGAGCCTTTGGAGCACTACACTCTTGGAGGTTACCACCCTATCCACATTGGTGACAAACTCCGTAACAGCCAATACACGATCATTAACAAACTGGGATGGGGCGCCAGTTCAACAGTCTGGCTCGCGACGGATGCGCACAACAACAACGCATGTGTGGTCATTTCAGTTTCGAAAGCGGACATGGCAAAATACTGCCACGAAGTCCTCTTGCCAAAACTCGACTACCTCAAAACCGGAAATGACAATCATCCAGGCAAGAAACATATAATTTTTCCGACAGGTTTCTTCCTACATGAGGGTTGCAACGGGCGGCACTTCTGTCTTGTGATGGACTTCGAAGGCCAGGTAGTTTCAAGGGCGACGAATCGCGGTCAAGGCGCTGCGACCCGACCACTACCGTTGGCACGAGCAAAAGAAGTAATACTAAATCTCGGGGATGGGTTGAGTTATATGCATGGTCTGGGACTTGCACACAACGGTCAGTATATCAGCACCTTATTGAATTGACAAAAGCAAAAAGACTGACCTGCAAGACTTGTATGGTGCTAACTTGTATCTCGGCGTGCCTTCCAACGACAAATGGACTGTCCAAAAGTTCGAGAAGGTATGTGGTCCGCCGAAAAAAATCGAGTTCTCGAGATCATCATTCACGGCACGTATCCCACGATACCTAGTCACTGATGCCCTCACCTCTGAGACCGACCCCAGTCTTTTCTCAGGCCCTCTCAAAATCGGCGATTTTGAGCTCGCGGTCTACGACGATGATAGCGTCTCTCGATTTGCGCAAGGACCGTGGATGTTACCAGAGCACAATGCACCCTATCACATTAGCACGGCAGGTGATGTCTGGATGTTCGCATGCGCGATATATCAATTGATCTCCGGGTTCGATCTTTTGGGCATTTACAACGATCCTTTGGTCAAGGTGGTGAAACAGATGACATTGGTCTTTGGAAAACCACCGGGCTGGATAGCCGATTCATGGGAGGATATGTACGGAGAAGGAAGCGTACGATTTCCCGAAAGACCGATCAAGCCGTTAGGGTCATGCGTTTACGAGATTAGGGCCGGGAACGCGAAGAGGGGTATGTTCTCTCGGAAAGATGAATTTTCGGATGTAGATGTTGTAACGATAACGGAGTTGCTGCGCTTCATGTTGAAGCTTGAGCCATCAGATCGACCAGATATTGGGAGTGTGTTAGCCCATCCGAGCATGGAGTACTTCCGGAAGCAAGGAGAGTAGATCAACCATAAAGAGAATGAGGAAAAGACTCTCTGCGCTCATACAGGAAAACATGTACTAAATTGAAGCTGCGATGGGATATCTCTCAAGAAAGGCTACTAAACAAAGCGAGCCCTTGTGACAGAAGCAATCCAATAAGGCAGTAAGGAAACTATGATGTGAAAAAATGGCAGGGGTATCCAACTAGACTACCAAACGAGTTGGGTGCAATGATAATAAGAAAGGTGTCTATCTACAGTTCAATTCAACATCGCACTGAGCTTGGTCGTTGACATAGGAAGAATCGGATATTGGTGGTGAGAGTGGGTGAGAGATGACGAGGTTCTCGCGCTTGCACCCTGGTTCCATGGAGTCATCCAGCTCGTCACGCATCCGTTTCTGTATTGGTGACGAGGCTGGCGAGCCTGCATCTAGCATATCTCTGGGCAGAAACAATTCGCTCATTCTTCTCCGCCTCGCCCGTTCTGTTTGCTTCCTCTTCTTCTTCTTTACGATGTTTCTCCATTTCTTTAACACATATGTGGCCAATGCTGCACGATCGAAGGGTGTAAGAGTTGCTGATTTGATATTCACCCAATCAACTCTTCGCAATGTGACTGGTGCCTTTTTGTGAAAGGCTTTGGCGAGACTACTTGTCAAATATTCAATCTGACCCCGGTCAAGTGTATGGAGTTCGTTCCATAACGCCAAGCGCAGTGTAAGATAGCTTCGTGGAAGATGTGGTAGAGAAGGTGATTGTTCTTCAAGACTGCGCTTTGGCTTCAAGGGGGCAAAGAGAATGTGACGTTCGGTATTTGGAAGCCGGTACCAGAGCGCTGAAGGGGTGTCATGTCGTCGTTGATCGCGACAAATGTGCTGATTGAGCTGGTGTGTAGAGAATGGCTTCCCCTCATTTTCGTGGAGGAGCTCTTTGAGAGCCCTGACAAGAGCTCTGGTGAAGGAATTGGCGCCAGAAGCTGTCGGCTGGTCAATCGCACCGGCGCATAACATTTCCATTACTCTTCTTTCCTCTTTTGCTGATTTTGCCAAATTACTCGCATAGCACGTGTCCAAGATAGTGAGGACGTCGCATTCGACATCGTCCGCTTTCAAAATTGCTTCAGCCTTGTTCCAGTTGCACTGCGCGGGTAGGCCTCGATCTGGCGTGCGTTTTAGATCGGGCACCAGCTCCAAGTTCTGGCTAATATCATGAAATCTCCCGTGCCCCGTGTAGTATACGATCAGCAGGTTGTTTGGCCCGTCGTTTGCCTCGACAAATTCACTCATGTACCGGTTCAACTGGTGTTGAGGCTTCCTAGAAAGATCGAGCTCAACGATCTTGGTCTCGTAGCGAAATCGTTCCCGAAAAACAGTCTCGAGCTCCTGAGCCTATCAATTGTTCAATAAGGACCGCACAGCGAGGGTGAGTTAGGGTAGTCAGCGTACCTCGTCCTTGGTCTTCAATTCGTCTAACTCGTCCGCCCAACGTACAAGAAGAACAGAGACATCTGTGTACCCGCCCGGGAGGCCCATGTCCTTCCTGATGGCCTGGTCAAACCACATGCGCATCTCTTTGGCATGTTCTCGCCGAACAACGTCTTCGATGATTGTACTGCTCTCTGCTCTAGACATAGCTCCTTCTGACAGACTATTCTCCTCGTCTGGAGCATCCTCGATCGACTCGATCTGAAGTGCAGCATGGCTAAGATGGACAACTTTGTCTTTCAGAGCATTGGATGCTCGCTCCGTGATACTAACTCCGGGCATTCGAGGTGCGGTGTGTAGGGAAAGAGCCATGGTCATTCAGGGGGAGGGGGACACTGGGGGAGACAAAACCTACACATAAGAGCAGGAGTGTGAGATATAGCAGAAGCGCCCATATCTACACCCACCACACCTTCACGTATTCAGCCCCCATATCTGATGGGATAGGCGTAATTCATCGGACCCGCAGACTCAGCTAGACCCCGGCATTGGCCGCTGACTAACCCATGATCATCCCATAGTTAACTATCTGGGGGCCAAAGCCGCTTTGTCAACTATCGCTTCCTCCCAAAGTCCTTACTCCGATGATGAAGTGAGTGATTTAGAGAAGACCAATGCTTTTGGGGCGGAGGAGGCGTATGACGTGAAGTCGATAATGCATTGCTGCGCTGGCTGGATGGATGATTGACAGCGGGCGCTACCGGTGAACGACAGTGAACCATCATCTTTCATGCGGCTGTGCAGGGGTAGGGGTATCTTCATCAGCCTCATGGACGGTAGCCTTCTGAAGGGTTCTACAGGCATCATCCAGAGGCCTGCAACAGTGGACCGGGCGTGGTATATGAGCAGTTCGACAGCCTTCTCTCAACAATCAATCCACACATCACCCAAAGCTCTTGGTCATATATATACATACACAGCTCGCCTCACTTCTATCTACGATAATTATCAGCCCCAGCACGATGACGACAAATGAGACGGCGATTCAGCCTGTCCAGGGTCAGAACGACGTATATTGCCTGTGTCCCATAAAGCTTTGCCACCCATGCTGACGATTATTTGCTATATACAGGCAATAAAAGTGAAAGGGCCGAACGAAGGCATTGTTGCGACGCCAGAAGATGACCAGAAACCACCTCTGAAGTCTGGCGTACGGCTTGATGTTGGAGCGCTGATGGTAAGCATTCCCTTTGCCCCATTGCACCATCCACCTTCTAAATCAACAATCTACAGCAACCTGGCAAATACGAGAACGGCGATGTCGTATTCATGTCGCTAGTTGAGCAAGGTGTGCGTACGAAAGGCACATTCACTATTATAAACGCACGTTATAATTCATCGCGCACCTTCCATGAATACCAACTCGCCAATAATAAGAACGAAAGCGATGGGAAATGGGTCCGCGAGAGGGATCTCAGGCTGCAGGAGAAATCGAAGAGCTGAAGTGCGACATTCACTGTGGCGGTGCGAATGTGTGGCTCATGGCATACTAAACTGTAGCTAGGCGCCCAGTCAGCCACTTTTTATTGCAATTAGGGCGTTTCTGGGGCTGACGATCGGTTGGGTCCGTCATGATTTGATGCCCCAGGACACCATCACTTGACTCTTGCGTACATAGACCGGTCACCCGCCACGCTTTACGTTCCTCAACATTGAATCGTTTCTGCTGTTTCTCAATGTCGGTCTAAAAGTCTTTTGTTTCTTGATCATCAACTACCAAAAGTTCAAGCTTTCTATCTCTTTCTTCCCGCGTACGCAGGTCGTGCTCAGCCTTCCCAGCCACTATGCCCCACACTCGAGCAATGACTGGGGATACAGTTCTCAACAACGAGGACAAAAAGGGGTTACAGACGCCTGCCTCGCCAACGAACACGGAGGACACGCTAAGAGGAGATGCAATCATCAACATTCGAGAGGAGGATGAGGGCTCTACTGTTCGTTCATCCGCAGGCTCGTGCTCATCGGTGAAGGATACGCCTGCACAGCCCAGTAGGTGTTACCTTTCCAGCATTGAACCCAGACATGGCTTTTGGCCCCCGAATATCGACACCGTCTTACTGTGGCAATTTGCCTCGTAATCATCATGGAGACTTATTTTCCAAGCCCAGCTGCCGCCTTGGGGTCGCGCAGCAAGGAATGCGCAAAGAAGGACCTCTTAGCTAAGACATACGCAGGTGATGGGAAATGTCAATCAAGGTTTCTACGGCGAGTTGCTAGCTCTTTCAAGTCAGATCCAGACCCACTATACGTCACTGAGACAAAAACGCTCAAGCGTAGGTCAAAGCTACACCTACATACTCGTTAAATGCTAAACGACGGCAGTGGAAAATACCCCAAACGGGTTCCCTCGTCTCGCAGCCTTCCAAAGCAGCGAAGCAAACTTCTCCCTGTATCGCTCGTTTACCTACCTGCACTCACGAATCCTTCTGGATCTCCAAGCCGAGATACGAGTCTTGGAGAAAGAGCTCGATGACATTGACTGGGATGATTTCGAGGAAGACCCAATCCGATTAAAGTCTCGTGAAGCCGATGTCAACAAAGCAGCAGCAGAAGGCGATGCTCGGAACCGACGTGCCATTCTCCGCGAAATCAAACACAAGTTGATGGAATATGATGAAGTGTTGATCAAGGCTCGAAACCTCGAGTCTTTCCAGAAGCCTTCTGATCGTAATTACCGCAGCGTTCGCCGGTACTATTTCAACGAGAAGCCTCTCTTGGACGAGGAGATGGATTCTATCCGTAGCAAAGAAGATACTGTCTCCTTACGCAACGGGCGTGAATGGGCGACCTTCGACGGTGGTGTAGAGTATGTCATCAGCAAGTGTGACGACTGGCTACAAACGATTTTCAGAACGAAGGAGCCACCACTCCAAGTACGTAACACTCCAGCGGTCCTGAACACGAAGAGCTCACATCATAGCAGCGCTACTTTCGCACCCCCGAACTACGCGCGAAGACCACGAACAGCTTCATTACCTTTTATTCCTCTTCACGCATCGACCAGCTCATCAATGTTCTCATCACCTTCGTAATCTTCATCTTGCTCGTCGTCCCCGTCATCACCATGTACAAGCTTACCTCTACTTCCAGCCATGTTGATCCGTCCAATCCTAACAGGACTGCTACTATAGAGACGGTTCCAACGACGGACAAGGATACATTTAATGCGGTGGGCGTGCTAATTGTATTTACGTTGTTATTCAGTGCGGCGATGAGCTTATTGACCAAGGCGGCGCGACATGAACTGTTTGCTGCTAGTGCGGCTTATTGTGCTATTCTGGTCGTATTTATTGGTAATTTCACCGGACCGGGGAACTGAGTTTACCTATAAGCCGGTCACAAGAGCTAAAGTAATGATTATCATGAGTCATTTCAATAGATTTGAATAGCTCCAGGCACTTGCCATCCGTCCACAATTCCCACCCTTGCCGATGTCGGGGCCAAGGGTCGATAGTCGCACAAGGCTTTGTCTATAGGAAAATGAATTTTCTTTGTCTATAGGGAAATGAGCTTTTTGAGTATTTGAAGTCTAGCAATGATTGATGAGAATGACATGAACTAAAATTCTTCGCGGTAGTCAAGAGTAGATAATGAAGTGATAGAGCCAAGACACAGGGCTTGAATGTATATACTAGCCATATGTGTGTGGCAAATCCTGCAGTCCAGACTAAGAAGTGCTGAAAAGCCTCCGCTCTGGCTACCAACTGATCACTGATGCCAGCTTACAATGCTTGACTTTAAGAACCTATTAGTGAAAAGTGCATAATAGAGTACCGATAACGGGGACTATGTAATAACACCAGTTTGCACGCGAAAACTCTACCTTTGTCAGATATATTAAAGGGATGGAGTAGTACTTTCCCGAGGCGTCACTTTATATGTAGAGTGAACAGACGTACAGCCTCATTAAACTATTTTAAACACAAATCGTCAAGTAGGTGGCTCATGGTAAGTGATCCCGCACAAGCCTCTGGCTTTTGTCAACGTTCAGCAACTCTTTTCTTCTTCGCGCGCCTTCGATAGTCACTCCCTCAGGCGTTCTCAAACATACCGTCTAATGAACTTGACTAGAAAGGCAAGAGCTTTGGCCAAGATGATGTTCATCATATCTTCGAAGGAAGACTTGTCAAGCTCAGGCGCCCATAAATGCTTTTAGACGTATTCTTGCGCATAGATAAACGTGTTCCTAAGTAAATCGTACAGAACTTTTGCCCCTTTGAATTTAGCTACAAGGCTTTCTAGTTGTGTCTAGCTCACTAATGATTTGGAAGACCTCGCATGAAAGAGGGTTGAGATTTTGGGTTTTGTATTATTAGAACACCAAATAGGTATTACCGTGACACCTGTTTCTAGAGATTTGATACCAATTAAGCGTTACAGCGATCAAGATGTCTGTTTGAAGACTGTTACTACAACGAAATACATAACAGGCCAGGAAACCATGGTGTGTTATTCCTTGGACCAAATTAAGACAATCAGGCGTATATATGGCAACGATGATGGGAAAACGTGTGTATCAAAGGTAAAAAAGACAGGATTATATAGTTCATATGTAATACAGACAGTAGCTACTGCGAGTATTTGACTTGGATACAACGAGGAATTAAGTCACGTCTCGGAAGACATTTTTCCCGTCACCGCAATTGAAACCACACACGGTCACTCAATCCTACAATTGAACTTTGATACTGTCATTGGTGGTGCAGACACAATTCGCAATCTACTTCTCATGAATTGTTTCAATGAGAGTTATGAAGCCACGGAGTTTGCTAATCTGTCTTGAATATGTACTACGTTCATGGGTTCGTTATCCAGGAACTCTACTAGAAAATTCCCCATTACTGCCATACTACCAGCAATTTCTACATAAACTTACAGCATACTAATTCTCGCCGAGCTCAAGCCATAAGGCGAAGTTGAAAAAACCGATGGCTGAGCAAATATCAGTCGGGTAGCAAGCTTGCTTAAAGATTCTAAAGGATGATATTGATATCGATGCGCTTTTGGGTCTATTTAAGATGAATATATATGCGGGGCTATTAACGTATGATTTTTTCAGTTATAGGATTAACTTGTACAAAGAGTGGCTCTTGGGGTAGTATAGGTAGGCTGGGAGGGAATTTGATATAGATTTTAAGAGGGATGTTGCGATGTATGTAAAGCTCAAGGTTGATGAATTTAAGTGATCTGCTGATAAAACCAATCAAGAAGGAATGAAATTCAGCCTGTATCCTGTTTTATCAATGACTCTGCATCTAAGATCGATGTGGCTCAAGCTTCATCTCTTGTCATTTAGATGACTCCACATCACCGACGAGTGATGAAGCCCATACACATGACATATATCAATGACTCAAAAGTTTGACGCTTCATGAAAATATAAATTCAAACTTCCAGAGCCACTATCATACTCCCTTCTTAACTCTGTGCGCGTAAACTTCTATAATTCATATTAAAATCAGCTGCAATCGACATTATCCAAGCGCAGCCTCTTCTGAAATGAAAGAAACCATTCAAGATAACACCCAAAAAAACTCGATAGAAGTAAGCGTTGCAAAAATAGAAGGCAGTACCTAATTGGATTAACGACCCCCTTCATCTCTCTTTGCACAAAGCAGAAAGAAAGAAAAAAGCCTTGTTTCCTTCGAATTTCTTAACCACCATCATGCCTTGCGGCACCGACCCAGTACCTTCGAGAGACTCCAACAGCCTGAGCAGATTCATAAGAGACTTCTCCAATACAGTCCACGACGGTTTCGCAGAGCGCGAACGCATCATGGTCAGCATCATCAAAGAGCTAAAACCCTTGGAACTCAGGCTCAGAGCCGCCCAGACAATCGAGGCCGTCGAAACCTGTCAGTCAAAGTTACTCGAACGAATCCAGAAGCTGGAGGATACGGTTGCGGAAGTACACAACATAATTGAACAACTGCCCCCGATTGATGCGATAGTGGCGACAGTGAAGAAATGCCCACGATGCGGTGGGCTGACGGACAAGCAGATACAGGAAGCAGTGACAGATAAGGTGGAAATGTATATTGATTTTGCTGAAATTTGCGAGGAGAGGTGCAATGTAGAGAAGCAGAGGAAGCAGGTTAAGAAGTTTGTAGAGCATAAGAAGCGCATGATGGCGAGGCTGGGGTAAGGGTTTAATCGCGTGGGTTTGCTCGAGGACTATTGTGAGATTCTTCGCGTGTGGATTAACTATGAGAGACTCTGATTTTATGTAGTGTCAATGTTGTGAGATGTTCGGGCTAGCTTAATGTTGGTATATCGATCTATTAAAGTACATATATCTGTGCATGTTTACATGTTGATAAGACTATCAAAGGGTCTAACATGGCTTCTCATTACTGTTTCAACTCTCTGTTTACTTGATAAAGCCAAGTACTTCACTCAGGGATGATTACTCCACGGACGGAGAACTTGCTGACCGCATCCGCCATGTGCAACCATAAGCACTAGCATTTCACCCGGAAAAGGCAGCGAAATAGATAGAAAACTCGTCAACTCACAAGCGGATATATAACGTATCTACATAAACAATCCATGTACATGACAAAAAGAAATAAAAACGTCAAGATCTAGGAGTCTATAGGAACAAATACGTACCAAATACACCACGCAGGGACCCATTCGATCAGCTACAATAACCCGAGGTTCCCCATCAGGGTAATATTGCATTTGCCTGAAGAAAATGTCGACGGTGGAAGACGAAGAGTAGTGGGCCGAATATCGATCAGCAAGAGAGAAGTCGGCTAAGTGGCACCTTACTAGAACGATCCCTGCCTGCGTCCCGGCATCCCAAGCTAGCCCATCCAGCACAAAAATCGAACAATTCTCTCCTCAGCTCCGAGTTCGAATACTTCGTATCATAAACACCGACACCAATCGGAGTGAAAGATACCCATGCGCATTCGGATGCAAAGTCCCCACGCCTCGATTGCAAAATATGCGCGCAAAAAAATCGAGAGAAAAAAAGGACGTGGTTTTCCGACTTGCTACAACACGTTGGGGTAGGTAGGCAAGAAGGTAGCGAAGTAAGTAGATAGATCGGGTGGCGACCTATCTCAAGAGTGCTTCAGAAGAAAACCAGAGGATCAGCCTGCAACTCGCTCAGACCTGGTAAAGAGTCGTGTATGACGGTGCAAAAGGCGTTGTGGTTGGCGCGCTGTTCATCCTGATTATCCGTGAGGGGAGTCAGCCGGACCTTCCTGACTAAGCTTTTGGCCTCGGGACTGAGGTGTCGTATGAAGTCGAGGACCGGCAGGTAGTTGAAGGCGTAGAAGTGGAAGAGGTTTTCCGAATAGAGGATGGACAGACATTCATGGTAGATGAGGCGGTTGGCACGTAGGATGTCCAGCGTCAACGTGTCAGGATGCGGGCGGCACTTTCTGTTCCACTTTTTGCTGATGGCGGTGGACTCGCAGTCGGTGTAGAGCAAGAAGCGGTTTGTCGATGAGGGGAGGACATATCTGAAGATTTCGCGGCGTATGTCTGACGGTATGCGAAGCAAAGGCGGGTAGTTGTCCAGGGCCGTTATTGTCTCGGGAATGGAGAGCTGTTTTAGAACCGACTCCCGCGAACCCCCCCTTCGTTGCAGATAAATGTCGTTGGACATGGACCCCATGGGTGTAGGCGTGAGCTGTTGGCGAACTTGAGTCGGTGTTTCGTAGGATGGAGAACGGATGGCTCACCTTTTTCGAGAACGTCTTGGCGGGCATGTCGAGAGCGGACTCGGAATTTATATAGACACTGGAAAAGAAAACGGCAGCAGAAGCGATTACAAAGCTAGAGATGGGAGGAGCCCCGAAGCAAGTGGGACGACAGCAGGGTCACGAGACACGGCAGCAGCGCGATATATCATAGGACAGCAGGCCAGGGAGGGTGATAGAGTGGAGGCAAAGCGATGAAGGTGGGAGTGGGAGTGGAAGTAGACGTGTGGTGGAAGGGCATCAAAGGAGTGAGTGGAAATTATGGAGCAGTCACTTTGGAGGGTGTGATTAGGGTGTGAATAGTGGTGATGGTGGTCCTGAAAGTGGTGGTATAGGCGGACGCATAGAAACGGGATGGAATGATAGAAGAAGCTCCGGTTATAGTCTCGACCCAGATGATGGCTCGCTCGACTAGGGCCTCGGCACGGAATAACCTGTCGGAGCTGGTCCGAGCGCAAGGGCCAAATTTCTCGACGCGATTGGCGCCTGGCGGGGAGGATGGAAGCACGATTTGAGCTTCAACAGGTCCGAACAGCACGATCAATCGCCTTTTGCAGCTTTTGCGTCTTCGTGTCTCGGTGCTGCATCCCTCCTGACAGCTTCTTTTTGCACACCAACCCCCGCCGCCGACCTCCCCCTCCCCCCACACCCAGACAACCACAACCGGCCCGCCCCATCATGTCGTTTGGCGGACAGACGCCGACCATTGTCGTGCTGCGAGAAGGTGGGGAGATTCCCGAACATGACTATCTTATAACTGCAACTATACTTGTAGCTGCTGTTGTATCATATGGATAATTCCATTCTTTTTGTATCCGCTACCAATATCTCATCATGCTAATACATGGCTTCTGTACAGGCACCGACCAGTCGCAGGGTCGCGGACAGATCCTGTCAAACATCGACGCCTGTCTCGCCGTGCAGTCGACGATAAAAGGTACCCTCGGTCCCTATGGCGGCGACCTGCTGATGGTGGACGAGAACGGACGGCAGACAATCACAAACGATGGTGCCACCGTCATGAAGCTGCTCGACATCGTACACCCCGCCGCCCGCATCCTCACCGACATCGCTCGCTCGCAGGACGCCGAGGTGGGCGACGGCACCACGTCGGTTGTCGTGCTCGCCGGCGAGATACTGAAGGAGATCAAGGACTACGTGGAACAGGGCGTCAGCAGCCAGACCATCATCAAGGGCTTGCGGAGAGCGTCACACATCGCCGTCAACAAGATCATGGAGATTGCCGTGGATACGGCCGAGGGCAGCCAGCGCGACACCCTGCAGAAGCTAGCCGCCACCGCCATGAGCAGCAAGCTGATCCACCGGAACGCCGATTTCTTCACCAAGATGGTCGTCGATGCCGTGCTGTCGCTGGACCAGGATGACCTGAACGAGCGCCTCATTGGCATCAAGAAGATCACCGGCGGCGCGCTGCAGGATTCGCTCTTCGTCAACGGCGTCGCCTTCAAGAAAACATTCTCGTACGCTGGCTTCGAGCAGCAGCCCAAGTCGTTCGACAACCCTAAGATCGTCTGTCTCAACGTAGAGCTAGAGCTGAAGAGCGAAAAGGACAACGCGGAGGTGCGGGTGGAGCAGGTGTCGGAATACCAGGCCATCGTGGATGCTGAGTGGCAGATCATCTTCAACAAGATGGAGGCGCTGTACAAGACGGGTGCACAGGTCGTGCTCAGCAAACTCCCCATCGGCGATCTCGCGACACAGTACTTTGCCGACCGTAACGTCTTCTGCGCCGGACGAGTCGCTTCGGACGACCTGGACCGTGTATGCCGAGCGACAGGTGCCAGCGTGCAATCCACCTGCTCAGACATTCAGTCCAAGCACCTCGGAACTTGCGAAAAGTTCGAGGAGCGACAGATCGGCGGCGAGCGATTCAACTTCTTCGAGGGCTGCCCCGAGGCCAAGACATGTACGTTGGTGCTCCGTGGTGGTGCTGAGCAATTTATCGCCGAAGTCGAGCGAAGTCTGCACGACGCCATCATGATTGTCAAACGCGCCATCAAGAATAAGAGCATCGTCGCAGGCGGCGGAGCCTGCGAGATGGAAGTCTCGTCCCATCTCCATGCCTACGCTGACAAGGACGTCCGCAACAAGCAACAACCCATTATCAAGGCATTTGCCAAAGCTCTGGAGGTAATACCCAGGCAACTGTGCGACAATGCTGGTATAGACGCGACCGACATCCTCAACCGCCTGCGAGTAGAGCACAAGCGGGGCAACATTTGGGCTGGTGTCGACTTCATGCACGACAGCATCGCAAATAACATGGAGAAGTTCGTATGGGAGCCCAGCCTAGTCAAGACCAACGCACTGCAAGCTGCGACTGAGGCTGCGTGTTTGATATTGAGTGTGGATGAGACAATAAGTATGTTTTCAACATCATGCACCTGAGATTTTGCAGCTAATCAATATGCAGAGAACCAAGAGTCTGCCGGACCGCAAGCACCGAACAAGCCGCTACCTCCAGGTGCGGCACAGAGGGCGCTTGGAATGAGAGGGCGAGGACGGGGCATGCCTAGGCGGTGAAGCTGAATAGGGAGGAGCGTATGTATACCACCACTATACCACGAATGCAGCGTCCGTGTCAACATGCCTCAGACACGTAATAAATGCATGAAAAATCATTGTGATTGTTGCAGCACTTTGTACCATGCAACTTATTCGTTCCTCATAAGTCATTAATCGCTGCAACAACAAATTACATGCCCCCCACAGTCATCAGGTAGTTTGGAGTCAGCTGCTGTATCCAACGCAGTAACCTACCGCTCGACGTCGACTCCCTCCCATTCCACTAACTAAGCCTCATACCGATACACTGTACCGTTGCAATCATAAGACGAACTAGTTGCTCGGGAGGCCAGCCTTCAAGTTATCGTACGGGGAGTCGGGATACCGAAGCCAGTTGGGCTTGTGCTCCAGTTGTGACCCATCCGAACAACCAAGCGCATTCGCAACCTAAGAAAGGCGTAAGCACTCGCTCCCTCACTCATCTTCGACCCGTACTCCAAACCATTGGGGGGAAAAAAGGACACTCACGTTTACGACCAAACTCTCCTGACCCTCCCTATCCCCCGAAAGTTCCCACCACATGGCACCCCCCAACCCATTCCCCTTGATAAACTCCACCTTCCTCCTCACCATGTTCAAACTATCATACGATACCAATGTCCTCTCCCCCGGATGATACGAATAAGAAGCCCCGGCTTTCTCATCCACCACCTCCTGTGCGCCAGGTCGGGGGAGCGCTTTATAATCCCAGACGCCTTGTTCCCAAGAGCCCTCACCGACGCCTTGGAAGCTTTTTCCGGGGCCGTCGGTGTTTGTGAAGGCGCGGCCGTAGAGGGGCATGCCGAGGACAAGTTTGGAGGGGGCTACGCCTTGGGCCAGGTAGGTCTGGACTACCGATTGCGTGTTGAAGGGTGTTGTGGCGGGGGTGGAGGGGAGGTGGTAGAGGTTTGCTTGGTGAGCTGCGTGTTGTTCCCAGGAGCCGGAGTAGTCGTAGGCCTAGGCGGTTGTTAGGGCGATAGATGAGAGCAAAAGACGGGGGAAAGTGGATAGTAAAACATACCATGAGATTAATAAAGTCGAGCACCTGAGAAATAGCTGCTAACGGCATATTCCTGTAGTTCGACTCCCCCGCTGGCGCGGCAATCGAAAGCTCGAAATGCGGTCTCTCACCCGAGTTAGCAGCAAGCCGATCCGCATACGCATCCATGGCGGCGCGAATCTCCCTCAACAGCAATAACAACTGCTGACCCTGCTCAGAATCCCTCGGATACTCCCAATCAATATCAATACCATCAAAGCCCAAGTCCCCAATCAATTTGACGCAACTATCGGCAAACTTTCTCCTGCCCTCGGGCGTAGCGGCAGGCGCGTCGAAATGCTTCTGCTCGTGCGCATAGGTCCATCCACCAATGGACAGCAAGACCTTGAGGTTCCGATTCTGTTTCTTGAGGAGGTAGAGCTGTTTGAGATTGCCGTAGAGGTTGTTGCCGATGTCGTTCCAGGAGTCGTTGGCGTAGTGGATTTGAATGTCGGACCAGGGGTCTGTGAGGATGACTTCGCCATCTGGGCGGTTGTCACCAAAGGCATAGAGAATGTGGGTTAGGCTTTTTGTGGGAATGTTTTGGGGGAAGTATTTGCGGCCGTAGATGCCCTAGGGATTTGTCTGTTAGTGGAATTGATGGGGGAGGAGGGGTTTTTGAGTAGGATTTTTGGAAGACGAGGTTTGGGGATTTTGATGATGGGAATTAGATGAGGGGAGATTACCCAGTTTACGAAGTAGGCGACGGATCGGTAGCCAGGAGTGGTGGTCATATTGGAGGGCTTGGGTAGCGGGGTAGAGCTTGAGGTGGCGTGTGAGGTGGATGTTGGATGCTATGCATGAATTAACATTGTGAGAAGTTACACTGGAGCAGAAACACGAAGACGTCAAAGAATAACTTACGCTACCAAATGTCGTAGTAGAAATAGTAGTCGTAGTCGTAGTCGTAGCAAATTCCTGACTCGTATTCTTGGTTATGGTGGAAGCAATAACGATAATCGTAGTCCTAGATTTGCTACTATCCACAGATCCTGTAGTTCCCTTGGCAGCAAAAGTAGGCTCAAGAATATTCAGTTGAAGGGCATTATAAAAAGGGGGCAGGACGTTTTAAAGCTTGCAATATGTTCGTGTGTTGTGTAAGAAAGCTGGTGTTGGAGGGCTCCGCCACAAACAGCCACCCGCTACGTCACTGCGTTCAGGGGTGCGATGTTGGTATTCACAGCCGCCCAGCGCCCCGCATGCGTATATGTATGTAATTATGGACAGCAAACGGACAGGCCGATAGGGTGAATGGCCTCCGAGCCTTGTTGTAGTGAAGTGAGGAGCTGATTTTTTTGCCAGAGACCGCGGATGTGGCGGGCGAGATGTAGTTATGTAGTTAGTTACAACATCGTTCAACCAGACAGCCATTGACACTCCTGGGAAAACATCGAAAGAACGCACGACCATAGCTGATATCTTGTCCATCTGCTTCTGCAGCTTCGAGATCTGACTCTCCATTTTCATACACCACGAACATCCTTGGGACGGCTGCTGTGCGGTCGCGGCCGGGGCGAGGAGGAGGAAGAAGACCCAGAAGACGAGGCCAGTAAAATCACGTGCCCTGGTCCAGATCAGTCAAACATTTTCCATCTCAACTCTCTCCATCGGCTCACCATCATGTTTTCCGCCAAATCAAAGCGTGCTTCTTTCTCTGGGCTGAAGGAGCGTTGGACAGACTCATTATGAAGCAACTTCTAATCACTCCTGACCAAGGGGAATGGGCTGGAGAAATCCTTACTTCACCATTTCCTCGACCTTCGTCTAGGGATGAAACGTTTGCTATCATGCATGTAAGGAATGCTTCACCCAGCCTCCATTCCGATAGAACATTGTACAAAGGGAGCATACGAGGTGGGGTGCCGTCCGCCAAGTTGACACTAAGTCTTCGATGTAGGGCTTTACATGGTCAAATCATGTTTGGGAGCCTGGTACTGAGCGGCATACAACTACATGTGCACGAAATCAGGTGATTTCAGCCTAAATGCGACTCAACGGTCAGTCTTGTGCCATCTACATAGTCGGACAGACCCCGCAACACTGTCAATAACAGCTTCGTGGCAGACACGCTTATCTAACCCATCGCCTAGTATATTAAGATGGATCCACTCAGCTTGACGCTTTGAACGAATGCACTAGAAGAGGCCATCTGCTTGGGATGCTACAAGAGATCATTAAATACACAATACCCCTTAGTTAGTCGACAAAGGGAGCAAAGATGTGTGCGAGGATGGCGATATACCCAGACTGATTTATATACTTGTATAACTTATAACTATTCTGTATGCACATTCCGAATGTTTTTCCCTCATACGCCCCTATAAACAATAGATTATAACCCTATAACCCCGTATTATCCAACTCGCTCCGCTCAACCTACGCAAAATTAACATCCGTAGGCGCAGATTTTGCCTCCTCATTTTCTTCCCCTTGCTTCTGTTCTTCCACAACGCCAACTTTTCTTCGACTCTCTACCAGTGCCTTGATGAGCGCAATTGCGACCTCCCTCCCTGTCTCCAACTTCTCCTCGCTATCACTCAGATCCGGCACGTGCAGAAAAACAACGGGTTTCTCATCCTTCTTGATCGAATAGTAGTGCGCTAGCGAGTTGTAGTAAATGAATCCGCACATGAAGTTCCCCGCGTCTTTACTAATCCGAACATCTGGGACCTTCGCATCGTTGGTAATTGAAACCGGGTCTTTGTATCCCAGTTCCTGGCGCCATCGTTTCAGCACATCTTCCGTATTGAAGCTCGTGAGGAGTCTATTCGGAAAGTCCGCATCAGGCCACTTCTTCTGGCTTAAATGATCTGGATACAAGTCTCCGTCGACATCAGGAAGGGATCCGTATCCGCGGGCGTGCGAACCTTCTTCGAGCGTGTAAAAGGGGCGGAAGGCAGCAAGGCCAATGTGCAGGATGATGTCTGCAGGCGGGCGTGTGGGGCCCTGAACCAGAAGTTGCGGAACGAGTGACACGACGGGTTTGTAGGCGACGCGAATGGGTTCGTGGTAAACGGTTATGTGGATTGGGGCTGGGTTTGTGGGCGAAGCGGGGATGAGGGCGGGAAGCCTTGAAGCAATTTCCCAAGAGGAGTTTACGGGGACTTGGCTAAGAAAGGGCTGAAATATACGAATTAGCAACATCTCCGGAGGAGCTGTGTTTGCCCCAATATGAATGTTTCTGTTTGTCCGGAGTGTGAGAGGTCAACCAGGTTAGAGCACGTGATTTTGACATTCATATTCAACACATGCACGACCTCCAAGTCGTGCCGATTGGAATGGGTAAAATGAGAAGAAGAATGGGATTTTCATACACCAAAACCAGTCACCAGCACCGTAACGGGGTCTTCTCCCTTTTCCGGCCGAGGCTGCCGTGCCGTGGTGGAACAAGCTCGAGGCATTGAGGGACTTGGCTAACGTGACCCAGGAGTGATGTAGCAGTAAAGAACGTGTGCACAGTATCCTATTTCTGAGTCAGCCATGGCTCTCGGAAAGTTCTACATGTGGAACATATGAGCGTGAGACTGCAAAGTGATGAGGGCGTCCAGCGTGACGTCGGCCGACCCACTCAGGACAACAACCGGGACGTTCAGAGCTGCACGTACTCCGTAATATGGGATAAGATGCATATACTAGTAGAGAAGAGCCAAAAGTAGGGAGAGTAATGATAGAGGCTCACCTATCAGCCAATCTACACCGATGTAAGATGTGGTCAGTAGTAATTATGTGAAGAATGTCGTCCAAAAACGACGAGAGCGAGCTCGGTGGTGATGCTCAATGGGTGGTGGGGAGGGTGAGGGTAGCCCCCTGTCCCAGACTAAGCCCGATATGACAATGTACCTCGGCTTAGTTGCCAAACCGGTCTAGCGTACTTTGTATTTCCTATTTTCATTACGGAGTACTCCGTACCTTTGCACTCAACGGCCCCCCCCCCCTCGTGACATCGTCGTATTTGCGGTTCCGAACTTCAGTTCCGAAAGTTTGTCCCCCCACATTGTGGCCTTGTTTAGGCAAGGAAATGCCGGCAATAATTACAATACGGCTACGTAGTCGATGAGCTACCGGTGCGGGGACACCTTGCCTTGGCTGTCGGGTGCTGGTCGTCCAGTCTTATGTCGAGTATTTGTACTTGGGTAGACATCATAAACTCCGCTTTGAATTCGGCTTCCCGCTATGTTCATAGTGTATATATGTATATAAGCGTGTGTCCGTATGTGCTTTCTGGGTGTTTTTTTTGTTTTATGGCTATCAAAAAGTAGGTTCTCAACCTCTAGAAACACTTGACCAACAGACGTCGAATGACGCTGTGTTACTCAGTAATAAGCTGATAGATTGGCTCCACAGCTAGAAATTCGTCTCTTCTTCTTAGCCCACCATGGTCTCTCCAAAGCCCTTCAACGTTGCGATAATAGGTGGCGGGATCTCTGGCCTTACCCTCGCAATCGGCCTCTTGCAACATGACATTCCGCTCACCATCTACGAAGCCGCGGCCTCCTTCGGCGAGATAGGTGCGGGCGTAGCTTTTGGCCCCAATTCTGCGCTGGCCATGAAAATGTTATCTCCGAAAATATACGCCGCTTTTGAGAAATGCAAGACGGCGAACCAGTGGGACAGCAAGTCGGATTCGTGGTTCACCGTGCGGGTGGGGGATGCGCGCAAAGCAGACAAGAATGGATTTGTGGATGGCGACAAGAAAGTGGGCGATGCACTGTATGACATCGATTTTGGGAATGATAGGGGTAGAGGTGGTGTTTACAGGGCACACTTCTTGGACGAGCTGGTAAAGGAGATACCGGACGAGGTGGCCAAGTTTGGGAAGAAGTTGAGTAACATATCATTGGCAGATGACAAGTCGGGAGATGTGATTTGCCACTTTGCGGACGGAACGCAAGCAAGACATAATGCCGTCATTGGGTGTGACGGCATCAAGTCGGCGTCGAGGGAGTGGATGCTCGGAAAGGACAATCCAGCGACGCACCCAGTGTATTCGGGAAAATATGCCTACAGAGGTTTGATACCTATGGACGAAGCAGTAGCGGCTTTGGGAGAAGAAATGGCCCTGAACTCACAAATGTTTTTTGGGTACGGGGGACATCTCCTTACGTTTCCCATCGAGAAGGGCAAGACGATGAACGGTAATTACCACCACCACATGTGTCGGTCACTGAGTGAATTGATTAACGATGTTAGTCGTCGCCTTTAACTCGAGCAAGGAATGGAAAAACGAGAAATGGGTCGTCACAACCACGAAGGAAGAAATGCACGCTGAATACGCCGCTTGGGGTCCACACGTCCAGAAGATTGTTCATGCAATGCAGAAACCTGACATCTGGGCACTATTCTACCACCCCCCATGCTCAACCTACTACAAAGGTCGAGTGTGCCTACTCGGTGACGCGGCGCATGCAACCACTCCGCATCAAGGTGCTGGCGCGGGAATGTGCGTGGAAGATGCGCTCATCATGTCAATCTTGCTAAAGGAGGTAAAGAGTGTAGAGGATTTTGAAATCGCTTTCAAGGCCTTTGACGAGGCGAGGAGGCCTAGAACTCAAAAGAATGTCGTTACGAGTAAGGAGGCAGGGTTGCTTTATGACTTCGAGGGTGAAGGAACTAGCGATGATTTGGAAAAGATTGAACCAGAGTTCAAGTCGAGAATGAGGTGGATATGGGATGTGGATCTCGATGAGGAGATTGAGCGGGCGAGGAAGCTATACCATGGCTCCATGTCGAAGATATGATGTGAACAGGACCTCGTTTACTTCTATACAATTAAATCCTATCACCTACACATTAGCACCGATTATTCGCTTACATCTCCAACACAGTGGTCAACAGCCGTATCGAATCATCCCGGGCTCACGAAAAATTGCCTAAGTTCATTTTCTTCTACGGTCATTCTTCATTTACAATACCCACACAATGTCACTGTTAAACCTTTTCACCCTCTATCTATTCGATCCAGCATACCTACCCCTGTCCGAATTTCACACTGAACTGCACTGATAAAATCAATCTTCCACCCACTTCAATTCCCTCATTCTCCTTTGATCAGCCCGCATGCAACTCGTCTGCAATTCATCCACACCAACACGACCACACACATCCACATCGCACAAATCGACTCACCCCAACCCAAGCGCGCCGCGTGGCCACCCATGAAGAAATCAAACATGTGCAAATCAACACCACCACCGGCGTGCTTTGAATCCCTCGCAAGCCACGACATCCTCCGGACCATTTCCCTAACCATCCAATCACATGTCAACCCCTTCATTACCACCTTTGATGCCTACAATCGTGCATTCAAGGCGTTGAAAGACTCTAAATCTATCCCCCAGGCCGAAAACAATGCCATGGAATGCCGTCTCCAACTCGATAAAACTGAGAAACTGCTCAACGAGCACAAAGCCCTGCTCGATTCCCTTGACGCTAGTGCTCTCGCAAACCTGGTGGGCTGGGAACGCGGGGTTGATGCTAGCGACGAGGGGGTAAAGAGGGATTTGTGTAGGTGGTTGGGTGTAGTGTGGAATAGGTATTGGACAGCAGAGCTTAGGAGTTGTGTTGGGGAGAGGAGAGTGAATGTAGACGGTGCGGTTGGTTTCATGGCGAGGAAGATTCAGGGCAAGGGTCAGGGTAGGAAGAACAAGAGCAAGGATACAGGCAGATGTGAAGTTCTTACGGGTATCAATGGTGAAAATGAGGTCTAGGGTAGCAAGGGTGGGGAGTCCAGCGTTGATTGAGTGTAATAACTAGAGCTCTCGTGTTGTGAGTTCACCAGAATCACACGTTCATCCTACAAGACGTTGTCAGATGCTCATCATAACATCATAACTCAAATGTACTCAAGATACTATTTTAGCACAAAACATTGGAAGGGATGTTCCAAGGAATTCGACCTGAAATGTATCTCACTCCATTTATCAACATATTAACACTAACGATATCACCATTCCGCAAGTCCATAGCCTCGCTATTCTTCGTCATTCGACAAAAACAATGGCATCTCGTGACCGCCCCCTCATACCTGTTCATCGGTAATTACACCCCGTATTAGCTTACTTTGAATTATCAGTACAAGTCCATGCTACACCCTGACTATCCTCCCGGATCGACTTCCCACTAGTCCAAAGCCCAATACCACAAACTGCAGCCCCTATTCCGAAAATTACCAAATTCAACACTGTGAGCACCACTTTCTTCCAATCCCTCGTATACTTCCCGTAGTTAAGGAAGAGCCAGAAAACACCGCTCAACCCATAAGTGAACCATGAAGCAAACAGGGAAGTGATGAGGCCAAGTAAGGCGCTGAAGCTGGGTATTGATTGCGCAATGATCCAAGCAATGAGCCAAAAGGAAAAGGTGATAGCGGCCCAGGCGCCGAGGGAGAGGGCGCTGCGAGTGTGCATATGGCGGGTTCCACGGAAGAGGCGAACGTAGACGTATTTGCTGCCGACGTGGCCGTATATGACCCCGGCCAGTAAGATCTATTATTATCATTAGAACCTTTTTACAACAAAGGTAGAAAGATGGCGGAGGAGAACTTACTGTAGGTAACGCAATCCCATACGCAACCTTCATAACGACGTGACTCGTACTCCCCAAAGCAGGACTTGCCACATCAACTCCGGCATATCGGTAAATGACAACAGCAACAATGAGGTACATCGAGATGTTCGTTCCTTGCAGCAAGTACAAAGCCTTGGGAAACTCGCGCGGATCCCTCAATTCGCTGATGAACGAGAAGAACGCCACGTGTCCAGCGTATGCGAAGATGATGTTGGAGACGCCGAGGAAAGCAGGAATGAAGGAAGCAGGTGCCGTGACGTCGATGTGAAGGTTGGGCGCGGGCGAGACACCAACACCAACCATGGTTATGAAGACAGCGACGACAATGGAAATGAACGCTATTGATGAATGGTCAGTATCCGGTCAAGCAGTAACGATATTGAATAGACTGACAGGCGATGCTAAGATACGAAACCTTCTTCATCGTTCTCGGCAATGTACATATCCAAAGAACGATGAATCCAACAACACCCCAGACCATCGTACAAGTTGCATGTCCAGTGATTACGTTCATCGCTATAGTAAAAGTTAAGATGTGACTTCCCATGACGAAGATGAGGAAGATAGTCTGCGTAGCGCCTCCAATCTCGCGACCCACTGGCCCGAGCATGACTTCGCCGGCATCAGCCATATTGTGTACCTATTAGCATTAGAGCAGGGATCTGAAGCTGTACAAGCAGGCTACTCACGTGTGGATATACTGACTTGAATTGACCAAGTACATAGCCAGTGTAGGTTGCAATGGCGCCTAGTCCTAAAAGTAGGATAATGCCAGGCACCATACCTACAGCTGCTAGGGCAGCAGGCAATGAAAGGATACCCAGGGAGATAGTTTCGGCTATCATGACTAGAGACTATGAACACACGAGAAAAAAAATTAAATCGTAGGCTACAGCTACTCACTAAATGCAGCTTGCCTATAAACCATCAGTCCAACATGTTTCCCGATTGTTGCCTTGAAACGGGACTGAACTTACCACCACCTCATTGTTCGATACTTGACCTCCGCATTTTCCTCATCTCCAAACGGATCATCTTTGACAATACCACGTCTCTGAGTCTCGGACTCCGAATCTGAAGAGCCCTTTGTTTGTTTTTCGACATCTTGCCTGTGGTCGACTGACACTTGATTTCCATTAGAGGAAATGCAAGCCGCATTGGGCTCAGCGGGTGTTATAGAAGCCATATTGAATATATACGTTTTCTACTACCTTTTCAATGGTATCTATGGAGGATTAGAGAAGACTAAGTGAAAAAAAACCGCAAGCTGAGGGCATTTCACAGTCGCCATCATCATCATAGTGGTTGGTCGAAATTTGCCCCCTACTACACTACTACAAACTTGGCTCCGATAGCGGCGGAAGGCAACATAGACAGTGGTTCCCATTTGATCACCATGGCACGGTACATGTATATGTTGTACGTAAAATTCCGTCAACGTTGGTGCACCGACTTTTTTAGGGGGTTGATCTCGCCTGATCTAAAATTTGGGCGATCTCCACCGAAGACCCTTTCGGGCATACGGTGAAGATATTTCCATCAAGCTCGCCACACAGGAATATTAATGGTGTTTACGGAGTTCTTTGTGACTTTAATAGTGAGCGCGTAATTCTCGAGGCGAGAAACTGGGGCAGTCGATTGAACAATGTCAAATATTGAGGCTGTCCTTGCCAACAACATCCACATCGACCATGCACATCTGTTGATCAAAAACCCTCTCCACGAGAATCGAAATTCAGGTTTTGATCTGGTGATCTTTTCCTTTCGAGTTTCAAACCCTTAGATACTTTATAGTACGACATTTCCATGAAACAAGTACTTACATTAGCATGGAAACAACGCTACCAGATCTATCAACCCAGCACGCTGTTCATTGATCAGCAGCTAACTACTCCGTAGTCGATACCACAATTCCCTACTCCTTACTCCGTACTCACTGTCTATTCATATTCAGTCGTACCTATCTCGGAGAGCTTCATCTCAAGAGGCTTTCGTACGTATTCACATTCCCTCCTTTTTTTGCGTGGTCAAGGTCGACTAAGTTCGAAAATAAAACTTCTTCGTCCTATGATGTATGCAGCAAGACTGCATGTGCGGGGATATTGGTTACAGGCTTCTGGAACTGGATGTAGTGTACGTTGAGCAGTCACGTCGTGAAATATTAGACGACATGCATGTGAAGAGAGACGAGACGTTGCATATGCGAAGCTGACTAGGGAGTATTGTAGTAGCGGCAAATTGGCACAGGAATATACAACAGCCTCCGCAAAAGCCCCATCAGCGTACTACCCAGCACTGCACCGACTTCATTTTCACACCTCAAGCTACTTTGCCACCCCCTCCAAGACATCCAAGCTTTCTCTCTCCCCCCTCTCGCTCTACACAATGTTTGTTAAAACCAGTTCAGCGAAGATCAAAATTCAAAATCAACCGTCGATTGTCAGGGGAGTTTGTCACTAATGGATTGATCACAAGATGATCAAATACATATGTAGTATAAGGAGCAAGTCATAACAGAAAGGGTACAGATATCACGTAAATAATACATGCATAAGTGCACCTTTTCAAACTGACTGGGCCTGAAACTCCGTTGATTAGAATCACTTCTTTCCACACTATCCGATTGGATTTCACGCTTTCTAGCTGACGACTGTACCGTAATGGATTCCAATGTTCATCCCTCGCTAGGCCATGAAACAGTCTAGGATATCACATCATCATAAAGTCTTGAAAGAATGATGGTGAATGTGAAAACACAGTTGTGACGAGGGATCGGAATTTCGCATTGTCAACACCCAATTCTACAATTCAAAATGGAGAACATGAGTTTCTCCGCGGCAGTCTTGGTTCCACCGTGCCACCACAGCAATCTGCAAGGTTCTTCAAGCTTCATGATTACGATAAGGTTTCGGCTATATATGATAGCTCTAGATTGGGGATTTCATATGCACATTCTGCTCGGTTATCTCAAACCGAGGGTTGAACTATGATAGTTGTACTGTTATATTCCAAGGAAGCAGGCCATGTACTGGCCTTCATCCCTGTTCAACCTCGGCGTGCCACATGGTAGTACGGAGTATGGCAGGCATCTTTCAAGTTTACTGGGATCAATCTACATACGCATATAGTGGGATTCCGAGCCCTTTAGATATATCATAACCTTGCAATAAAGAATGAATTCACATTTATCAGTAATTCTGTTCAAAGGCGATAAGTATTATCAGGCAAGGCCATACTATACTATAGTGGTGGACGAAGGAACAAGCAGACTAGAAAGACCACAGCAGGTACAAGACCTAATCATAGTTATACGTTTCCAGCATTTTCCCAGAGAAATGAACTCAATACCAGATCGAAAAGTACACAAACATGGCTGACCTCGTGCAACGTATATAGAAAAGGCACAGCCACGGATTCCACGATAGGTCATCATCCCAAAGTATACGCCTTCGCGCAACTTGATAGGTGCCATCTAAGCCACTCAATTACCCAACTGCGTAAAACATCAAAGCCACTCGATTACCCAACTGCATAAAACATTATAAAGCAAGCATCCACAAACGCCTCGCCACCAACCTACACCCTCTCGCTTCTTGCGCGTCGTACGGCAAGCTTATAACACAAAACCCATCACACCAGCCAATGCCATAGCACCGACACCCATCACCCATCCCATCTCACCCCCCACCGCAGCTGCTGCGCCGGGGAATGCCGACGGCCTGGCGGTCGACGAGGAATTTCCAGTCGGGGTGCTAGCCGGTGGCGGAAATGTAGTCGTCGCCGTGCCAGTCGTATTCTGGACTCTGAAGTAATTGGCAGCGAGCGGGCTTCCCAAGCGTGCGGCGGCAACAAAGGCACTCGTATTGAATGATATACGGCTCGTCAGGAACTGGGTGAAATCGGCGGGGATGGTAAAGTTGGCGGGCTGCGCGAAGAGGAGGACCGTGTAGGCGTGTGAAGTGTCGCCGATGGGCGGGTTGGGTTGTAGATATGAAGCTTCGGTTGAAGAATTGGGGGGAAGGACGAGGGTACTGTTGTCGCGGGCGAGAGTCACGTTGGAGGCGAGGTAGTGGAGGAGCTGAACGCGAGTGTTGTTGCGGGGTA
Organism: Helminthosporium solani; assembly: GCA_022560085.1. NCBI lineage: Eukaryota > Fungi > Ascomycota > Dothideomycetes > Pleosporales > Massarinaceae > Helminthosporium > Helminthosporium solani. The sequence continues at coordinate 347,403 of JAFISD010000001.1, read as the reverse complement.
CGTCGATGTCGATGATGAGGACGACGCCGCGGTTGTTGCTGGTCCAGACGGGGGTAGTGATGTTGGGCGCTCTCGAAGTGTCTGGTGATGGTTAGGGGGTTGGTAGGATGGCTGGGCTGGGCTGGATGGAAAGATTTGAGATGGTGGTTGAAGGTACGTACCAGGGCGGGGAATCAGTTCTCCTGGAGGAGAAACATTGTTTGTGCCAAACGTGAGGTTCAGATTCGGTCCACCACCAGTGATTGGGAAACCTGGTGCTAGAGTCGCGGTTGCAACATGCGATAGAGCAAATAGAGCGAAAGTCTTGAAGCCAACCATTCTGCCGAATGAGTGAATGTGTGTGTATGTGTCTATACAGCAATTCCAATTGCCCTGTTTGTTAAGTATTCAACGAGACACAATATCGATTTCGTAGGCTGTTCTTGTACCATCAAGGCGTTCTACCACTCTTATATACCTTTTGCTGCGTCAGTAACATGGACGATGGATGGACGCCCTGTTCCACCCAGCCTTCGTCCATGACGTTCTCCAAGCCACAGTCGGGATTGGTACGGATCATACACGGCCGTATCGGCCGCAAAAAGCGGCATTTGTTCTCACGATAGAAACGCCACCAATGGCGCAAGAACTTCTGTCTTGCAAAGGCTGAGGCACACAGGTTATCGAATCGTGATTGTACATGTGTATATCGCAATAGTGATGATCCTGTTGGCAAAGCAGTGGATGAGGGCTGGGCTAGGTGGCTAGGTAATATGTGAGGGTTGGGCTCGCGCAGGGTGGAAACAGGAATAACTAAACTTCACTCTAGAGGTAGTGGAGCGGATGCGTATATTTATATATGGGAACGTATTCAAGTGATACTTGTGCGATGCAATCAACGTATTGTACGGAGTATACGGAATACGAACATAGTATATGTAAAAATACGACGGACCGATATCTAGCGATATTGTACGGAGTACTCCATAACATTTATAACATAGTATTCTAGAGAAACCCATCAAGATGATGACCCCAAACTCCACTAGATACCCATAAAGTAACTAATAATATCGGCAATACCAAACACATCCAAGTCATCGCCTATCCTTTCCCCGCGTAGGCCCCAGATCTCTCGCAAGACCTCCAGACGGCTCGCGCTACAAAGTACGATGCCAATCCATCACGTAATTCTCAAGTCTACGGAATGATAATGCCTAAAACCTATGCCTGCTCTCGCTAGCGCCGATATTTACCATCCATGGGCCTTACAATGGACACGGCAACATACCCACGCGCCCACGGCACAACACATCCTTGCCCCAAAGGTCTACACATCCGCAATTCAGAGTATGGGATGCATGTTTAGTACGTGATTATATGTACCATACACTCTCATGCCCATGCAGTGTCGATCTAGACCGATTCCTACCTAAGTACACACGTACATAAGTGAGAGAGACACGCGAAGAGAGCAGCCGCATTTCGCTAAGTGCACAGACGAGCTGATCTTGCTAAGATGGTTGGGAAACCCTCTCCGCAAGCAAAGAGCACGATCGGATAATAATCACATTGCCGGTGCGTCCGTACGCCGCTGCTCACCTAATTAGTGAAAGCTATCGTGCGTAGCGGGACACCGCCGGAAACTCTGATTGGGAATTAATATTGCCGTCTGACGCTGATCCAGCCTATTGACCCGGAGGTTCCTCAAATCCCTGACCTAGCTGGGCTGGATGACCATCACTCTACCCCGTACCTACTACGAAGAAGTGTCCGTTAAGCAGCGGCAGATGGGAGCGAGGCTCATTGTATAGCAAGAAGATCAAGAAACTGTGACATGTATGCTAGAAAGTTCAATAGCAAGTACGTGTCCACCATCCAATGGACCATATCCGAAATGCTTCTTCTAGGACCCGTAGATTGTATACATGTTTGTGTATTGCATGTACGGAGTACGTAGACGGGGCTTACTACCCGCCCGCAGTACGTAAATGGAACTGAGATAGCGTACATGTAATTAGCTGAAAGTTGAGCTGAATACCTACAGCCAAAAAAAGCTCAAAGACAGGAGCAAACCTTGTAAATGTTCGAAACAAGGACTCATTACGCTAGCATCTACCCCTACCAAAGAATCTTTCACCGCTGGCGCCGTGCCGGATAGCCAGCTTGCTGGATGGCTGCTACTATAGCTATACCGAAGATGACCAGATGGAAAGATAGTCAACAAAGGAACAAAGGAAGGATGGGATGGATGGGTTGATGTAAATGAAAGAGGAAAATGAAATGAAACCATGCATGCATACCTAGATACATACTCCAGCCAAAGCGAAGGGGGTTTTCCCAGTTCTACATACAACACCCATATATTCTTCCCACAGAGCAGACCAGCAGACCAAACCATACCAGACCGAGAAGGAGAAACGAGAACGCCGCTTCGACTTCGTACTACTGATGCTACTACCCTCGTCATCACCACCACCACCACTACCACCTCCATTCACGCCTCGATCTCAACAACGCGTATATTACTCTTCGTCGAATCGACACGGGGTGATGTCGGCCTAACACGCTGAAGCTGCGAATCCCCCACCTCCCGTCGTGAACGAGGAATCGAAGCGTAAGAATCGAATTTTGCAGCATCGTCTTCTTTGACATCAGCCCTCTTTTCTTTTTCTGAAACAACTCTCCCATTCCTTGCCATTGTCATCCCTTCCAAGGCCGTTCTTTCTTCTTTTGCCTTCTTCTCCCCCCTCCCCTTCTCCGTATTCGCACCCGCATTCGGACGATCCTTGAAACCCCTCTCCTCAACCAAAGTCTCCACCTCTTCAATCTTCGTATCCGCCCTCTTCCTCACCGCCAATTCCCCCCTCTCCTCCTCTTCCACCACAACATCCGCAACCCTCTGTGTCGCCCGGCTACTGCTCCTCTCAACCTCCCCCCTCGACGCCGCACGACTCCCACTCCGCTCGTACAAATTCGACGTCGACGGACTAGACGACACAAAGAAGCCCCCCGACGACGACGACGACAAATTAGCCGCACGCTTCGAGATTGAAAGTCTGAAGCGCGAAGAGCGTTTTTTACGGAGTGTGTTGTTGTTATTTCCCGTTGCGACGATTGTTGTCACCATGCCCATGGGGAGTTCTTCGTTGTTGCGATTTTGGTTATTGTGATGGTTTGGGAATTGCATGTTATCAAGGTAATCTGCAGGCGCTGTGTTGCGTCTCGACAGCGGGGGGGGTTTTTTCAAAGTACCGGAGGGGCTACTTGTGATGGAGGAGGTAGCAGCAGCATGGCGATTCCGTGGGTCGGCCGGGGAATGGATGAAGGTGGATGTTGTGGGGGTAAAAAGGGCGTCTACGGGGGGATATGGGGAGCCGGGGTGGGGAGAGAGACGGAGGGGTGTTGGAATTGATGTTGATGCGGACGCGTTTGAGGAGCGGTTGGTTGGAGGCCGTGTGGTGGTGGGGGAGTTTAGGACTGAGGGTTGTGGGCTGGGGCACGAGGAAACGCGCCATCTGTTTCTCCATCGTCGCAATGCTTTCCGTAAGCCTGTGCCTTCCTGTGTACCGTTCATTGTGTTCGATGGATGGTGGGGATGGTTATTGCTGTTGTGTGTACCCATTGCTTCTTCCCTTTGCCTTTTGTCCTTTTCCTTTTTCTCCTGTGCTTCTAGCACCACGTCCGCTATGATATTAATATAATATCCCTACCACGTACTAAATCCCCGTCCCGGATGATCACCAAGACACGTCGAAAGCCAGCACCAAAAGCCCCAACCACAAATGATGGGGTAAAACCAAAAGAAAAAATAAAGGGTTCAGAAGGGTACAGTCCCACACCGCACGTGGCGTAGCGACAGAGCCTCTCTTATTGAAAAAAGAGACCGTCATGGTCCTCGCTCGCTTCATGACTGAGAGTGACCCGCTCCGGCTCCCGGTGCGTTTGTGGGGACTAGGTTTCGGGGAAGCTGGATAAGGCTCGTGGCCCACTGTGGCTCGGGGGCCCGCCACCAACAAGGGACTGGGTACGTTGAGAAGCTTGTCTAAACCTTTCTGGAACGGCCTGGGGCCCTTGGTGTTGGCTATCAGAACGTGCACAGATGTGATGGGCCGTGATCAATATTGGGCATGCAATCCGAGAGTCAGGTTCAAGCGTGTGCTGTGCTCTTAGCTGCCTTCTCCCCTTCTATAGTACCTGTTGTATCTACAACGGCTGTTGACGGGGGGGCAGACCGACGTCCCGGTATGACAGTTTGGAGGCCAAGATGTGTCGAAGTTTATGCAGAAGAGGCTTACACTTCCTACACGCAATGTTGGGTGGAGACTGTTGCAACGACATGCGTACTCCGTAGATAGTATGCACATACATAATACTCCGTACTCGTCTACAATAGACATGTGGAGTGACGAGGATGCACCATGTGCATCTGGCACCCCGGCAGGCCGAGCAGTGCCAGGGGCCACAGAATTGGAGCGCAAAACGGCGTCCGATAGGCCCGTTTGTACGACTCTACATACTCCGTACAGGGCGGACTACAGGCGGAGGGGAAAAAGATAGACGGCGAAAATATATGAAATGGCCGGACTCCGTTGAGGGTGCACCGGTCCAAGATAACGCGACGTCCGTCTGATGTGCGCTTACAATACGACGACCATGGCAGCTTGCTTACTCTCCGTGTCGTACTCCGTGTCCGTATACAAATATCCCGTCAGCTCGTGAGAATGACTTGTTGAGCACGCGCGACTCCCGTGTTTCTACATAGATATCATCAAATCGAAACCTTAACGTCTTGATGCCTTAATATACCCCCTGATCTAGTGTCGGGTCCTCCTAATTGAGAAGGCGCATGGTAAGTTCAACCCTGCCATTATATGTAAGTTTATGTGTTGTCTCAAGATCCACGGTAACATCATCACTTACGTTGCAAACGTCCCCGCACTAACAGGCATGGCCCTTAGCAGTGTCGGTCCTATGCCTCTCCAGAAACCTCCCATACCCTCTGCCTTCCACGTTTTTGCAAAGCAGTCGCGCATGCTCTTGTACTTCTGGTCTGCACCGAAGCCGTCGCTCTGCATCTTGCTCTTCACAACGTCGAAGGGATAACTGCTGAGCCAGAGTGCTTCTCCAGCCAGGCCTCCATAAAAGGCAACTTTGAGAGTGCTGATGTCAGCGCGCTTGATGTTGTTGCGCTCGGCGTCTTTGTTCATCATGTATTCAAACGCCGTGAACCAAACACCATAGGCTTGCGCTTCTCGGAGGAACGTTACTGCTGTGCCGCGGTAAGGACCACGAAGCAGCCCCTCGTGCGACGAAAGCTTCTGGATGCAGTCGATGGGGCCATTGTAGAGTCGGCCGGCGCCATGTGGTTGAGTCTGCAGCCGAATACGGATGTGCTCAATTGGACTTGAAAGAACTGTGTTGGTGATGCCCGCAAAAGCACCTGATGCGTAGTATTGCGCGTAGGTGAGCTCGTGGGTTCCCCTCTTCAGCGTATTCTGTGTCTCGAATGCCCGGCGAGCGTAGTGGAATCCACCAAACTGAACAGAGACACAAGCTCCGATACCTATCAGCGGGGTAAGAGTACCTTTGTAAAAGGCCAATGGGCCCTCCGTCCTATAGATTTTGGTGGCTGCATCCAAAGCTCCAGAGTACTGCTGTGTCGTCTGTAGCCTGACCTTGACAATATCAAACGGCTGTCCTAATCAACGTCAGTCAATCTCATTTCCCTTCCATGTCACATCAACAAGCCGAATGCCCCCAGCCCTCGAAGTATCGAGCACGGCGGAAAGAACATACCAAGTAACACCTGCGCAACACCACCCACAGCGCCCGAGAACAAATCCTTCAATGTCCTCTTGAACCCATGCTCGGGAAGCTCCAGTTCAGCCTCGATACCCATTCTACCGCTCACACTCCCTCACTCAAGCCCCAATACCACCACTTCCCTTTCCCTTCTCCTCTGTTTCCTCCCTTTCCCTTCTCCTTCGTTTCCTCCCTTACCCTATCGCCACACGAGCCCGATAACAGGAGCCACAGACCAGCGACGCAGGTCCACGAGAAGAGCCGTCACCGACTGCGAGCGCAATATACAAGGACAAGAAAGTTGGAACCGAGTGGAATTGAGAGTGGGCGAGCTGGACAATCAATCGTGCAATGCTTTCCTCCCGACTTTTGACATGAAGCAACGGTTAGTTGAGGGTTGGTACGGAATAAAATGAATTCTTTGGCTGACGTGCTCAAGTGCCAAGATGCGCTAACGATGCTGATAGATGCCGACCCTCGGAAGACAAATTGTCAATTGATCGATTCGCGTGCATGTAGGAACCCGCAGTAGCAAAAGGTGCTAGCAGGTCGCCAGGGTGTTATACGTATGTAGTCGTGTGTTGGATTAAGAATCTCTCCAGCTGAGATTGATTGAACATGCGGGGAATTGCTTGCACGGAAACGAAGGTTTTAGTACGCGTGAATTTGATTCTTGGCGAAATTTGTACAGGAAGATGCAACAACCCACCCTCCATCTACTCTACCACGTAACAAAGCATCTCTTGATGAAACGAACGAAAGTCCCACGGGCGAACCCACGCTACAACACTACAAAGTCTACATTCGGAGCTTACAAAACGATAATGGAAGCAAACAAGCCAGGAACAAACAACAGAGCAGGCCTCCCTCCTCATCAAACAAAGCAGTCCTTCCTCCTCATCAATGAAAGGCCGCCGCACCCAAGGACAATCGCCCAAAAAGAAGGAATGAAACGCGAATTCTAAAGGGAAAAAAAGTAGACAACAAGGAAAGTCTAGGTTTGCTCGCAAAAAACCCCCAAAAATGGTATCCGAAGCTGATGTGGGTATTTTCCCCCTTGTCCATTATCCCCCATTTCCTTTCCTTCCTTCCTTCCTCCCTCCCAAGGCAAAGCGCCCTCCACGTTAAAAACAAAAGAAAAAGAGGGAAAAGAAAAGGGAAGACTTCAATCGCTTCCCAATATGTACTCATGTTACATGCCTCGCCACGACCGACCATTCTAGAAAAGCCGTATACACCATATTCCCCATAAGTTCTCTCCGCGCGCGCTAAATGCTGACGTCTATCGGGTTTACAAAGGACGGTTGCTGTATGTTTTCGTCGACATGGCCGTGTTACCAGCATCGCAGCCTTTTCCAGAAGCTAACTGGTTTCTTGCAGGAAACTCGGTCGCTTGGGCTGGAGCGAAGTGACTCCTTCTCGTCTAAAGGCGGTAGGATAGCGGTTCGTGGGGTTTGAGATGCAACAGCAGCAGCGACAGCAGCACCATCATTGCCTCCAGATGCGTTCTTCTTCCTAGCCTCAACAACACGACGTACAAGCACTAAACCAAAAGCACATCAGCACACCGTTCCCATTCCCCATTTTTCGGCATCCCTCGTCCGTCGCTGAACCAAACACTTACACGCAAATGTCTCTTCAATATTAACCATTTCCCTTGCGCTCGTTTCCATGAATCCACATCCCCTCTTCCGCGCCCACTCTAGCCCTTGCTGACTCTTAATCACCCGCTGGCTGCTCAAATCGCACTTGTTCCCCGCGACGATCTTGATGGGCTCGACCTCGCCCTTGTCGATGCGGTTGTCCGTCTCCATGTCAATCATCTCGGCAAAGTATTCGAGGCCATCGAGGGAGAGCGGGTTCGTGATGTCGTAGACGAGGAGGAAGGCATCGGAGCGGAGATTCGACGATGCCCAGAGGCTGCGGTATTCCTCCTGGCCGGCTGTGTCGGTGAGCTGGAGGAAGTAGGATGTGCCGTCTATGGTGCGGGTGACCGAGTATGAGTCTTCTGTTGGGGGGGATTAGAGATTGGGTTTTGGAGACTAGATACCGGATGCTAGATGCTACAAGGAGGGCTTGAACGGGGGGTTGCGGTGGGTGTTGGGCGCATGGGGGGGGGGGAAGGCATGTGCGGCCGGGTGTCTCATCATGGCAGTAGTGAGGACATACCTATAGTGGGATCATATCTGGCGGCCCGTCAGCGTGCAACTCGTACGCATTGTAGCTTGCGACTGCGCAAGTACTTACTCGTGTGTCCACTCACTCCTTACCAACCGAAGTGTTATGGAGCTCTTGCCGCAACCTCCGTCGCCGCAGACGGTGATGGTTATCCTGTTATTCGGGTCCATGTCGACCTTGGCCAGTCCTCGGTCGCAGTCGCAATCGTATTTGGAATTCAGCCGAGGAGGAGGAGGAGTCGCAGTCGCAGTCGTTGTTGTCGGAGGAGTTGTTGTCGACGTCGCAGTAGTAGGAGTAGCGGTAATAGGTAGCTGGAGCTGTGAAGGCGGCGCCGACCTCCCGTGTCGCAGACAAAACGCGTCGTCGTCGGCCGTGTCTCCCCAATGTGAACCGAGGCGAAGTCCGGCGCCCTCGCAATGCAAGCCTCCCAAAGACCAAGAAGCCGGCTCACACCCTGAATCGACCCAATGAATTACCCCCGGAGCGCGTAACCGTTGCTAAATAGCGCAATAAATATCCCGAACCAGGGATACAGCTGAAAAGAATCTTTGTCGTCCCCCAATGAATGGACTTTTGGCCGACGTGCTAGGCTCCGGGTGGGTAGACAAACGGGCAAACAGGCAGACGGGACGGGCAACGAAGAACTTTGGCCAAAGGAGCGTGGAGAAGAAAAAAGGCGGAGGTAAGTGTCAAGCTAAGCTCGAGACGGAGACGGAGACAGAGGAAGAGGAGGAGGAAGAAGAGGAAGAGGAAGAGGAGGAAGAGGAAGAGGAGGAAGAGGAAGAGGAGGAAGAGGAGTAGGAGTGGGAGTAATAAGACGTCAGAGAGAAGAAGAAAAACACATGCGTACTTGGGTAGCAAGATGATGTAAAAAGAAGACTTTGCCGCAAACATGCATGGGAAGGAAGAGATATTAGTACGGATGGATAATAGTGAATAGATGATAACATTAAGCAACAAAGGGTCAACTCCTTCTCCTCTCTCTCTCTTCCCCCTTCTCTCTCACACTCCCCCGAGAAGACAAAGCCCCCATCAAAACCCGCAAGGACAAGACAAACAGACAAGAACACGGCTCATGCCATCAACAGTCCCTGTCGACCAGAAAAGAAAACCCCTGCAACGCATCCAAGCGTGTCATCCACATCGGCCATACAGAACTCGTTCGACGACCCATCGCAATCTCAACGGACCTCCCTTGGGAACTTTTGACAGGCGTCACTTGTGGGACTCGCGATTCATTGAATGAGCCACGGAGATTCCCGCTCAATCTCCCTGGACTGTTTTTCCGCTCGTGCTCGTCTTCTTCTTTTTCCTTGCCCGTTCGTTTGTTCGTTCCCGCGCTCTCACTCCCCTTGCGTTACGGTTGGGGTTCAATCGATTCACCTTCCCCATTCCCTCCTCCAACACCATCCCCCTTGCTGCAGGCTATCTATGGCTGTCATCTGCGTGTTTGGAAAGGGAGCATTGTGCGTCTTGGAAGTTTCACAGTGTTCTTTTTCGAGCGACGCGCATGGGGACCATTATGCTCTCCAGACGCACTGCATCAATTCCATCCATTGGCTACGAGACTTGTAATCCATCAATCGATGGCAAGAATGTTGTGTGATTATGAAGCAATTGCCTATTGTATGTACCTGCGATTCATGTTCATCTTGTAACTAGGGAATCACATCACTCTGCCAACGGCGCATCCGTCAAGGGCACATACTGCACCCCGTACAATTTCGTCTTTACAACCACGCCCTTTTCATCCTTGTCCACGACGTAAATGTGCTGCAGCGAGCCCTCCTCCACGGGGACAAACATTCTCCCGGGGGCTTTCAGCTGCTGCTCCAGCGCTTCGTGGTGTTGTGCGGCCGCAGCGCCCACATGTATGGCATCGTACGGTGCGCCTTGTTGGTAGCCTCTTCTGCCATCGCCCTCGACGAATCTGACCTGGCCCGACTCTAACATCTTCCTGCCTTCTTCCGACTTGGCCATGTTGTCCGCGGCCAGGGCGACGAGCGGCTGGATGTGGTCGATTCCTACGACGCTGCCGCTGGGGCCGACGAGGTTAGCCAGGACGGCGGTGAGGTAGCCGGATCCACAGCCGATGTCGAGGACGCGGGAACCGGGGCCCAAGTAGGACAGCAGTGTCTCGCAGGCGTTGGCATGCATGTGGGGTGCGGAGATGGTGGCGCGGTGGCCGATGGGTTGCGGGTGGTCGTCGTAGGGCGCTCTGGGGGCGTAGTGGGCGCGGTCGACCTGCGCTGGAGTCAGAATGAATGGATGCATTCAACGCGGCCAGCCAAAGATGAAGAGGTGTCAAACCTTGATCATGGCTTCTTTCACGCGCTCGGATTCTATGAGCCCGTTGCGCTTCAAGTTTGTGATGAGAGCTTCATTTGTAGCGCCTGAACTCCGCCACGCCATGCTGATATATCGTCGAGTGCGTAGTCCAGAGCCGCAGAGGGCGCGAGATATACCAGCAATATGTGGAATAGGGATTGCTTTGGGGTTGAGGGACATGCAAGGCTCAAAGTACTTTGCACTCCGTAGTTATAAGTATAATCTGGGTTGCACGAACAGAACACATGCAGGTGAATCGATGTATACGAGCCTCTTCTCCCACTCCAATGCCTACCAAGGTAACTGTAGATGCCAATAAGGCTGAACGTCCGGGGTAGCTTCGTACAATATGTAGATTATAACAATATACGGAGTAGATACTCCGTACTTGTTATCCAGACGAGTAGCGCCCAGATCATCTATATGCCCCCACCCCACTATCATTCATTGATTGATTGTTCTGCTCTTCTTTGTCGCATAGATCAACCAACAAACATACATTCGATCTCTCTTTACAGACGCTTCAAAGGCCCACAATTCCCCACCGATATGGACAATCTCACACCTCAAGATCTATTCTCGCCGTCCAAAGCACGCCAGCAGCGCGCTCAGGCGGCCGATTGGGCTCAAATCGACTCGTGGCTCTCGTACAAGTACTCTGGACGATCAGTACCGACATTCGAACGCAACGAAGAGACGCTGAAGGTTCTACGGGAGCTCGCGAGTGCGAATGAGAGGGGAGATGAGGAAAGAATGGTTGGCGAGAGGGTGAAAAGAGAAGCAGCGAAAGAAATGTCGGAGAGCGAGGTATGAACGGTCAAGAATATCTTCTCTATAATAACTCCCCTACCAACACAAGGTCACAGCAGGCGAGGAACAAAGCAGACGACGCGATACTGGAAACAATAAAATCCAACCTTAGCGACGACGGCCTAGAAAGCCTTTACGCCCTCGCCTCCACAGCCGTAGTGTTGGACACACGCACCGCAAACCCCGAAGCCCTCGCCCACGCCCTCATCACCCACACATCTACCTCGCAAACCCTTGCAAACAGTCTCTCTCACATCCAATCCCTACAATCCTACCTCCAACGTCAACAGTCCCTCCTCCGCACCCAACTCACCGCCCTCCAAACCAACCCCTCCTTCTCGACCCCACCATCCCTACCGCGCCAGACCACCGAGCAGGTGCGGCAAACCAAGCACCTCCGCACCAAGATCCGCGAATACAAAGACAAGCTCGCGTCGTTGCAGGCGTCGCAGAGGAATAATACCGCCGCGACGCCGGCGTCGAAGAACTTGAGTTCTGCCGAGGCGATTGGGGAGATGCTGGAGCAGCAGGCAGGATTGGACGTGTTGAGGGAGAGGGTGGAGGCGCTCGAGAGGGAGGTGGATCGGTTTAGAGGGTTGCCTGCTGAGAGGGAGGCGGCCAGGAAAGAGGTTGCGAGGTTAGAGGTTGGGCTAGATGAGGTTAGGAGGAAAAGAGACGGGCTTTTTGAGGGCTTGGTTGGGTGAATGAGGTCACTTTTGGATCAAATAATTGCAGCAATATTGGTGGTTTGGGGGATAGTACGACACTGTCAAACACACCTGTATGATCCATAGAAAGAAGACAAAGCACTGCACAGCACAGTACAGTACACATGGTATGGTAGGTATCACAAGCCCACAAGACCAAGGCAATACTGGGCACAAGGTCATGTGTACAGCAAGTACATGGTATTAACGCGGGACTCTCGGAACCATAAAAGCTCGTCAACAAAAGACGACCGGCTGTCCTATGCTCCGTACGTAGATGAGCAATTGTGAGTATTAGCGTCGATTGTACAATACCGCTTGATCCGCGGGACCAACTGTTGTGCTTGGTGTATGCGTGGATGCAAGTATCTAGTCGGTGTCACAGGGAGAGATCCCACGTCTGATATTGGACTGGGTAGTAACTAATCCGTACATGTAGTCTACCATGTAATAAGTGAGACTCGGCATATCCGGCATCCACCACACCTATCTATAACACTTCTACTTTGTACTACCATACTTGGTGCTTGGCTAGGTACTTACCCGCTACCTACCTACGCACAAGCAAATGCCTCGAGGCGAATCCCATGGGACCATGAACAGCGAACATGGTAAGCACAAAGTCCAAGCAAAAACCCCCATTCTATTCCATTCCATTACATGGCTTTGTATCCGTAATTAGACGAGAAACCTGACAAATCCGCAAGAGGTGGTGGCGCGTAGTACATACATAGTACATTAGATGGACGCAAACTAACGTAATATCTACACACAATGATTCATCCGCCATGGTGCTGACTTTGAGCTGTTTGGCGATGAGTCACACAATCAACCATCCAACCAACCGACCAACTAACCGACCGACCGACCAACCGGTCTTCGTGGAGGAGACGCGGAAAAAACGGCTCGGCATCGTGCGAGCTATCTACATATCGTGATCACAGCAGATGGGGGCGAGACGAAGTGTTTTTAACATTGACGAGTAGTTAATTGCAATGATCAAACCAGAATATTTTTAAAAAAAAATAAAGAAAAAAAATTAACAGTCTCTCTTCTTCTTTCTCGGTTTATCTTTTATAGTTAGAGTGCACATGTAGAATTCTCCCAAGCGGTACATGTACAAGATGCCTTTAGGTTTGCATTCCGACCGCTTCCGACGAAAACATGGCATTTCAACTCTTCTGCACTCATGGATTCTACAGAGTACAATACAATGCACTAGATCGATAGATGCCGTGATGCCGTCGTGCACCAGCCGGAAGCGCCCGGAAGATGTGACGGATTTGCAACAGGGCCTGGGCCAGGAGGTGCTCTACACGCTGCATCTGTCACGAAAGCTTGAGTGGTGGCTCCTCAACGGGAGCGTGACGTCGATCGCTGATGACGTGAGATGAAGATGAAGATTACGATGGTGATGATGGTGGTGATGACGACGATGGAGGGCCTGTACGGAGTTCTGTCAACTAGGTATAATATACTACTCTACTAGTACTCCTTACAGTGTAGCTAGTAGATGGTGCTGGAGATATCGCGGCGACAACGGACTTGACAGCCACAGAGTCTCCGAGGACATGCAGCTGCAAATTGAACATGTGCAAGCAGCTGTATCGCCGAAACCGCCGTGAAGAGTTCGATGCAGCCAGAAACACGATCGGTGAGCTGGCTGCCCGATGCCGAAGATGCATGCCACGGCCCCAAAAATTACTACCCACCCTGCATGGCTTCTTGTCGGTGTAGTAGACCACAATGTCATACTGCCACACGCAGAAGAAAGTTGAAGCGGGTTGGCGCTGACGGACAAAAAACCACCCGGTGCATCGATGCCGTCGCGGTGCTGCGAATTGTGAGTACTTGAGTACTCAGGTACTTTGGTAGACATCTAGCTGCGACGCCGTGAGACGGGCAGTGAGTGGAGCGTCACCAGCCACACCAAGTCCCAAAGCGGTTTGGAACTACTGCAAATGGTGTTGCGGGCATCGCTAGAAATCGCGGATCGAAACAGCGCAATTGTCGGTGCTGACAAAAGTCTCTCAGGATATCGTTGCCTGTACCATGTTGTCGTCGGATCATCCGGATATGCATACATGTCAGGCATGCCTCTTCTTGACCCTGTGGCTCGGTCTACTACCTGTAGCTCATAGGTCTTTATCTAGCATCGCAGTCCCGTATTCTTTGAGCCTGACCTCTCAACGCGCCCTTCATTATCGTCGGTACAAAACTTGAAAGGCTTTAGAGTGCCTAATAGACGTTTTTGCCTTGCGCCTGCAACTATAGTCTTCCGTCCCGTATACGTTGGATTCGCACCACACCGCACCATCACACATGTCGAGGGCGCAGGTGTTTATCCTAGCAATCGCGGCACTTTTGCTGGGAGCTCTTCCTCTAGCAGCTGCTCATGGAGCCGACCACAATGGTCCACCCATGGATATGAGCATGGACATGCCCGACGCGCCGGAGACGGTAGACGACATTGGCTCGCCACGAAGCTACTGGAGTCTCTCGGAGCATGCCGCCTTGATGTACTGGCACATCGGACTGGAAATCCTGGCTTGGGTGGTAATACTGCCAGTTGGTAAGCAAAAATCAAAATCCATCAACCGTTTTTTCCGAGCACGCTAATTTATTCCCCTAGGTGTGATGCTGAGCATCGCCCGCTCGCGACTTGCTCTCGGGTCCCAATTTGTTTTCCTCATCATCAACGCCTTTGCGCTGCTTCTCGGGCTCATTTACAACCACAAAACGCCGGAACTGTACGAAAACAACGCCCACAGCAAGACTGGATGGATCATAACCTGGATTGCTTCCGCGTGGGTCTTCATGGCGCTGGTCCGGGTCTACGTTGAACGTTCCAAGGCGTCTTCCCTGGAGGACCAGGCCGGCGACGAACTGAATGTAGCCAATATGGCTAGGTACCAGTGCGTACAAGACGCGCGACTTCCTGACACATACCGGTGGTCGAACGACTCAGGCCAGGGCACTGAGCGCAACTCGATGTCGCTCATGGGTCATTCCAGATCGCCAAGCGTGGAGTCTGAGCAGCAGCATTTCATCGGGCAGACCCCAAGTTGCAACCAGGACGAAGAGACCGAATTCGATGGCGAGGCTGAGAAGCGCGGTTTTTTGAATGGCACCACCGTCGATAGATTTCTCTCGCACAACATCGAACGCTTCGCTGTCGGCAGACCATTGAAACTCTTTCGATTCCTCTACGTCGTCATCGAACGTACCATTCTGATCCAGGGATTCGTAGCCATTACAACCGGCACCGTGGTATATGGAGGTATTGGCGTGAGTATCTCTAGCCGTGTTTGCAGTGAACGAAAGCTGACCATTTCCATCAGCAAGGCGGCGCTGTTTTCAATGTCCTCGCACACTACATCAAGGGCGGTATCTTCTTCGCATATGGCCTACTCACTTTGGGCCGATGGATGGGGGCGTTCGCCGATTTTGGGTGGGCGTGGAATCTGAAGCCGACGAAGGAGGTGGTAGGCCGGCGCGCGGCGCTACCTTCAGCCGAGTTCACCGAATCCTTCGTCATTTTCCTCTATGGCTGCACCAACGTCTTCATGGAACATCTTGCAGCTTGGGGCGGTGAGTGGACTGCACAAGATTTGGAGCATGTTTCCATCTCCGTCATGTTCTTTGGCGGTGGTCTGGTGAGTTGACTCTTTAATTGCCTGATCTTCTCATACCCCAGCTCCCAACTTACACCAATATGAGTACTGACCGATTTCTCTTCCCAGTTGGGCATGATCATCGAATCCGCAAAGATGCGAGACCTCCTCAACAACGCGGTCCTCTCTGCGCAACCGTCCTCACAATTCAACAACGAAGTATGGCAGCAACCGAACCAATACCGCATCTCGATGAACCCCATGCCAGGCCTCATCATCCTGCTCCTAGGTAAAATGATGAGCTCCCACCACCAAGCTTCCATGCTCTCCACAGTAATCCACACACAGTGGGGCAGCATGTTTATGGGATTTGCCATTGCCCGCGCCCTCACCTACATCACACTGTTCATCTCCCCACCCACCTCATACCTCCCGTCACGGCCGCCGACCGAAGTCATCGCTTCTTTTTGTCTCGTCGCCGGCGGCATTACCTTTATGGTGAGTAACAAGGATACCGTCGCCGTGCTGGAGTCGTACCATCTCGATGCCATGTTCACCTTTACCATGACAATGGGCCTTGTTGCGCTCCTCATGGCGTGGACGGTCGTGTTGGTCGCTATAAAGGGCTGGGCTACTCGTCGCGAGACTATAAATCCCTTTGCCAAATCCAGTGAAGGCGTCCTGGCTTAGATGAAGCGACCTCCTTTGAACACAACATAACACAACACAAGATCTTTTGCACAGCTTGTCTCCATCTTTTCCCCTACCCTAGCATAGCCTTCGGAGTACCTATACCCCCTGTCTTCTTGCACCATTCTGGCAAGAGCTCATGTTTTCTTTCCCGATCGTTGCATTCTCTGAACTTTGTTGAGATACCCCTCTCTTTCTGGTGTGGCCATCGGGCGATGGCGGGTGAGCATGGCTTGCTGGATTTGTATTGGCGAAGTCGGTGATAATTGGTAATATGGCTGATGATGTTTGCGTGGTCGAGTCGGGGTATAGTGAGGGTAGCAGTGGGCTGGTTGAAACTGATACGATTATTCTTTTCACAAGAGTTGACCTCATCGTGTCTTTGGGCTTTCTCTGTGATGTTGTTCCCCTTCACCTCTCCACTGCAGCACCCCTGCCCCTTGCCCTCCCCCTCGCAATGCCACTCGCCCTCGTGCCCCTCTCTACACCCCCTCTCGTCGGAATTCCGCCACCCCTGCCCCCCGCCCTCGGAATCCCTCTCCCTCTCCCTCTGCCCCGCGTAGGCGCAGGCGTCACAGGTGCAGCTGGCGTCTGAAACTTGGCCGTCACTTTGCTGCTTGGCGGGTTCTCGACGAACGAGGTATCGGTGGTTAGGAACGTGGCTTCCATGTCTGGTTCGGGACGGTTCATGGATGAAGAGAAGTCTGGGTTTTGTGGAGCGTTTTGGGGGCGTTTGAAGGATTCGGGGATGGGGGTCTGGTGGTGATGAGTATTGATAGCGTCGTAAAGTGGGAAAGCCTCGAGGAAACAAGCAGGCAAAGGATATAGGAGGGGAAAAACGAAAAAAAAGAAGCCTACCTCGCCAAAATCCACACAAAAGGCATTCATATTCATCCCGTACAGGAAGCCTGCGAAGCTCTCGCTGAACCGCGCAAGACTCTCGTGCATCATCTGCAGCTGCACAAAATTCTGCTCCAGGTCGGCCATGGCGTCGCTGAGCTCTGCAAAGCCGTCTTGCAGGTCCTCGAGGGGGTTCGTAGAGTGGGCGTAGGGACCACGGCCGCGGGAGGCGCTGTCGCGGAGGGAAGAGCGCGAGCTGGGGCGGAGGGGGGTCGTTGGACGGGAGCGTGGTGATTTCGAGCGGGCGCGAGAGGCTGGGGGAGTGGTGGATGCCATTGTGGTGGTGATGGTGTAGTTGGTGTGTGTGTGGGGGGGAGGATGGATTGGGAAGAGGTGTTTGTTTATGTTGGTATTTGGGTATGTGGGTATGTGTTGACGCGTTTTCTTGGGTCTGAAAATCGTGATTCGGCCCAATTACGTCGTGGAGGGCTACAAGGCGGAGAAGATGTTGGTTGTATACGGAGTGTAGATGTATCTACGGCGCACAATAGAAGCGTCTTTCTCGCTCTCTGTCACTGTCTCTCTATTACTCCCCCCCCCCTGGAAAATGCTTAAGAGGGGTTCTTGGCAGCACTGGGCAATGACGATCTATAGATACATAGTAGACAGATTTGGAGCCCGGGGTTGTTCTTCATTAATAGTTCCTCATAGATGTATTCTCTCTCGCAGTTTGATTGCTTCCAAATGGTTAGAGTCGTATACATGTACTTAAGGTATACATGCACATGTTTTACACATCAACTACACATTACACATGCCACATTACACCCATCAAATACACAATCTCTACTCTGTACATTTCATAGTTGAATCAGATATTTACATGTCCATCCGCATTTCGCGCGACTCCAACACCTGCCAATCACTTCGCCCCTCCGCTCACTGCCGAGTGCCCACTTTGGGCTGCCTTGTTATTGCTGAAGGAGATCTACGGAACTGTGTCTTCCGTCAGCAACACTCAGCCGTTCTCTAGACATCTGCTCCTTCTCCCTCCTCTCTTTCACCTTTCAGTTCCTATATGTGGCTGCGCGCTCTTGCGACTCGCCGGGCTACATACAAACTTGCTTCCCCAGCTTCGTCTGCCGCAAAGCATCGCATAGTGGGACATTGTGGTGGACAGTCGCAACCCCGTTTCATTCTTCCCGCCTACCGTCACTATTGCGTCGAACCCCCTTCGCCCAAGTCCGAAAAGCAGAGCGCATCGAGTGTGTACACTGTCGCCATTGTTTTGGGCATTGCAGTTGGCGGCGCGTTCTTATACCCCCTGACCCGGAACCCGGCAGACGAGGACACTGAAAAACCAACACCGTCGGCGGCTTTGGACTATTCAAACTACACGGACTCGTACCTCGTCATGGCGCCGAATATGCCTGCCGGTCGTCCCGGAAACCTGGCCCCCGAGCAAGAGGTGAAGCTGCGCGAACTATGGGCAATGACGATGAGGGTATTTGGAGTACACGAGCCTGCTGCAGCTGAGACGAACGGCGCAGAAACCCCGGCTGTCGCCGCGCCAGCAGATACCCCGGACAAGGACAGCAAAAAGGACAAGAAGGAGAAGAAGAGCAGACTCAATGTCTTTAGGCGGAACAAGGGCGAGAAGGGCGCAGATTCCGAGTCGACACCCACACCGGGGGCTGCGACACCCACCACGTCCGACATTGGCTCACTGTCGATAGCGGACGAGGACGACAAGCATGGCCAGGGAAAGCAGTTCAAGCTCGCAATAGCAAACACTTCGCCTGAAGCCCTGCGAACCGCATTCTGGGGCATGGTCAAGCACGACCACCCCGACGCACTGCTGCTCCGCTTCTTGCGCGCGCGGAAATGGGATGTTGAAAAGGCCCTCGTCATGATGATCTCGACAATGCATTGGCGGCTGGAAGAAATGCGCGTAGACGACGACATCATGAAGAACGGCGAAGAAGCTGCGCTGAAGGAAAGCAAGAGCGACGACCCAAAGGTCAAAAAGGAAGCCCAGGACTTTTTGGCACAAATGCGCATGGGCAAGAGTTTCTTACACGGTCTGGACAGCGAGGGGCGGCCGTTGTGTGTAGTACGAGCGCGAATGCACCGAGCAGGCGAGCAGTCAGAAGCCAGTCTAGAACGCTTCACCGTCTACCTCATTGAGACGGCGAGGATGCTTCTCAGGCCGCCCGTTGATACCGCAGTACGTCCCCCCTTTCCTGACATGTAGCCAACATGAGCTAACCTAAATCTCTGCAGACCATCATCTTCGACATGACCGACTTCTCAATGGCAAACATGGACTACACACCAGTCAAGTTCATGATCAAATGTTTCGAAGCAAACTACCCCGAATCCCTCGGCACCGTCCTCGTCTACAAAGCACCCTGGATCTTCAACACCATCTGGAACATCATCCGCGGCTGGCTCGACCCCGTCGTAGCCGGCAAAGTGCACTTTGCCAAAAACGTGGACGAGCTCGAGAAATACATACCTAAATCGCAAATCATTACCGACCTCGGGGGCGATGAGAAGTGGGGGTACGAATACGTCGAGCCTGTCGAGGGAGAGAATGCGGCGCAGGACAACACGGCACCAAAGGACGTTTTGCTGGGCGAGCGCATGGAGCTGGTGAAGAGGTACGAGGGGAGAGTTTTGGAGTGGATTGCTGACAGTGAGGAGGAAAAGGGTAAAGGGCCAGAGGAGAGGAGGAAGGAGAGGGATGAGTTGGCGGAGTTGTTGAGGGGGAATTATTGGGAGCTCGATCCGTTTGTGAGGGCGAGGTCGTTGTGGGATCGGACGGGCGTGATTGGGAGGGGTGGGAAGCTAGAATTTTATCCTTTGTCGGGATCGGTGGGGGGTGCGGCGACGGAGGTGAAGAAGGAAACGGTTGCGCAGGAGACGAGTCCGGATGACGTTGATTAGAGTGGAGTGGTGGGGTGGTCCAGTGGTGCAGTGGACCGATGAGAGGTGATATCAAGTAGTGTGTATGAAGTATGTATGTATGTATGTACATGCATCGTACTGCGTTGCGGACATGGATGGGGTGGGGGTAATGTACAAATATACCCGGTGCAATACGACATGCTACCTATCAACACTGAAGATATGTGTATGTTCGATATGCTATGGTATGTTGTGGTATGATATATGTACATGTAGTGGATTGGGGTTGTAGGTTTCAAACAGAGGAGGGGTCAGAGAGGAAAGGAAGGAGCATCGGGCATTGATGACAAAACCATGTAGACGACACAGGATTATACAACATGAAATGGGATGAGACAGGATGCAACAGACGACCGTGGATCAAGCTCAAAAACAAAACTCCATTTGCCATGCGTGATGCCTTCATCTGACAAGCCAAACTATCTAGTTATACAGAATATATATGCACAGCCAGGTTTCCATGCAATACAATACAGATCATCTATTCTTCCTCCTTTTTAGGCATGACGAGCTTTCCTGCGGGTCGATATGTGATACGGCCCTCAGCGGCGGCGGCGAGACGCGCTTTCTGGCCTGCTTCTCCGGCGCGACCGAGCACGCCGGCGATGACTTGGATGCAGCGGAGACTGCATGGTCAGCATGGGGGTTTCCATGTGAGCGAGGGAAAGAAAGATTACGTACCTGTCGTCGTTGGCGGGAATGGGGTATGTGACCCATGTCGGATCGGCGTTGGTGTCGATGACGCCAATGGTGGGAATACTGTTGAGGGCGCACTCGTGCAGCAGGACGTAGTTTTCCAGCGGGTTCAGACAAACGACCAAGTCGGGCCGCAGTACCGGTCTGTCAAAGAGCTGTTCTTCGAACCCGGAGACTTCCTCGTCCTTTTCGTTGACGACCATGGTGCGACACTTGCCTAGAATCTGCTGGCCGTTGGTGATGCTGCCCGGTATCCATCGCTCGAACAGGTGGTATCCCTTCGCTAGCTCGGCGGCGCGCACAACGGCTCGGTCCTGGTCGGCGCGAGTACCTACGAAGAGCACCATGCCGCCGAGTCTGCAGACCTCCTGTACCACCTTGGCGGCACGGCGTAAATGGGCGGCTGTGGCGTCGAGGGAGATGATGTGCACGCCTTGCCTTATGCCGCTGATGTAGCGCGCATTGGCGGGGTTCCAGAGCGATGTGGCATGGCCCTGGTGGGCTTCAGATGCAAGGAGGAGCTCGAGGGTAACGTCGGCGGGCGATGGCGGATGGTTGAGCAGCCTGTGGGGTTGGTAGTGAGGGCTGATGTCGGAGCCTATCTTGCCAAGGTGCTTTTCTGTAGGGATAAAAGGGGGGTCAATGTTGTTACTTTTTGGACGTGGGCGAGGGCGAGGGATATGAGGAGGAATTGGAGTATTTGCTCACCCTGCTGTTTGAACATGTGGTACTGGGCGGCGATGGAGCCGGTTGGGGAGGCATTGGAGGCATTTGAGGCATTCGAACTCGGGTCAAAGGTCGGCGCAGATGGAGGGGACTGCGGCGTGGTTGCATTGATTTGGGCCTCGAGAGAATGCAGCTGCTTCAGGCTGTTGTCGCTAGAAGCTGCGATGGAGTCACTGGAAGACGCGGTGGAGAGAAGGCGTCGGATGGCAGTGGCGGGCGGGTTCCGGGCCAGGGCTCGTCGGCCTGTATCGTCACATTAGAGACTGGATTTTTGGTCAATTGAGGAGAATACACGTACCGCCCCGCGTAGAGGCATTCAGAGCATGCCGTATTATCATGATGGGTGGGCGCTGCAGGGTTGCCTTCTCTCTCACGTCGCAGTCGTTGGATTCGAAAAAGAGTCGCACGATGCTTGGCGGCCGAATCCGGCAAGGCGCGATCAAGTACGTGTGTTCCTCGATAGTGGTCCGTACTCGGTACAAAGGCACGTGACATGCAGTATCTCCAGATGCAACTGATAGCAGCAACTCCATACTTGTCACCCATCACGTGCCCACCGGCTCCGTGCCCTTCTACAGCCGCGAAGGTGAACGTCCTGCTTCGTCCCCGGAAGGTTCCGTGTGTGGGATGACGCGTCGACGCTCTTTGACGTACATGTGCTACATGGAACAAAGTTTGGATGCGCAGAGACGACCGCTGCGATGATGCTATTGAAGATGGTAGATGCGGCATTTGTTGCACCACACGTCACGTGCACGGCAGAAGCTGGTCAACTGGCCGTTCTGGTCGGGATGGCATTGCAGAATCGCATCTGCCGCCACATTAGCGATTGTATTACCGCGTCTTTTGTGCAGGAGGACAGCCACGGCGTGACAACCAACGTGCGCGCTGCGAGGGATGGTTCCTCTGTCTACCTGAGTATTATTCCGCCGTCCGTTCTACTACTCTGGAGGGAGGGAGGGCTGGTGTTTCGTTTTTTGTTTTTGCGCCGCTGGTCTTGTTGAGCCACCCACCACTCACTCCAGGGCTGCTGCTCAAACTACTCGTACTAGCCTCATCTATACATGCTGTTGCTGCTACTGCTGCTGCTCTCCAGACGTCTCTCCACCTCCACCACCACCACCTCCTCCTCCCCCTCCCCCCGACGATGACTCGCCGCCGGCAATTTCGCCACCCTCGATGCGTCCACACTCACTGCCTTCCACCTGAGCTGGGCTACCCACCGCAGCGATGAATGGGTACCCATACCAGCACCCGCAGTCGGCCTTGGCGAATGGGGGGAGCATGCCCATGGACATATCCGATGACCCCTTGAATGGCTTCGACCTGAACGGGCGCCAGTCGCTGGACGATGCCATGGTGTCTGCGTCTGCGTCTGCGTCTGCCTCGGCATCTGCGTCCGCGTCTACAAGCAAAAAGGACAGGAGGAGGTTGAGCATGCCCGTCTACCGCGGCAACTCAACCGTGAGCTTCGGCGACGCGGTCAGCCCCGATTCAAGACGCTTCTCCACCGTTAACTTTGGCGATCCGAACAATGCCATGGAGGCATTCAGCTTCGAGATGCCGTCCGGCGCCGCTCTGGAGGGAATGATGCGCAGTGGCACCTTCCCCCAAAACCCGTCCGAACTTCAGAATACGCAGACATCGTCCCACCCCCTCGCCATCAACACACGCTTCTCGAATCCGAACGTGAATGCAAATACAAACGCAAACATGAACTCGCCCTTCTCGACCATGGCCCAGCCCGGGTCTGCGTATGCCTCTCCCATACATGCGAGCATGGATATAGACATGACGAGCCCTTACGTTCCCATGTCGCTGCCGCTGGACATGGACGATTCATTAGCCATGATGCCCACGGACATGAACATGTTCAACGCCCCCCAATATTCTGCTTCTCTGATGGGCCCTTCGAACGGCCAGGATTTCGCCACCCCACCCTCCAACATGCCTCTCCAACCGCCATCGGACCGCTATAGAAGCAAGTCATCAAGCGCCACGCCCGATATGCGGTCAAACATACCCAGTCGTACCAGCAGTGGCCAGGACCAAAACAGCATGCGCCCTAGTTCGCATCCCGGGAGCGAGGAGCAGTCTCTGTCGCGCACCGACCCGTCGCAGATGACCCAGCAATCTCTCACAAATCAGGAATCCATGGTTCTCCCAACTGGCCCCGGCGTGAACACCAGCGCCTTCAATGACCAGAACTTCCCTTGGCCGATTCCCCCAGGCGGCTATCCTTCCACTATGCACATGAACCCACACATTAATACTCAGTTCAAAAACGCCTATTCATCCACTGGTTTTGATATGCTGGGCGTTCTGGTACGTTGGTGTGTGATTGGCATGTTGTAGGGCTAACACGTCGACAGATGCGAGTCGCTACGAGAACAAACCCACAGATTGACATTGGCTCCGTAGACCTGTCGTGCGCCTTCGTGGTGTGCGACAACGAGCTGGACGACGTCCCCATTGTCTACTGCTCTGAGAACTTTGAGCGTTTGACTGGTTACAACAAGCATATGATTCTCGGCAGGAATTGCCGCTTCCTCCAGTCGCCCGACGGCAAGGTCGAACCAGGGATAAAGCGCACCTATGTCGACGATGATTCTGTATATTATCTCAAATCCACCATAGAGCAAAAGCAAGAAGCTCAAATCAGCTTGATCAACTATCGAAGAGGCGGTCAGCCTTTTATGAATCTTCTAACCATGATACCCATTGCGTGGGAACCGGGCGGTCCTATCAAGTTCATTGTCGGCTTCCAAGTCGACCTGGTCGAACAGCCTGGTTCAATGACCAACAAAAATCCAGGTATGTGCCCTCCTTCATCCTGATGAGAGGGGTTGCTTATCCTAGACAGACGGCCCGTACCGAGTCAATTATCAGCGAGGCATTTCCATGCCCAGCTACGTGTTCAGCGATCACAAGGTCCCCTCTGATCAGCAGCAAGGTCAGACCATCTCCAGAGACGAGGTATCAAACGCACTAGCCGCCTACACCGCTGCCGGCGATTCGGAAATCACCCGTCGCGTATGGGATAAAATACTCCTCGAAAACACCGATGATGTTGTCCACGTACTATCCCTCAAAGGATTATTCCTTTACCTATCTCCTTCCAGTATCCGGATATTGGAGTACGATGCCACCGAGCTTGTAGGCACCGCGCTTTCTTCTGTATGTCATCCCAGCGATATTGTTCCAGTCACAAGAGAGATGAAAGACATGAGCAACGGCTCTTCCATCAATGTGGTGTTCCGAATACGCCGGAAAAAGAGCGGTTACATGTGGTTCGAGGGCCATGGATCATTGCACACGGAGCAGGGCAAAGGCCGCAAGTGCATAATATTGGTCGGTCGCGAGCGCCCCGTCTACACACTCAGCAAACAAATCGTGCGAGCGTCAGGGGGGGTAGGTGACAACGAGCTCTGGACAAAGCTGTCAACCTCAGGCATGTTCTTGTTCGTCTCGTCAAACGTCCGCTCTTTACTAGACAAACAGCCAGAGGACCTTGTTGGCTCCAGCATCCAAGCTTTGATGCGACAAGAGTCCAAGCAGAATTTCGGGCGGGTACTAGAGCTGGCCAGGAGTGGCAGAAAAGGCGAGGTGAAGCATGAACTGCTCAACAAACGTGGTCAGGTGCTCCAAGCCTTTACTACAATCTATCCCGGAGACGCTGTCGAAGGTCAGAAGCCTACCTTTCTGGTCGCGCAAACACGATTACTCAAACACTCGAGGAATAACAATGGACAACGGCCGTCGATGTACACTACCAAGGATCGAGTTTCCGACGAATCGCACGCTTCCATGGGAACATTGCTGTCGGGAGCATCATCCCACCACCCAGGCTCACTATCCAGCCCAGGTAGCACACCGCTTGCCTCTTCCGTAGAAGGTCGCTACGTCTCTACCGAACACCAAGCTACTACGGTTGCAGGCCAAAATGGTCTCCAAATCGGTCATCAAGACCAAACCCTGGCATCAGAAGATAACATCTTCGATGAGCTCAAGACGACCAGAAGTTCAAGTTGGCAATATGAATTGCGACAGATGGAAAAGCGCAACAGGTATCTAGCAGAGGAAGTCCAAAGTCTACTTGCAGCAAAGAAGAAGCGAAAGCGAAGAAAAGGTGCTGGACAATCGCAAAAGGATTGCGCAAATTGCCACACAAGGACGACGCCGGAATGGAGGAGAGGGCCGTCTGGAAACAGAGACTTGTGCAATTCTTGCGGGTTACGATGGGCGAAGCAGGTATGTTGACCACAATAACAATCATCCCAAGAACACTCAAAATGGAACTGTCGCTTACCTTCGCTGCAGCAAGGTCGTGTATCACCGAGAACCTCGTCTCAACAATCCGCCACTAGTGAAAAGAGCAGGAAGAGCGCCTCACCACGGCACGTTCAAACCGTCCAGCCCAGCAGCAAGGCTGAGTCAGAAGCCCAATCGAGCACCTCCACTACTATTGTTCAGGGTGTTCCTCACAGTAGCCAGATCCAAACTAGCCACGACTCGCACATCTCCAAAATTGCGCGTTTAGATGCACCCGTTTTATCACAAAGCTACGGCAACATACCTCCAAAGATTGACGAAGGGGTCGAGCCGGATTAGGTGTCGATTACTCGTCGTCGTTGTGCCCTAGGGGAACTAACGGCTGGTGGCGCCTTTATCCTGGGCCTCTGGATCCCCGCTCTCTCGTTTCTTTTGCTCCTTTCTTTGTTTCTCAGGATTGATTTCCATCTTTTGCCTGCCTTGAATACGATACCCTGCATGCGAATTTCTTCTTATCAGGTTCTCAAACTTTACGTTCGGGTCTTTTTATATAGATCGCCGGATGCATATATAGAAGGATGGACGGATGGACCGTTGGCTTACACTTGCCTGCCCACCCCTCATATTAACATGACTTGTTGAAATCGAGGGATTTTGATGTTGCGTGTGTTGTTGAGCGTTTTGGTAGCTGCATGTGCAGACATACTAGCACCGTGAATGACTTGGAAAAGGACAGTGCCCTTAGTCTAACAACTCTAACGTTCACACAGCCTACAATTGATCGAAGAGGCCTATTACGCTACATCATGTATTTCTTCCTACTTGTCCAGACACTTGTCCGTGATGCAATTGGTTTCATGGCACGGGATTAAGCCAAGTAGGGTGGAAGTAGTTAAGGGGGTGATCTAGCTGTCAGATGGCCTCGCTCTGTACCACTCAACCACTGCAACCACAAAAAGGTACATGTATGAATTATCCAAAGCTGGATATGTCAGTGCAAAATAGTTCGTATAAGCGTAGTCTATCACTATTAGTCGCTGTCAGTCACATGCCAGTCTTAGCATGTTGGAGATCTGTCTCCTGACACTAGCTAACACTACTGCTAGATAGTGATAATACTACCTACTAAAGTCTACTATACAAATTATTTTAGTAGAATATAACTCTAGTATTTTGAAAGGTAGATTTATAATAATGTAAAGCTACTATGCTCTAGTATAGTATGAGTTAGCTTAGTCTAATCCTGCTTCTCAAGCTTGCTCATTCTATGCTTACTGTCCATACTCTGTACGAATACTTGGTAAACCGAAGGATGTCTGTATGATCACGCGTTATAACACGTGATCAGTAGGCCGTGCACGATTCGGGAGATAGATAGGTCATATTATCCATCTCCCCCGTACGGAGTAGGCAGATACAACCAAGAATTACACGACTATTCGTTGTCTCAGTACGAGAGTACAAACTCATCCCTGTGATATATCACACCAAGTCCACCCAATACTTACATATTTCCATTCTCAGCTAGCCCCCACTGCTATCCTAATCGCTGGTAGGTTGGGAAAACACGAGCCTGTCGGCCCTTGGCGAAATATTTAGGACTTGAGGAGGGCTAATTCACTGGGCATAAGGCCACCCGGCTCATCTGGGCACCTAATTTCTATTTATCAATAGTTATTAATAATGTCTTTAAAGCTACATCTCCGCCACCGTTCCCGAAACAACACTGACCCACATACACACTCATTTTCAACATGGTCTTACATATCCATCTCCTTTCCCTTGCCTCCACTTTCCTAGTTCCGTCTGCCTTGGGATCGTTAGACCCGAAGCTCGACGTAAACAGCCCAGGTAAGAGATGTCGCATTTCACACAAGATGCAAAACAGATTCACTTACTGTAAGCGCAGAGTCGGTGAAATCAGCGTCCAAAACTCTTGCAAGCAACATTATCAGTCGATATGAAAAGCAATTGCCGGGAAATCCCATCGGTCTATTCGACTCCGACACGGGAAATACAACCCATTGGTTTTGGGAAGCAGGCGCAGTTTGGGGCTCACTGCTAGAATACATACACCTGACTGGCGATGATCAATTCAGCTCTACCGTATCTCAAGCAATGATCCATCAGCTGGGTAATTTCGATGCGTTCATGCCTCCTAATCAAACCAAAAATCTAGCAAACGATGATCAAAGTTTCTGGGGTCTTACGGCTCTCACGGCCGCTGAGATTGGGCTTCCCGTACCGCAAGGCCAGTCTGGTCGATGGATCGACTTCGCAGCCAATGTCTTCAATACCCAGGTAGAGCGCTGGGACAGCAAAGCGTGCGCTGGTGGGTTGCATTGGCAGATCTTCCCATTGAACCGAGGGTTCGACTACATGAATACCATCACCATGGGCAACTTTTTCCTGCTCTCCGCCCGCCTGGCACAGTTCACAGGCAACAAAACGTACACCGAGTGGGCGGAGAAAGCATACCAGAGGACCCAGGATCTGAAATTGATAAGTCAGTTCAACGTATATGACGGCGCGTCGATCAAAACGAACTGTTCGCAAATCAGCATGTTGCAGTGGTCAATGAATCATGCCATTTTCACAGAGGGAGCCGCAATCATGCACAACATCGTAAGAACATACCCCGACAACCCCCCCCCCCCCCCTCCCCATCTTCCCTCTATGCTACCATCCTGCAAGGCTAACCACGCGGCACGCCACCCTCCAGACCAACGGTACCGAAAAATGGAAAACTGCAGTAACTGGTTTCGCCAACACCACCCAAACCTTCATCGACAACAAAACGAACGCCTTCTTCGAAGTCGCCTGCGAAGACAACAAGTCTTGCGGCAACGATCAGCGTTCGCACAAGGGCGTAGCAGTACGATCTTACTACCGAGCCATTAGATCCGCGCCTTTTATCGCAGAGAAGTTGCAAAAGGCGCTGAGTTCGTCTGCAACGGCCGCGACGACGAATTGCGTTGGATCTGGGACGGGTGATAAGATGGTGTTCTGTGGGTATAAATGGACGACGGAATTGTCAGATGATTCTATCAAGGCTACTGGTAATGATTTGCGTGAGATGCATAATGCTTTGGTGGTTGTGCAGGGGCTTTTGTGGCCGCGGGCTAGGACGCTGGCTTCGTCGAGTACAGCTGTTGGGAACGCGTCCACTACTTCGAATGGTGGTGGGGAAGCGGTGCCTAGTGGGACTGGGGCGCCTAAGAGTGATGCTCAGAGAATGGGAGGGTCTTGGTCTTTGGTAATTTTTGGTGGGTTGGCTTTGGTCTTGGTGGGGATGTGATCTGGGTGATTTGGGGCTTTTTAGTGTTTTTGTGTTTTGCATGCGAGATCTCTTCCCATCCTGCTGTTTCTTTTACAATTTGTTATTTGCGCTGGAAAAGGGAGAGTTGCTCGTTTGCAATGAGCTTGCATTTTCGATAAGCCCAGCTGGTTCTAGTGGAGCAACAAGTAGCTGTGATGACCGCGCGGTGTCCGTGTAGTGAGAGGTTAATCACAAGATCGCCTATTAAATAGAAGAGGGCGTGGAAACTCCCTCACAATAGAAAGATTGAGTTCTTCTATAATGCTAGACTTGACCTGCTAAGAGCCTCTATTGAATTCAGACCTAGTATGCAAGTATCTTTTAGTTTCCTATTGTTAGGCATTTAGTAATAAAGAATCAATAAAAGATGAAGGTAATTCAGACAATTCAAATAAAGCCAGTACTTTGATGGATAATGTAGTGTTATACTTTTATTTCATAAAAGTAATTATAAGAACACGATATATACACCTAGCCTAAGTAAGTGTCATAACGCTAGCTCTGTACGCACGAATAATCTAAAGCTAGATATCTCGGTAGAGACTTGCACATATAGTCGCAGACTGTCACTGACAGTCACATATCAGTCTTAGTACGTCGGAGATCTGTCTCCTAACAATAGCTTCAAGATCATACATGGCATCAGTCTCAAAGAAACTTCCAGTCACGGCTGGCCATCTAGCAGTGTAAAAGCTACGAAATAGTACTTGCGTAAAGGTGGAACAAGAGAGCCAAAGTGCCATATAGACCTAAATTGTCATATTTACTATCACGCAGCTCCCAGGTGCAAGTCATTCATATGTAGTTCAACAGTTTCTCATCACAAAAAGTCATAGACATTTCCAGGCAATATGACAGTTGTTATGAACCATTGTGGGAGATAAGAGTAAGATCAAAATATAAATACCCAGGAATAATACGCAGAACGATGAGAAAACTGATCTAAAATAACTAAACAGAACTGTTTGCGCAATCCGAGTATCGTATAAATCAACGCCCATAACAAAACTGGCAGGACAGGATGCCAAACCGACGATAAGCAAGCAATAACGCCTCTGGCAACTCCAAAGCTCCAAAAAATAGTATGTGTACGTTTCGGACTCGTGTCGCTCTCTTTCGTATCCAGAATCCTAGTCTGATTCCGCGTCAAACGTACGAAAGAAGGCACGAATAAAGGGTGGTAATCGATCATCATCCAAAGCACCCTGGCCATCACAGTTCCACAATACGACCAACAAATCCCTCCAACCCCGCCACCCCTTTCTCCCCCCTCTCAGTGCTACCAGTGAGTCCCGGCCCACCTCCCGGCATAGCCAACACCTTTGCACCGGCCTCAACAAACTCTCTAGATGTGATAAATTGAAATGACACCGTGGTATTAGCGGCATGATCCGTACTGCCATCTTCATCATCCTCGAAAGTATCCTCATCAAGATCCAGACCAAAACCAAACCCATCGTCATAATCCGCTACAAACTTCGCCTTCGATTCACCGCCGCCCTCCCGCGAAACGGAGATGACCTTGGACGACGCGCGCACACTGGCGGTGCAGATGACTACGTTTGCGCCAATGCTTAACATGTTTGCGGCGAGGGCATTAGATCCCGTACATCGTACGGATATCAGTCTTTTTGCTTGGGGCTCGCCAATAGCCAATACCATCCCTTTACGTATCCTGTGTATTGCTGGACTCGAGATAGGCATTGTTCCGTGAATAGACAGCATACCGATGGTGCCCACTTGGCCTACATGTAGCGTATGGACAGGCCGTCGGAGATTTCGCAAAGAGACGATGCGTACACGCCGCCACTCGGTAGACACCAGATTCGATCCTGATCCAGATCGTGAGCGTAGATTCGGATTTGAAGCTCGCTGCTGGAGAGTGCCGTGGCATGAGCGAGAAGTTGGGACAGAAGAGCTTTGCCTAGGAAGCCGGCCACTTCCCGAGTCACTATCATCTGAGCCTGGGTCCGCAGGGTATGGTCCCAGTGAAAGTTCGTCACCAATGCTTACAGTACCGTAGCGCAGGAGGCCGCCAACAATGGTCGGCTCATCTGACCGTGAGCGTGAGCGAGCGGGATTTTTCGTGTACACATCCTCTATATGGAACAGCGTCCTCGGTGATCCTGGGGGTGGTGGTGAGGGAGCTGGCATTGGAAGCTCTCGGAGAAAGGCATGAAGTTTATTCAAACCATTTCCCTTGACCGCGCTTGTCAATATAATGGGAACCACTAACGTTGGTGAAGTTTCCAGACTAGTAACATCTTTCGTGGTTCTGGCAAGATCCGTTGAAGGGACAATGCCTAGCTCTTCCTCATACCCCGCTGTATCAGCATAGATGGAGTATTTCCGGCCAGCATCCTGTATCATGCCTCCGACTTTGAGTACAACGGCTTTGATGCCAGCTTTAGTGGCTAGGTCAAATTTTGTAATAGCGACCAATAGCGGAAGCTCCAATGCTAGACAAAGATGGATATGTTCCATGGTGAGATGCAAGTCTCCAACAGCGGAAATGGAAGCAACTTTTGTGGACGCTGATGCGCCGACCTTTCGGAAGTTATCTTCAGTCAGAGTTGCGGGCACGCAAAGAAGAGTATAGTGAGGGTCCCAACCCACAAGACTCCGAATAGTGGTTCTGTGAAAACGTGGATGTCCCGCAGAATCAGTAAGAAGAACCAGTCTTCCTCCGTTCGACGATCCCGCGAATGTATGAATATCCGTCCATGAAGCATGATCTGTAGAACCAAGCGCCTGTGTCGATATTCTGGACCCAGCAAAATCCACATCATCGTGATATCCGATCAGCTCCTGTGTAATCGAACTCGTCTCTCCTGACTCATGCTCGTGTTTGTGCTTCAACAGATTGAGTCGAGATAGTCCTTTCCCATTGTCGAGGGTCCCTGTCGAAAGCGTTCCAAGCAGACTAGATTTCCCGGATGTGGTAGCACCAGTGAGAGAAATCCGTAGCTGCTCAATCCTATGGCTGTCGTCTTCATTCATATTTGACAGCGAAGCTTGGCCGGTGAAGCTGATCAATTCTTCTGGGTTTGGAGAGGGTCTACGCCGATCAAAGTATTGGTCTGGACGGATGAAAGCCTCTGCAACCAACAACATGGACTTTCTCGTCACTTGTTGTAATGTTCCAGCATTTTCCACCCATTCGCACTCGCCAACAACGACTACGCGTTGCACTTCAACTCGGCAACCCAAACTTGCAGCCATGACGCTCAGATTTTTCAACGACTCTTCCATCTCATCTGCAGCTAGGCCGATGAGTTCGCCACTATCAGTAACGCCAAGCTCATAAAGCGCACCATTACTCTCTTCAAGTCCCGGGTACAGTCGCTCGAGGGTAATAGACGCAGACTCAGGCGCCTCACCCGAGAAATGAAGATTGATCCTTTCGTTTGAAGATGAAGTATGATTCAGTGAAGACTGCTGTAATCGCCACAGCATCTGTGAAGTGAGTTGCTCCAGTCTATGATTCCGCGACTGTACTGTGCTTAGCGGCGGTGGAGTGGTTCCTAAAATACCGGTATCAGATCCACTTCGAGCCAGAGCTGTATGCGTAGGAATCTCGGTGCGACGCAACGAGCCAGATACATAACGTTGCGTGCTAAAGTAGGTGAAAGTCCTTCGCTTTCGGAGCAGCAAGTGTAGTTTGTACTCTACAGGTCCTTCCTGAGGCTCAGCCTCGATTCTACTGATAGGAGTACGTTCCAATACAGGGATTTTAGCGCCGTCAAACGTGATACTGCATTCGGGTGTAACGCTCTTCGATGGGGGTTGGGAATTATGGGATGATCGCCCGGGAGGTGGTGTCGCTGCAGCCCATGGACTGGCAACCCTCGGAGGATCGGGATCAAATGTAAAGATAGCAGCGGAGGCCATTTTGATGGATACAACGTCTCCGCCACTATGTCCCTTTTAATACAAAGGATCCGCAAGTTGCGCAGGTGGCAAACTTCAGGGCATCCGTAATGATGAGTTTAAGGCCTTTAAATCAAATAATGATCGAGAGTTTGTGTGTGAGAAGTGCGTTTTAAAGAAGAATACTAGTAGTGGAAACATGACGGGCGTAGAGTGCAAACGCAGAAGTTGCTTGTAGAGCAGACTGCTAGGAGTCAATTTGGGCGGCGTGGAGCGGTGTGAATGCCGAAATGGCCTACACAAGCTATGCCAAAGACATCGTCGTGGGATTGCGGAAGTGTTGGCGTGATGTTGACGGTGAAGTGAGTTGGTGTGGCGAGCTGGCAATGGTCGACGTGGAAGATCTGAAGCCGGCTTAGTTATATGAAAGAGGCATGCTAGCGGCTGGCGGCCTAAGCTTTAACTAACAAAGGGAGAGTCACGTGGTCATCGGGATTTGAGAGTCATACGTACATAGGTATACATCATGTGCAAATACGGATAGGAGTCATCGAAATTATGGCGCCCTTCAGTCTTCGTGTAGAGAAAATTTCCGCCCTTTCGACTCATTAAACTTCGACACCAGAGAATTGATCCTACGGGCAAAGCATCAAAGGCAAACCAAGCACATTCAAATACGATCCCTCCTCGTCAACCTAACATCCAAAGGCCCCACATTAGTCGTATAACAGTCCCTCAAATCCCTCTCCACACTCTCTCCTTGATCGCCCTCCAAAAAGTCCACCTCAAACTCCCGGACCAAATTCGCAGTCACAACCCTCATCTCCATCATAGCAAGCTTCTGCCCAATACAATTGTACGGCCCCGTGCTAAAAGGCATAAAAGCTCGCTTATCTAGGACATATTCCGGCGCTTCGTCTGTCCAGCGTGTGGGCATGAAGGTCAAGGGAGAAGGAAACGAGCGCTCGTCGCGCTGGATGCTGTGAATAGGCATCCAGATTAGTGTGTTTCCTGGGATGTAGGTTTGGTCAGGAAGAGTAATGCCAGATGATGGTGTCTCGCGTTGGACGCCGCCTGGGACCTGAGGAGTTGTAAGTGGGGAGTATGAAAGGGCTTTGAGAGAGGTGGTACACACAGCCGGGTGAAGTCTCATCGCTTCATTGATGACGCCGTCGAGATAGGGAATGTCGGATACATCGTCGACATCCAAGAAAGAACCCTTTGGAGCGACTCCATCGACGATATCGCGGAGGCGTTTCTGAACGTTGGGATTCTTGCAGAGTTCGTAGAAAATCCATGTCAGGGTTGCTGCCGTGGTGTCACTGGAAAATATCAGTCTGTTTGTAATTTTGGTTCTTTTGGGGAGCAAAAGCGGTGGAGATGTACCTCCCAGCAACAACTAATAATCTTGTATCTGTATTCCTTCCCAATGGTATCTCTTCCTCACCATCATTCAGCAGCCATGTAAACACATCATTCTCAGGCGGTGAGATACTCTTCCTTTCCCGCAGCACCTCATCGGCCCATTTCATGAAATTGACCAGGTCTCTAGCTCCTAGCCTTGTGCGAGTGATGGCGCAAATTATCCATGCAATATGGGAAATATAACTGAGTCCAGCCACTAGTACAAAAAGTCAGCAATCCCCCAAATATCACACCCAAGAATCCCACAAGACCGCACACAAACAAACTTTTCCATCGATTCTTTTCTAAAAAGAATCTCGACACTTTCCAGATTTCGTGGCAAAAGGAACGAGTCGAACTTACTACTCTTATGCACCGCCGAGATCATAGCATCTTGCTCCCCTTTCTCAACCATACCAAAACTCCGACTAAACACAACATCCCCCATAACATCAAACGAGTAGTAATTAACCCAATCCGAAATCCTCAAGACCCCCTCACTCCCCACCGCTCCCACCTTCTCCCTGAGCTTCTCCACAAGCGCCAACGAATGTCGATTAACCCTGGGTTCATACTCTTTCAACGCTCTTGCGTTAAACGCACGGTCCCAAATCTTACGCTCATCTTTATGATGCTGTTTATTACGAATGGTCAATAGGGACAGCCCTTCGAGGTGATGGTGCGGATTGTACCAGGGACCCTTTGTGCATTTGGAAAGAGGTCCGTGGATAGCTTGAATAGCATTGGGATCGATGATGCTGAGTTCGCGGGGGCCAAGACGGATAATGTCGCTTTTGTAGGTTTTGTGTAGACGTTGGGATTCCTTGTAGTATTTGCAATTGGATTTGACGACGAGAGCTATGCTGTACCATTTTGAGAGGCGGGCAAGGAAGGGGCCTGGGAACTTTTCGAAGCGGTTGATAAGTACAAATCGTGAAATTGTGAATGGCGAATGGGAAGATACGTACCTTTTGTAGACGGTGGAAGAAAGCGCGGTAGATTAGTATGCTCGCGGACAGAGTCGCTAGATAGACTGATGCTGTCGTAGTAGCTATTTTCAAAGCCACAAATGCAGATGTTGCCCTTGGATCCAGTAGATATTGAACTATTACCAAGATACCAAACGCCCCATGCAAAAACGAAATGATATGATGAGTGGAGCCATCCCATTCACCCTGAGCAAGCACGGAATGAGACAACAGCCCCAGGGCCGCGGCGAGCGCTTTGCTACTAATGATATCGGTACACTGCATAGGTTGAGAGTATGTGCGATATCGTATTGCGAGCGATCGTACAGCCGTGTGTAAGGAGATACCAAGGGAAAGCATACACGGAATTCGTCACGCCAGCGCGGCTAGCTACACCGTATTTATGATAGTGTAGAACATATAAATAGTCTAGATCAACTCGTCTAGGTATGTATCGGGCCTTCCAGTGCAACGAGCAGAATCCATTTCCTCTTGATTGGCTCATTCCCTTGATTCGAACCCACTACTAACCATCCTGCGTTGATTCCAAGAATTGCACAGCCTTGCACTCTGTACGAAATAGTAAATGGCAACATATCCCACTAGAAGCGGATTTAAATGCCATGTAAGGTCAGGTATACCTAAATACTAAGTACAATTCAACCCACTTTTCCCAACAAGACACTATCGACCACACCATACACCAAGAACAGTATTGACATATGCTGTCTGTCACCAGCTTCATCACTCCCTCTGACGACAAGAGAAAGTAAAGTTGCCAGAAGAAACCTCCACCATCACCACCGCCGCTCACCTATTCACCACAATCTTCCCAACCAATTCCCCCCCAAGCCTCTTAATCTCATTATATACAGCTCCCTTATTAACCCGAATGTCAACACCCCATCCCTCCTTCTCCTCACCACCACCATCATCACCATGCGCATCCTCTCTCTTCGCATTCCTCTTCTTCTTGATGGGTACACTACTCCAACCAGCCTTGACCTTGAACGTTCGCTCACCGGTCTCAAGCGGATTCCACAGTGCTGCAATACGATCAAGCGACCTGGGGTCGTAGAACAGAAGCATCGCGTCGCGGTAAATACTTTGCACGTCTTCAATGAAGAACTTGACGAGTTCTCCTTCGTCGTTGGAGTGCGCTGCTTTCTTTTGCTGGTTCTCGATATTTTTGAATTTGGGTTCAATAATTTTCGATGTTCGTACGAACTTGGGTGAGACGTAGATGATGAAATCAAAGTCTTGGGTCTGTGATGTGAAGAGACTTTCTGGAGTTATGGATTGTCTGTCCTTCTCGCCACCGTTCATCATGGCCAACATCCCGTCCTCCTCGGCACGAACAGCAGTTGTAGCAGCTTTAGCCAGAGCTGTCATTCTTGCGGCAATCACCTTCTCCGGCTTCGCTCTGTCTGTCCACGTATTACCTTCAGTGTCAAGGTTGGTAGCGGTGAATAGGACAATACGTTTCATAGCAGGATCGATTCGTCGCCATGCTTCGAAGCGCGTGTGTATCTTCTCAATGTCCTCTGGTTTCAATTTTCCAATGCTCGCGCCTTCCTGCCCAGCGACATTGTTAGTAACACTGGAAGAAAAGTCTACTATTAGAGGGGTGTGCCTCCAGTCCCAGCGACTAATCCACGAGAGTGTCCGTAAAAAGCCGGCTGTAGCACATGAGGGAACGGGCCAGGGGTGCGGTTGAAGGAAGGTTCGCACTACTAGTAGCTCGATGAGCTCAGGCGCGAAGCAAGGCGAAAGCAGGTGTGCAGCAAACCATTGTTTTGTCAACCTGATGGACGGTGAAAGAGCCGGATACCGCGTGCAGAGGTTTTGTATGGACTGGGTATGTGACAAAACCTGTATGAAGTCGCGTTTGTACAAAGCAAGCGCTACAGCTGCCGACTCTCGCGATGGCGCATCCAGCGACTTGTCTTTCAACTGGCGCTCGAGTAACGTCGCCTCGCGATCATGATGGATGCGTAAGCGGAAGGTGAACTCTGATCGAACAGTAATATCGAGGAACGCTTGATTCTGCGATGGCTGTGATGGATTTTCCAGTCCAACACGAGGACTATACGTTTCCTTGTCTGATGCAGATAAAAGCTGTGATATCTTTAATAGAAAAGCGACTTTAGTTCGCTGAATAGCACACAGATCGTCAGGCCATCGAGGAGAAGCTTCGAATTGAAGCACGATGGATGCTGGTGCGCGGCTTGGAAGGTCGATCGAAGCATAGCGCAGCAGTGGGTCGGCTGCTCTGATATGACGAACTTGAAGTGGAAGGCCGTCCAGAGTGCGGATGTCTTTCTCAATGGTGGAAAAGGCATTCATGATCGGTGTAAAGGCGGATACACCTGACTGGCCCTGGATCCGACCAGCTGGAATGATTTGTGCGAAAAAGTCAGTCGTAAATGATGCTTGAGACACGACTTGAGAGTGAAGGTGTCTTGCCAGGATATAGAGCACTATCTGCTCCAATATAGGCGCAGAAGATTCTTTTGCCGACCAGACCACACTTTCAAGAATACTGCCGTCTTTGAATCGACGGAGCTCTGACTTGTCACCCCAGAACTTGCGGAACGAAGCAGCCTCTTGCTTATTTTCCGCCGCTGGTCCATAGTCGACTGTGCGGTGGGCATTGGCAGGGTCGGTTGCGAAGTTGATGAGCATATACTTCTGCAAATCATGCGTCGTCTTTGCAGAGGATATGGACCATGGACCAGTGTCGGGCATGGAGAATGTAATAGCAGTGGTACGGTCAGTGAGAGCACGAGTGAGGGCGGTGTAGGCTTTGTTGCACTTCTCTGCTAGCTTCGCTTCATACTGCTCATTCGACGTGTCAATACCAAGCGCAGACAAGGGTAATTTCAGAGTCGTGTCATAGCGATATCTTGAAGAATCGGCTTTGAGGATAAAAGTCGAGTCAAACTGATCAAACGAAGAATCGCTGAGCGCGTCCATGGTGATGGAAGCTTCAAGCTGAAGTCTGGACCATGACCAAGGTGTCATCTTGAACAAAATGTTAAGACCCCGAGGTCCATCAAAGAACACCGGCGCGAGTCCGTTCTTCGGGAAGGCAACATCGCCCGTTTGAATCTTGAAGGGTTTCTTGAGGAGATCGTGACGAGATATAAACTGGAGAGTAGCCTTGAACAGTTGATAGCTACTATATCCTGACGAGAGGGTAGGGTTTCCAGTCCCAGGATTCGGTTGCATGAGCAGCGCGGTCATGGCCGCCCACTCGAAATTCCCAAACCCTCCTTTACGCAATCGACTACCGAAGCCACGCTGCTTGAGCCAGACACGACCTAGAACACACGCATCTCTGAAAGCTTCAGACTTTCCAGATGTGGCATGGAGTAGCTTAAGATAGGATGTGACCGTAGTGTCGGACTGCAAGGTGCTATTGTAAAAGGGCGTTGGCGTAAGGGGCTGGTCGGTCTCTTCGTCGCCATCACCCTTTGGTCGTACGCAGTTCTTCTTAAGGAGTAGCTTTGCACTTGGAAAAGTATCTTCCGAGACATTGAGCAGTATATTAATCCGACAGTTTGAACTCGAAAAGTCGGTAGCGCTACCGTCCCCGCTAGGTCGAACGACGAGAATAGGTTGGAGCTGGTTCCCGTTCAAGTAATCAAACGAGAGCAGGAATTTGGACTCCTTGGCCTTCTTGATCCCAGCAGCTAGGCATGCCAGATAGTAGGCGCGCTTGTAGAAGTAGCGATAGTTCAAGTAGTCCTTTTCTTGGAAAATGCCTTTGGGCATTGTTACCACCAAATCGATTGCCAGGCCATCTTCTGTCCGAGTCGCAGTCTTGAGCAGATAGCTACCCGTTACATTTACGTAAGCAGGCCGCTGATATTGAAGCTTGTATTTGGCATCTTTCGGCGGGGGAGGGGTAGGAAAAGGAATGGCGATTCCTTCGGAGATGAGGGCTTTCTCTGCCTCAATAGCCTGCTCACGGTCAGCTCCCCTTCCAGCATCTCCCATGCCAACGCGTACGTACAGATAACGGTGTGCGGCCCGGAAGCTGGTCAATCAAGGTCTTGAGAGTACGCATAGCACTTTCCGCCGGAGCCTCTTTTTTTCCATATCTTGGCTTGACTTGTTGCAATAACTCATCGACCTGTAGCTTGAACACGTTGGACTTGAACATCCCCGCCGAGTATAATCCGTCCTGCAATTGTGCTTCTGGGGGTTTCTGTGTCTTTTTGGTCTTGTCCTGGGCTTTTGCGGCCTTGCTCGCTGTTTCTTCCACTCCCTCTGCTTCATCTTGGCGTATATCATCATTCTCTTCCTCTTCGTCTTGGTCTTCGTCTTCCTCTCCGCTTAATTCGGCATCATCATCATCATCATCTTCCTCTTCCTCTTCCACCTGATCCGCCATTGAAACATCGCCATTGGTATCCCCGACCGCATCGCCCACTACGCTCTCGTCGCTCACACTCACGTCGTCGAACTGGCCGTACGAAAGGCTACCTTCGCTGTCGCTATCATGGCTCAGCTTTCTGCGCTTTGTCGCAGGGGCTGCCATTCTGACTGATGTCGTTGGAGACTGTAAGCCGGATAATTTCACCACATCAAAAAAAATCTATACCTGCTGTGGCGCATGGCCCGTGCCTGTGGCGCCCATCTTATCGATAACCTTAAATTCCCATCACGCCGAAGTCGGATCTATACGGCCACGCACGTGACGACTCGAGCCAGTGACTGGTGAAGTATCGTCGCTTGCATGTCATTGACATCGCATGCTCTTTACTTGATATCGATCTCCGCTCCTGTTAGGAATTCCATATTTTGAATTCACAATCGCCTCCGGCCAATATGACTGTGCCCATCCCACACGAAAACGACGTCGAGGTTGGCGAGAGCATCCCGCCTATGACAGCCCACGTGAGCCAGCTATCACCCATTGCTTGGTACACTCCTCGCTAATATGCAAAGGCTGTCAGTGTCTCGCTACCGACATGGAGGGCTAATGTGGCTTACGAGGAAGGCGAAGAATGGGTTTTGGAAAAAATGGTAACCGGCTACCCCAGGTATGCCACCCACATTATGCGATTAGAGGCTTTGCTCATACTTTCGGAGATTCTTCGTGCACAAGGCAATTGAATCATTTGCCAAAGCTATAGTCAGCAAACACGGGCAAGCAGGCCAGCGGGCGATGCTCTTCCCGACTCGCATCGTTGCCGAAAGATGTCGAAAGTTTGCCACTGCTCAAGCACCAGAACTAGAACAACAAATTTGCATTCTAGACTTTGTCCCGTCATCAGAGAAAGAACGCTCTGAGCATCTCGTCATCATCTCCCCCAGAGTTTCTGCTGTCATCTTCCCCGAAGACAGGTTCAAGATATTCAAACAATTCTGGCAGCATTCTGGCGATGGTGTTTCCAGCCGACGAGCGGAGTACTGCCACAATTTGTTCGAAAAAGGTATATTAGTCGATGCAAACACGGTCAATGACTCCCCGAAATTATTCAAAGGTCCAAAACGATATCGTACCAAGACATCGATCGACCTTACCAGCTCAACTGGGATGTCAGATCCTAACTCAGACCCTCAAGACCCTACGCAGTTCGTTGAAGAAAGGTTCGGTCGCAACTTAGATCTTTCTTTAACCAGGAATGCGAAACTAGCGGTACGACGCAGGATAGCTGGATCGTTGACGGAAGATGTTAGTTTAACTAAGGCATTGTCTTTGGAGGGGGCGAACAGCACAAAACAAACTACCGGCCGATCGGAGGATGATATCTACCTATACCCGTGCGGTATGAGCGCCATCTTCAATGCACACAGAAACCTCATCATGGCTAAAAGTCCGTTGAAGAGTATCGTTTATGGGTATGGCCCTTCAATGCGCGTTCGTCACTTGTGCTTACCAACATAGTTTCCCCTATATCGATACGTTAAAGATTGTGGAAAAGTTTGGTCCAGGCAGTCAATTCTACGGCTTCGGTTCAGCAGAGGAACTTGACGATCTGGAGAAACGCTTAGAAGATGGCGAGCGTTTCTTAGCTCTTTTTACCGAGTTCCCAGGAAACCCACAACTTCGTTCGCCGAACCTCGAGCGTATACGATTGTTAGCCGATAAATACGACTTTTACGTAGTTGTGGATGAGACGATTGGGAATTTCCTGAATGTCAACGTCCTTCCGTATGCCGATATTGTGGTCAGCAGCTTGACCAAGATCTTCTCTGGGGACAGTAACGTTATGGGAGGAAGGCATGTTTCTCAGACATCTATATCTCGCCTGCCTATGCTAATCGCAAGCAGTCTTGTCTTGAACCCCAAAAGTAGAAATTACCAGGAGCTCAAACGTATATGGACACTCGACTACGAAGACAATCACTGGGCTGAGGACAGCATTTTTCTTGAGCGCAACAGTCGCGACTTTGTATCCCGTATCGAACGCATTAACGTCAACGCTGAAGCCATATGCGAGGTTCTTCGTGCACATCCGCATGGTATGTCTCTTCTCCTGTTCGCACTCTCTATTCAAAAATCACCCTCTAAGCTTTTCAACAGTGAAAACCGTCTATTATCCAAAATACAGCGAAACCCGTCCGCACTACGATAAATGCCGCACGTCCAACGGCGGCTACGGTGGACTACTATCTGTAACATTCCACAAGAAGGAAGACGCGAGCACATTCTTCGACAATCTAGATTCCGTCAAGGGACCCAGCCTCGGTACAAACTTCACACTTAGGTAACGTTCCGCCCTATACAAACCATTAAAAACAACTAATCATGCTAACCTTCACACAGCTCTCCTTATGTAATCTTGGCTCATTACGGCGAGCTGGAATGGGTACGTAATATCAAATCCACGCAATCCATTCACCCATGTCATGGAACCATACCGCTAACACAAGCAGGCCGCATCTTGGGGCGTGGAATCCGACCTCGTACGCGTCAGTGTCGGTCTTGAGGAACCAAGCAAATTGGTTTTGATCTTCCAGCAAGCTCTCAATGCGTTGTCGGAGTAGTCTGGTTGGTGCCATTGATAGTAGTGCCTAGCCCATTGGTTGTGATTAGCGGGCTTAGATTGACTAATTATTCT
This sequence comes from Helminthosporium solani, assembly GCA_022560085.1. Classification (NCBI taxonomy): domain Eukaryota; kingdom Fungi; phylum Ascomycota; class Dothideomycetes; order Pleosporales; family Massarinaceae; genus Helminthosporium; species Helminthosporium solani. The sequence goes on along the minus strand of JAFISD010000001.1, from coordinate 305,151 downwards.
GCACATATACATTTTCCAGATACGCCCTCAAAATATATATATTCGGTTATTATATAAAGTTCCAAGACTAAAATTAGCTGTGCGGTATCCTTCCTCATTTTCATTGTTACGGTTTTTTGGTTTCTTATGATACAACTACATACAAACTGTCACTTCACTTCTTCACTAACATTGTTTCCTTCTCTTCTGCACGTTCTATAGTTATAATGACAATTCAGGGACTGGGGGAGGGTAAAGACAGTAGATCCGTAGTGTAGTATACGAAACATTAGGGATAAGTATAAAGCCTTGCCTATGCTCCATAAAGCTCTAAAGAATACCCTTGTACCCGTAAAATCACTACCATATAACTACAGACTAGCCATAACAGGTTGATCCTTCATCGGGAAGGAGAGGCAAAGCATAACACACGAGAGAAATATCGCGAATATAATGTACTAGCCAATCTTGTTGAAAGGGGATGAAGATTTGCCCTCTTTTTGATGGGCTGAAGTATGAGTGGAAATAATTACTGGTTTGACGTGTTAGGTTAGGCGGGAATTTGTTGGACAAGGGGAAATTCTGTCTTTTGTAATGGGACTGTACTGTATGGGAACAGTCCTGGAGAAGTGTTGCTATTCCGAATCATGGATTAGTCGCGCATAAGATCTTCTGGGTTTTGTTCTAAATTTAAGGTGAGGTATGCGAGGCGCTTAAAGTGACGTTTTCATTGTTGATGGAATTTCAGGGTGTGGCTTATAACCTATGCCTTATGTTGTATCTATAAGTAGAACTTGTCGATTCAAGCTAGTTACATCATCTACAACATATATAGAGTAGAACAAATCTGAATAGAAAAAAAGATGGCGTGATTCTGACAGCTTCGTACAACTTCACTTGCGCTATGATATTCTTTGACTTGAGTGTCGGTTCGAACAAGGTGCAGTGACCGTTTTCTAGTGTGCCCTGCATTTGTGGTTTTCATCTCCACGGGGCCCGTTGGTAGGGATTGAAGAACTATGAACCACGGTAGTGGGGCGGTGGGATGAATAGACGTGCTGGTAGAGGTCATGGTATGAAGGATGAAGGAGGGTTACCGTTTGGTGGGCTATTACTACAGGATCAGGATTTCGAACGGCACTATACATGGTATGTTAAACAGTATTAGTAGAGGCGATACTACAAAAGCTATCACAGAAATAACCATGTATGATCGAAACAGATATGATAACAATGGCACTGGAGACGCTGGATTGATAATCGGCGGAGATAATTGAACAGCAGACGTACCCAAATTAATTCTTTTCTTCTTGTCACCTTCCAAGTTCGGTTCGTAGTTTGCCATCGAAGAAATCAGTCCGTCAAGCACGTACCCCGAGAAAGAGACAAGTGCCAACAATTCGTCCGTCAGTTCGGCGGCTGCTCAATCAAAACGAAGGCGAAATGTTGATCACCTTTGGTCGTAAACTGTATCCACGCCCAATCAGGAATGAGATACATGGCAGTTAGCACGAATTCGGTCGAGGGGTGAATGAGATGAAATCATCCGTTTGCACCACAGCCCCCACACCGAGGTCTTGAAGTCAACCACACCATGCGTAGCGTCTCACATCTCTCTCGCTAGTCAAAGATGATTGTCCGTTTTTCATGCAGAATGAGTGCCTGTTGGGAACAAAGGTAAATCTTCCTCGCTGACGGGGGTAGGCGACGAGCGGATCCTTTGGGTAAGAGCTTGAGCCAGCTGCACCTGTAAGATTTCTATATCTCTTATGCATAAAGAACTTGGGTCTTTGGAGACTGACAAGTGGATGTCTTAACAAGACTATTAACTACTTAGAGAATCGGCTTTTGCGGTTGGTTAACTCCGAATTGTAGGTCCAACTTCCAGCTAGAGGACCACATATGAACGACAGGTGATGGCTTATTCAGCCATGTCTTTGTACCGACATCAAGTAGATAGTGAGGCTTGAGAAAGCAGCATACTGTGCTATCGGTAAGGTTAGAATTGGGCTGTGAGCAGGATTGTAACCCCGAGCGAGTATGTACTGTAATACTCCGACATGCGCTAACAAGGACAGTTAATCTATGGGGAAAACCCTCTGGTCATGTTTTGCATGATACGTACATATCACATACAGAGCACTGCCACACGACATTGAACAATTTGGTTCACGTCAGTCATCGAACTCGTCCAGATGCACGCGAGCGTCGAGCAGTTTCCGTGTGGAGGGGGTTTAGCTTTGGGGTCCGTCATTGGCATGCTGGGGACATGTCTAACTATGTACCTGTTAATTACTCCGTACCCTCCCACCTCTTCCCTACTTTGGCCTGATGCCCTCGAGCCGCATTCAGAACCACCATCGTCGTCTCTCGGAAAGCAGCCGATTCTGCGGGTCCCTGGGGGCCTCCGCGTCTCGCTGGCCAAACTAGCCGGCAACCCGCACTGGGATTGTCTGGGCGGTGCGGAAATTAGTCTTCACAAGGGGTCCGTCCGGCTGTCGACATGTTGGGAGTGTAGCTGCCGGCTGTTCGTGGAGGCACCATTGGTCCGTACGCCTCGTCTGCGATATGGGAGAAGTTGCTCTTCTATTTTGGCTTCGAGAAGCATTACGACCTACATACTTCCGTGGTCGTGGCTTCGGGGATAGCCGCCTTGGTCGCTCAAGCGGGACGAGACCACGCTCAAAGCCCATCTCCATGTCCATCTCGATTCAGCAATGCGACGCATGGCATGATGCAATGACATGTTGATCAAGCGCGATTCGACAGCGATCAAGTGGCTTAGATACTCCGTACTGGGTGTTTTGTTCAGCTCTTCTGCTTGGGGGACTTCGAGAAAGCTACCTAAGCACGCGCCACAAGACCCCCAATCTTGCTCTGGCTTGATCCACGGCCCATCGATGGACGCATACTCGGTATCTATGCCTCTATTACGCATTCTGGACAGGCGAACAAGTCAGAAGAGCCCTTGAAACACCATTCCCCAAGGCGGCGTGGACACTTTTGAAGCCCCACCCCCTGGTCGCCACCAACAGCGGCTAACAGATCTGAAAAACTCAACGGCCACTCTCAAGCATGCGCTCCAGTGCAGCACGCCTGCAGCCTGCCGCGACAGCAAAGCAGGCGAGAGCGGTATCGCTTCCGAGTACCGTCACGCTTGTGATGATGAGGACGCAGACGATGGTTGCCAGTCACATCTGTGGCGTGGGCTTATGTGCCCATGTGGTCGCCATTCGGTCGACAGCCGCCGCAATAGCGCCCCTCTCAATCACCGTTGCAGCCTCATAGAACTACGTCGACCTCGTTCTTGGACTTGGGATCCTCGCAGCGGCAAAAAGGTCTTTACGAAGTAATGCCACTCTGACACTGTTGTAAACGGTCGGGATCTCAGTCAGACCAGGGGCCGCATCCTTCACGCACCGACCAGTGACCAGCCGCCCTCCCGGGAATTGTCATGTTGGCATGCTGTAATATTACTGTACGCTTCGCCTATACCGGTGTATGCCAAACCAAAAACCTCGGGCATGGCGCAGGCCACCTCCAGAGTTAAAGATCAAGGAGGAGTCTGCCTTGCGAGCTCAGATGTTTCCACAAGGCTGCTATAAACCATAGTCAACATCTCAATGCAGGAACACAAATGTATGTCGACCCCCACTACCAACCTTTAAACACATGACGCCCTCCCTCTGGTGATCATGACCCCACGGTCTCCAAACAAACAATCACAGAAGTCGACCACCATCTCACGAAAGATTAGAAACCGTGCCACCCAAGGTCTTGCCGCTCAACCACCTGAACTTCCGCAACTAAGAGGCCTACGAGCAAACCGCGCCGCTACTCGCGAGACTGCTCAGCAGACATCGACCGTCTACCGACCAGAAGAGTCTCAAACGCCCTCCTGGGACCCGGCTGTCCTCAACTCTTTCGCGCGCAGCGGTACTTCTCACCCCACTGGCTTTGTACAGGATCCCCAAGGCCTTGTTCTCTCTGAACCGCTAGGAAATCCCCAGTACATCCCTCCTCGAAATTTGCAACCCAAAGTTGCCCAAGGTTCGGGAACTTCAGAAACCCCCGAGTACGCAGTACAAGCCACGCCAGATTCAGAGCTGCTTACTTCACCCCCCCCATCTTTATCAGGCAGCCACACCGCTACCGAATTTGATTTTCGCATCTCCGCAGAACCAGAACCTCCACAAAATCATTCTTTGGAGTTACAAGACATGAGGTAAGCGATCACTGGCCTTGCGAATGGGCAGCTCTGACTCGGCCAGCACCTTGGGCTTTATGATGGCGCCAGCTCCGTATGGAATGGACCACTATGGTTCACCGCATCATCTCGAAGCACCCGGTGGTAAGTCGACTACAACTTCAAGTATTACGTGGGTGGACTGACCCGAATAGATTACCCACCCATGACTTCGACATACACAGAATCGAAATATCCCTCTTCGTCACCTTACAACTCATCATACCCGCCTAACCACAACCTACCGAGTCACAATTCATCACGAAGGTCGACAGATCTTTCAGCACCACTCCCACCCTACCAGGCGCCATCCATGCCCCGGAGCCCATACCAGCAATCTATGGCGCCAATACGAACGAGTGCCTCAACTCTGCATTACCCAACCACTAGTAGCGAAGGAAGTTCGATGCTTAGTTCTGCTCCACAGAATTATGCGTATCCTGCGCAATCGAATCTTTCAGGGCAGCCTCTTGGGAACAACTCGGCCAGTTACCCACCGTACGTCATTTTCAAGTTGCTTGCAGCATGACTGGACTAATCCCATCTAGCCCTCCATCGTACCCTACAAGTAGCTATGCCATGAGCGATTACACGCCTCTACCTACAAGTTTATATCCCGCGCCGACTTCTACTGCATCATACTCCCCATACGACCATCCATCGAGTCTGGCACCCCCATCATCCGCACCGGTACAAGATATATCGTCAGCCTAGGGCGGTGGATCTCAGCCCAGTGGCGTCATGCCTCGAATTCTAAACTCACGACCAAAACCCCAATGCTGGGAACATGGCTGCAACGGTCGTCAATTTTCCACATTCAGCAACCTTCTACGACACCAGCGGGAAAAGTCCGGTACAGCGGCCAAAAGCACATGTCCGCGATGCGGAGCAGAATTCACGCGTACCACGGCGCGCAACGGACACATGGCGCACGAAAAGTGCAAGCCACGAAGGGCGTCAGACTCGCACCGGTAAGCGGGATGGGTTGTCTGAGCATAAAACGCCCGGGCTGACCACGCGCGAATATCCTACCGGCGCCACAAAGAGAAGGGCGACATGGCTCTTGGGAGATTGATTGGTAGTCGACCGTGGACGGGGCTGTGAGTGACACTCACGGTCAGGTTTTCGAGACGTGGCTGCAGCGTGGGCATCACGGCATGTAGTAGACAGTCTCGAAGCACCATCTGACGGGTTGACACTTTTGCGTCACGCGAATGCCCGGGAACTGCAGTTCACTGCTTACGAACAGGGGTTGTTGGCTTTTGTTTTTTTGGTTGTTTCTTTTATGAGAGAGGAGGATATACCATTTGCTCTCGGATACGTCCGATTTTCCATTGAGATATTACGGGAATAGCTCTATGCATCAGGCCTGGCGTTTTTCTTTTCTTCTAATTTTTTTGTTCTGCAGCGTTTTCAAAGAGCATGGCTCCTGGAGAGGAGTACTCGGGTTTCTCGTTTGTCCCCCAGAAATTTGAATCTCACAATTTACTCTTAGCCCTTGGCAATTGTTTCTTCTTTCGCTATCTCTCTCTCCCTTGGCCTTGGGGAAAAGAGGAAGCAGTCACGTGTTGTGGTAGTTTTCTTTCACCTACCTGCACTGCATGGCACTCATCCATCCATCTGTCCACCTCTACGGTACCTATCTACTCTATGAGCAGAAACACAAAATCTCGCTCCCTTTAAAACAATAGACTGCAAGCGATCCACGGAAATAAAAACCCCCAGCATAGAAGAAAGCCATGCTTCGAGGAGCGATAGAGACCCTGGGGGGTCCGCGGCGGAAGGATGCGTCTGCCCGCACACACGGGTAGATTGATAGACAACCTATGCGCCCGCCTTCTAGAAACCTCGCGGGAATGGATTCACTAAAAAAAAAGGGGGAGGGGAAAGACAAAAAAAGAGGGGGGTTCGGTATGCGGGCGAGAGTAGGCTCCGGCCGGTTTTTGGGCGGGCATGGGGTGGCATGAAACGTAGGGTGCAGGGTATCTACCCAAATAGGCTGGAAGTGGTGGGTGTGTACTATGTAGGATGGGGCGGGAGATCTTTCTTTGTGGGCGGTTGTTTAGAGTCTGGGGTTTTGAGGCAGTGGTGGCTGTGTAGTAGATTGATGGGAAGAAGAGGAGAGGGAAGTATGGGAAAGTATTCTGTATGTACGGAGTATACCATAGTAGGTTTCTACACGTGTGTGGGGGTCCCTTTCTTTTCTTTTTTCGGGTAGGGAAAAGGGTCTACCTACCTTTTATCGCGGCAGTGGGGGCTATGAATGTACTGTTATTGTACGGAGTACTCCGTAGTTACAACGACTAAATCGACATCCAACAATAATAACAACCACAACTACCGAGTATAATCACAATACCTACCTCAGCTTTTCCATTCACACTTATCTCCGCCCTCCGCCCTCCGCCTCCCCAAAGAAAGTAAAAATAAAAGCACACACGAACAAACCGGACGATTCACACGTCCGCTCGACCTCACCACAAAACTCCACCTCCACCTGTTTCCCACCCTAGTAGCTGACCGCCCTACGAATATGACAGCGCTAACTCTCGCAATCGTCCGTGGGCGACCACGAACTAAAAGGAGGATAGTATACGTCGTCTGATTACATATATACCCGCCTCGAAACAGTGTAAGTACGTACGTATCGACCGCCTTCCCCAAGGAGAGAGAAGTGCATTCTTGCCGTCAGCGGTATTTCTGCTTAGTTGATGTTGCTGCTGCGGCTGTTACTACTGCTTTGCGTCGTTCTTGTTCCATCTACGTACGTGATATTTTTGGTGTGTGCTTGATTCCTTGCTTGCTTTGCTTAATTGGTTGCTTGCTTGGTTGATTGTTCCGCCCCGAATCGTGCGACCGTTGCCGCGGACGGTGGAGTTATCTAACCGGTGGTGTGCTGGGAGTGGGAAAGTATTACTTCTCTTCTCTCTTTGGTATCTATCTATCTAGTAGATAGGTTGGGGAGCTGATTCCACCCTGACTTGTTGTGCTGGGTGATGCATAAGAACCCCCTTGCATCTTTACAATATAGACACATACATACATAGATACTATCTACTGAAATGGTGGGCGACGCAAGTGACGTGGCGTATTTACTGTACCTACATGAAAAGTAAACTATGTTTGTAGATGGACTTGACATTGCTCCCGTCCCTCCCTTACCTACCAGTAGTTAGCCAGCCAGCGAGCCAACTAACCAACTACAAGACTGCAAAACTCCCAAAAGCTCCAGAAATGCACATTCACAGGATAGAAATATATTTCCGCCCTGTTACACAACCTCATCCCACCTCACCAAATCTCACAGCGCGCGCCTGTCCCCCGCCTGTCCTCCCCCCCCTCGGAGATAAAACCCGGAGGCGCCCAGTCAATGTATCATAGGTATGCCCTTCGTATTGTAAGCGCCCTCTCCCCCTTCCGCCAGGTACACAGAACAGTACGTGCTCCCGCCGCCACTAATTACATATAATACCCAGATACGCACCCTTGGGGCGAGAAGCCTCATCCGCCCTTCCCCACCCCCTACGACTATCACATACATAGCTAGCTGGCTGGCTGGCAACCATGTACATACATACGCGCGTAAGTCAGAATTTCCAACACAAGGCAGCGAAGATGAGACGTCAGAGGTAGGTTTGTAGGGTGGTATGTAAGACGAACCTTACCTGCATTCGTATGTACCGTACGTACGAAGGGGGCAAGTTTAGAAAAAAAAGTGGGATTACGAGAGACCGCGCCGCGAGTTTTGGGTTTGGGGTTTTTGCCCCATTTCGCGCACGGTAGTTAGTGGTGACGCTCGTGTTTTTTTTGAGGAGGGCCTCTTGGTTTTGATTTGGTTGCGTTAGATACGTTAGGTTGCGGTGGGTTGGGTTGGGCTTCATGTGAGGGTGGGTGGAGGGGTGGAGTTGGTTGGTGGGCTGGTAAGTTATTAGACAGGCGGCCTTCTTTCTCCCTGCGGCGAATGAGGAGAAGAGGAGAGCGGGCCTGCATGGTTGTTTTGGCAGAGAGGGTAGCTTAGGGTACTAAACGTGTTGGTGCGCACACATGTGTATGTACATATGTACGGAGTAGACATAGGCACACAGAACACGAGACGAGACGAGACAAGACGGCATGGCATGACATGACATGCGGTGTGTTTATCTGGACTGGGCCTAGTTGTGCATTGTGGTGCGGGTGGGTGGGTGCGGCACATTGGGGTTATTGGGTTGGCAGAGACTTGGGAGAGATGGAAACATGAGACGCTTTGCCACGGTAATGATAACTTCTCATCTCGATTGCGATGGCTTGTGTTCAAGCACTACGGAGTATCTGGATATGATTTATCTAGGTATGTATGTAGACAGATACTCGCTTCGAGCAAAAGGAGGGAGGATGGTGCGCTGGATGCGACACCCGGTAGTGATCATCCGAGTTTTTCCCTTGCCCAGTCTCGACCTTCTCCATTGCTTTCCCCACAGTGACTTGTTAAATCCGCTTGTAATTGTATTACCTCCGTTGTGATTGACCTCTTACTGCTTGAGGCCATGTAGGACGTGGTCAGGCCCGGTGGTTTGCAAGCGGTCGTGTTAGCTTCGAATGTGGTCACTGACCGGCCACCACCCCTTCAACGTGGTTAGCAGGCATCTCCTGTGCTGTGCTGCACATGCAGTGTTATATGTGTGAGCCAGAGCGTTGGGAACTCTTTTGCTGTGGACCTGGGGATTGGGTTTCATTGGATGGGGGAGAAGTTGGATCGGGCTACACTGACAGGGCAAAGCGAGTCGTTGTGAAGCAACCGGGGTTGCGGGTGCATATGTATGTATGCATGTAGTATACATGTATGTACATGTGTACTATGCAGGCCAGAAGACCGTTGTCTGTATCCCACGAGGGTTCGTGTTTGGTGAGAACTAGGCCTTTGTGTGCTCGCCAGCGGATTCCCTTGGTGGATGTTTCGCGTCGGCTGCATTCTAGCTCAAGGACTGATTCAAACGACATGTACGCGCGCAACATTCAACAGAAAAAAGGTGCATGTCAACTGCCCATTGGCTCCGGAGAATCTTCCGTGGCGCAGCTCACCCCTTCTGCGGCAATCCTGCCGTTGTCCCAGAGGCGATCGCACGCAGAGACAGATTTCCATGGGAGGCTTCCAGCGAGCTCAGCACCCATCTCGCGCCCCTCGTGCACAAATGTCCCCGACTCGTATTCCGGTGGCCTTTTCAGAGCTTACCCAAGGCCCTTCTTTTAGAAAACCCCCACGTTTCCTCAGAACTGGGTTGGATGGCCCCTTCACCGCACCTTTGGCCCGCATCGCTCGCTCGTGGGTCGGTCTTGGACCGGTTAGGCAGTGAAAATGCGACCACACCACGTGATATTTCATGGGTGCCATTATTATCGTCTACTCGGTTGTCGGAAGGGCGCTCTTCGTTCCGAGATCCACTCATGCTCCTGTACTCCATATCTACTGTGTTGTTTCTGCAATGTTGAAAAAGCCGCCAATAGTGGAGTCGCGCGATGCCCACGCCGGAACGCCTTTCCCGTCTACTGTAAAATCAAGGCTGCCAGCTGTTCGTGATAGATAGCATGAGTCGCCATGGTTGAAGTGATTGAGCATGTCACTGGTATCTATCTATTCCGTATAGCAAGGATAAACTGTATTAGCTGCCAGACGGGAAGGATAGCCCAATCAGCCACACAGGTCCTACGCTAGCATGCTCCCGTCCCCAAACTCTATCTCGTACAATACATACATATAGTTCTCAAGCCAGGACGGAATACAGGCGAATCAGAACAGTAGACCGGCGAGGCGAGCTTATGTAACGTGGTGTGTAGTTCGTAGCGGAGGGAAACCCTTCGTATATGCAAGACACTCAGGGGTTGGACATGCTAACTATAGTTTACGCTGACAGAGCAAAAAGCGACATGTCGCAAGGCTGAATTCAGTACCGAGACACAGTAGACAGACGGCTTGCAAACCATCCTGTTCTCAGTACATGTAGATATGTAAGAGCTTACTTGTTGTGTGCAACTCTGTATAGACGAGTATAGATAGATACTTAAGTACACAATGGACTGCCGGTACTCTTGCTGGGTGGCTGGCACCAACTCGGTTGTCGAGTCATACACCATAACGCATTACCCAATTCGTACAATGTAAGATTCGGGACATTGCCAGATATCGACTTGCCGAATGTCTGCGCTAGGAGCGGCATGTTGGGGCCTGGTGATGACCATCAGTCCGTCCCTTGCTCAGGCAGTATTCCTCTACTGTAGGGAGTACGGAATGGATACATAGCGTCTAGATACTATAGACCAGCACACCAGATATCCAGTACATGGCATGGACAACGTGCTCGTTGATTTATACCTACGTGTACGTGGCATGCATGAAAAGGGGGGAGGGGGACACACGGCTTTTGGTTTCAGCGACTCTTGGAAAGGTAGTCAGTAGCATTTACTCCGCATATACTCCGTATCTAAAGAGCTTCGTGGTTGCGATGACTCTTCGCCAGGCGAGAAGACATGTGATGGGTGAGTGGATGAATGGGTATGTAGTTGCTAAGGGGGTTCCGCAGACACGGCCCGGTAACCTGACAGCCGAGTACTGCAGCTTACAGTACATACATACGGAGTACTCCGTACGGAATACATAGTATTACAATCAATTAGCGATTGCTGCGGCGTCCCACCATCCATAGCGGCGGACAGCTCACGCACGCAATCTAGCATAGTCTCACACCGTTTAGAGGTTAAACGGCAGCCACTAGGCGGTCTTCCGTCCCCTTTTCGCGGCGGAAGGAAGCCCACAGAGGCGGGAGGAAGAACAAGAGGCGAATCTATTTGATCCTTCTTCCCACAGTGGATTGCGATGCTCTTTGAGCTTATTTCCACCGTGGTGGAACCCAGCTATTCCCTTTCTCTCTGCTGCGCTTGTTGGTTTAGACGATATCGACCGAGTACTATATGTATAGATGTACATAGGCGTGCTAGGTACAAAGACTCACACAGTCAGCCTCAGTTTTAGCGAGGCCATCTCGCAAACCCTCGCCCCGCGGGTGACCACGCCGCGACCCGCATGTCGCGAGCTACCTATTTGGTCCATTTGGGCTGGAAGAACGGGGCATACGGTGCATAAAAAACATGCCTTCGGACCTTTTCACTCTGCCGCCGTCTGGTCGCCGTTCAGCTCGTCACTGGGAAACACAGCCGGTCGGCCATGTTGAGGGCGAAAACGGCAGCCGACCAACAATCCCCATTTCCGATGCACCCTTCACGTTGGTCACGATTTGGGGGCCGACCGTTAGGGCCGCATTTGTTCGCTAATAACCATGGTCGCGTGTTATCTACTATCTCTCTACTTGACCTACTAGTATGTCCCTTGGATGAGGGCGTGTGTGGAGTTCGGAACCATTTCGCCAAGTACTTTTACCAACGTTAGGAGATTGCGAGGCAGACTGCGCCGTAGAGGCACGACATTTCTGATGTCATGATCTTTTCCCAAACATATCGGACATTTGTGTAGAATGGCGGTGCACCTTTGGCAAGTTTCAAGTTGCTCGTGGTCGTTGGCATCGATGTTGTCGTCGTGGTCGTCGTCGCGAACTGGGCCTCACCTCTGCATCTTCTGAAACAGTATCCGTATGCGAAACGAACTTTCAAAAAGACAAAATGCATAAATGCCCTTGGCCCTGCACGGAGTTGAGAAATCACCGTCAAAGGCAGAGCTCGAGCTTCCGAACTACACACATATCATCATCCACTAAACCCCTTGAACGGGTAATAATAAGCTCGTCAGGCTGCCAGTTCGTAGCAATTGCACCCTCGCGCAGATCCGTGTCTCCCCGTGCCCTTCTCTCCTCTCGAACAAGTCCTGTTCGCGAAAAGCTGCCGCTTGAATTGGAGATTAAACAGCGCAATGACTGCAAATAGGTTAGGCTTGTAAGAAAAAACACAGACATACACGCACGCACACACGAACACACCACACCCTCGCACACACCTCCTACACAATCACCCCCACCCTCGGCTCTCGGCTCGTGGGTCGGGCAGTCCGACTGTGGCTTGCTTGCGATAGCGTTATCCTAGAAAATCACCGTCTTTCCTTAATTACCATACACAAGAGAGTTTGGATTAGTTGGATTCAAGTCTATTTGGTCTTCGATCCGTCGTGATGCTTACCAATAGCTACATACCCCAGCTCGAAAAATGCTCGTAAACTATACCCGATGGGTCACGGCGGCGGACGTATTGGGGTTTTGCTATTGGTCATACGAGAATGACGTCTGGCCTATGTGAATTATTACATGGTTGAAGCACTTGTCGCGATACGTGTTTTGGACCGTGGAACCTGAGGAGTCCGCGTCCAGGGTGGTGATGGGTAAGGAGGAGGACCTGGTATTTGACAATAGATAGTTCTGGGAGGTTATGCAATAGCCCGTGTGCGATATAGGGTATAGTACTCCGTGTCAGTGAACAGGGTACTAGTGAAGACTCAAACACACTCTTCGCATATCATTCCAGACGTTAGCCTTTGAAGTTGAACCACGACTTCGACCAAGAATGAAAACGCATTCATTCATCCAACCATCTATACATCTATCTATTCATCCATCACTATCGTTACATGATTCCAGTTCCCAATCACCTGGGCGTAAGAAACGTAATAATCAACCCCACTCGAGAGTGGGTGGATTGAGCTCTCAACCATTCCCTACTGGGCAGTGACATTTCATATGAAATGATCATCTCGAGTACTCCGTAAACGAAGAGAAAATCCATGTCCGTTTTACGAGCTTTCGTCCAGGTCATATTCACCAGCCCACAGTCAGTCTTCGTAGGGCACATCAGGCTCGTAAAAGGCTCTCCCTCCATATTCCGCTTCATCCGCGGGGTTTCCACATCCATACCACGTCCAAATGGTCTGATGGAAATCGGGACGGGGTAATACAAAAAGGAAGTCACAAAGCTTCACCAGAAAGAGTCTTGTAGAAAAGTGAAAGCGTGTTTCAACACCACACTATTCCGCACCCTACAGAATTCCAATGTACATGGATCCAAAAGTGTAGAATCGACATATGGACGAAGAACTTTTCTTCTCTGCCTCGGGGCCGATACTGTGGACTTGTCGGCATGCCATGATCGCTTTCTCGTGTCGACATGTAACTCACTCAAGCCATGGGAAGAACAACTAATGCTAATAATGGTGATTTCGATGATAAGAAAGTGAAAAACTAGTTTTGCGAAGAAAACATGTAACAAAATGCTCATGCATTCACCATTTCGGACGGATATGCTGTTGTATGGATGCAACGATTGGAAAACACAAAGTCCATTTGGCAACATTTGTACGATTTAGATTCCAAGGGTCAAAGGAAGAGGGATTCCATATATCTCTAGTCTGGACGTTTTAGTTGTATACTGTGGGGAATGGTTATTTGGTGTTTCCCAAGCCGCATATGAATATGGTAAAATCTGGGTTCGAAACCGTAATTATACATGTATTATCATCATCATTTCGAAACTAATCGTCCAACGCCAATCTTTCCTCCACATGTGTCTTGTTCGCTATCTGGGCTTGAACGTATGTATCACATTGATCATATAGCGTTGGTCGATTTGGTGGAAACATGGGGGGTTGAAAAGACTGACATGTTCATGGAGTTTAGGTCAACTATTTGAATCGCGTGTACATGTAGGTGGAGGCTGAGGAGGTTGAATCTAAGATGGGAGAGAAAGGATTTGGTAGATACCATGTGATTTTGCATGTGTACGTGGTGAATATCGCCCGAGGAACTCAACCACCGAGTGCAGTGAATTCAAAGTTCAACCGAAAAAACGCATAATACAAATCGCAATGTCCATCCAAAACGCACAAGACATGAATATCCATCTCTCCAATAAGCGGAGGAAACCAGTTTCCCACATCTTCATATTCATATTCATAATGTCGAGAGCAGATCAATTTCGACCAAGAAAAGACACCCCCAAACATGACCGGAATAGCATTGATTTTGAACCGCCATGTACCCCTCCCTGAAAGGTAGTACTATCTTTGAGAGAAAAGAGACATGCATAAGACACGCATATCCTCTCTATCTCTTATCTCGCAGTTTCAAATTAAAAAGATGGAATGCTATATCTATAACGAAATTTCAAGTTTCCAGCAGGCTTCATATCGTTGCAATCTTGCAACTGTGAGTTTTCCCCGGACACTTGCCAAGTGACGCCCGGTGTGAGATTTTGAAAAAAGAAGAAGACGAGCGGGATATTCATTCCATGTTAGTTACATGGTAGCTTTTTTGAATTTCTCGATTTCGATAGAATAAAAGAGTGGAGGGTGGATAGCGGATGGACGGATGGACGGACGGACGGACGGACGGACGAACGGATATTTCTCGATGCATATTATATTTCGGAAAAGAAACGGAGAATTCACATATCTAGTTGGGGCCACCGACTTGTCTTGGACACTTTATAGATGATAAAACCCCAGGACGTGAGAGTCTGAAATGAAAACAAGTTTTTAGAAAAAGTACAAAGGACCATTTATTTGTACCGAGATGGCATTTTTACTCCCAGAATCTTCATGATGTAAGGTTCGAGAAAATTCCAGGGAGGGAAAATAGATAGAAATAGATAAGGAGGATTGAAACATAGCAAGTAAATTGTTTTCTTTAAGCTCAGGGTAAGAGATTGGGGAGGGAGGATACGAATATCCGTTGCTTTGGCGGTTCGGCGGGGATACAAAGCTCCAACATATGTATCTGCTGTCATCATTGAAGTTCTGGCCGCAGCGGCGGGAAAGGACATGTAAAGGATGGCGGATATATTTGTATTATAGGTGGGGGATTTAAGTATCTTCTTCGAATATCCATTCCAAGAGAGAGGGGAAGAATAGAGGGAAGACGAAATCCCACCATACATAAATAGTATTTCAGGTTTGAAGTATTGAACAAATATGGAAGAAACATCATATTGCAGGGTTCTATTTCATTCACTTTTAAAGAGAAGCCAAAGAAAATGACCATCTTCCCATCTTTAAGCTTTTTGAGGGAGGGATTGAGGAAAGGAGCGAATATCGTTGATGGATAGTTCTACTTCATTACAGTATCGCCATTTCGCAACTAACAAGGACAGAAGATGCTTAGATCGTCGACTCCCATGCACCTGCCCACCGAAATAAGAGCAGGAGGGAAGACAAGCCCAAACATGTGTATTCTCCAAACTTAAAATCTTCATTTTCGCTCGGCAAGATAGATGATAGCGAACGGCAAAGTGGAGGAGAAGGAAATTGCCACAATAGTAAATAGGAGCTTGACGGGTTCATGAAGATAGTAGATGTAAAATTATACTATTCTTTGAAATATACACACATGTTTACATGTAAACGTATACGTCCACGTCTACGTAAATACATGCACCCCACCATCTAATTTGATATGATACACCACATGGTACACAGCAGCATACACTCTCCTTCCCGCGTACCCCTCTCCCCCTCCCCCCAGAAACAAAGAGAAAGAAGAGAAAGAAGAGAGAAAGACAGAAAAAGTACAAAGAAAGAACAAAAAATCCAACACAAAAATATCCAAATACACTATTTTCTTTCCCCTACACCCTAGCCTTGAACCACTCTTCCAACCCTCTCCTCATCTCCGCCTTACTCCTCCCCAAAACTCGAATCCCCCTCTCCACACACGCCCTCTCGACTTCCCTCCCACTCAATCCACCTACCCCACCATCTCTCAAAATCAACCCATCATCCCTCCTCAAATACGCCACCCACCTCCGAACATCCCACCGCAACAACACCCCCGGTGGCCTAACAAAGCCCCAATCCCAAACTCTTGAATGCAAATCAAACCGGGTACTAAGGCTAAGCAAAGTAAAGACATCAAGGGAATCGACGTCTTCCGGCCTGACGTTTGCAGCCCTCACGACAGGCCTCGAAGAAGAAGAAGAAGACCCTCTCCCCCTAGAAAGGAGCCTCGCAGCATCCAATCCTAACCTCCTCTCCCTCTCTGCACGCCGCGCCTCCTTTTTCCTCAAGTCATATTCCACCTGCCGCGGAATGCGACAGGCCTCAGGAACAAGACCCGTAATGTAGAGGGCGAGCACCGGCATCCATTCTCCGAAGATAAGCACCAGGATAGCAAAGCCCGGGAGGCGTAGGTTATCCTTGCGGCTTCTTCGCACGATTTGCCATTCTGCTCGGGTGAGGATGCCTAGGGCTGTGGCGTCGCTTGTGGTGGGTGGGTTGGGGCTTGCGTGTCTGTTTGTCGTGGTGGCACCGGCTTTTGCGCTTAGTTTGCGCGCGAGTTTGGCAGTGCTGACTACGTTTTTGATTCCTTTTTTGTAAAACTCCAAGTACAGCTTTCCGCACTGGAAGATCCACTTGAATGAGTTCTGTCCTGGCTTCTTTGCGGGGATTGTCAGCTCTGGTGCGTACGTGTCGTCGGGGGGGTTGAGTTTTGCGAGGACTTTAGGTAACGGAGGCCTCGACGTGGGTGATTTCGCGGGGACGGTGGCGGTGGATGATGATGATGATGCATAGCGGGCTGGTGTTCGTAGGAGTTGCGAGGGCGGTGATCTACGCCATGATATAGGGGTGGTGGGTGAAGAGCGGAAGGTGTGAATTGCGCGGCGGTACGGGAGGAAGGAGAGGGCTCTGCCTGTATGAGTAGGAATTGCGAGACTGAATATCGGCCGTGGATACATCGTGAAATGCGACAATGCAAAAACACAAGCCGATGTTGTTCTGCGTCAAGTGTCCAACGTTCGTCGGGAAAGAAAATGATGCACGGACACAGTCGCCGATCAGACACGATGTCATCACTTTTCGCAAGATGCCGCTAGTCTGCTTTCAGATCCCCTACTTCCACTCGTGGGGGAGGGAATGAACCCAGGAAATTATGTAAAAATGGGACTTGAAATTGTGATCATCCCTATGGTTTGAAGAGTGGATTGGCTTCATCTACCACGCTTTTGTCCTCTCCCCCTCCTCAAAAATTTCTTTTTAAAGTCCACTGAACGCCCAAAGGACATGTACTAGTACATACTCCCCACACGTACACTCGCGCAACGCCCTGCCACAAAAGGCTTTAGAACGCCGATGGAGACGTGCGGGAAATGAAGAAGACCGTGTCTTCCGGTTAAGAGGAGCCCTCAGTTCGGGAAGACAGATAATGTGCGAATGCG
Organism: Helminthosporium solani; assembly: GCA_022560085.1. Lineage (NCBI taxonomy): Eukaryota > Fungi > Ascomycota > Dothideomycetes > Pleosporales > Massarinaceae > Helminthosporium > Helminthosporium solani. The sequence goes on along the minus strand of JAFISD010000001.1, from coordinate 287,747 downwards.
ACGAGCATGGAAGCCCTTTTAGACAAGAAGAGGGAGATGAGCAAGAGGGGTTGGAATGTGAAGATTTGGATTAAGAGTGCAATCATACAAGTCGCTAACAAGAGAAAGGAGGTTATGATGTACATCGTAGGAGTCTCAGCGTTAGTTTCCTGCATCTGAGGGACGCTCGCCGACAAGGCAAATTGTAAGTCGAATACCTACCTAACATCGGTAGCAGGGTCAAATGTGCTCAGCGTTGGTATTTTGCCAGCTGAGCCATTATTTCATTCATGTCAGGCTGAGCAGCCGGTTGCGCGTTCCCAACGTTGGAACCCGCAGCCGGCTGGGGAGCTTGCCCGCCAAAGGGATTCTGATATGGGTTGGTAAACTGCTGTGGAGGAATTGTAGGCGCAGCATAAGGGGGTGCAACAGCCGGCGTAGAGACCCGGCTAAGAAGGCGCGCGAGATCCGGTGATATGCCTGGGGGATGCTGTTGGGCTTGCGGCGCGTTGCTTCCAGACATGGCTCCAAGTAGCTGCGAAAGACTGTTTGGGTCCAACGATGACAGAAGATTTGATAGATTGGGTGGGTTTGTCGCATTGCCTTGGGTAGGAGCTAGGAATGGGACCGGTTGAGAAGACCCATAGCTTTGAGCATAGGGGTTGGAAGGTGGGGGTTGGACAGGCTGGTTGGCCTCTTGCCTCGCAGCAATAACGAGCGCCGCAGCTGTATTTGGTTCCAGGTCGACGTAGTTGTTAAATACGACATTGTTCGCACCGGCCTTTCGATTGAAGATCTGGATATCAATCTTGCCTTTGGTAAGTGTCGCGCTATTCAATCGCACAACTGCCAACACACCCTCGACAATCTGTCTCTGGACAACGGCCGTCTCATCGAGGCGCGGACTCATGATGAGAACATCGATGCGAAGGCCGGCGTGACGGAAGGTATCCTCAACCCATCTTATGAAGTCTCTGGGCAAACCTTCGTTGAGCACCAGGACCTGAACATCTGGGATCTCGTTGGGAGCGCGGAACGGGAGGGGAAGATCGTCTGGACGACTCCTTCGAGGTGATGGACTTCGATAGCGCCTCCGTGACCTGGACCGACTCCTGCTTCGCCTCCGATCGTCATAGCGGTCTCGGCTCCGATCCCGTCCACGATAGTTGCCCCTACGTGGTGAAGGCGACCGCCTAATCTCGTCGCGGAATCGACGGTTGTCGCGATCTCGGGGGGATAAGGGGTTTTGGTTTCTGCCATGCGAACCTGTCCCTCCGCGATTGTAATCCGGCGAGCGAGAACGTCGACGGGCTGCGTTATTCCTATCGGGCTCAGCCTTCTTCGTGTTACGTTGCGGCTTGGACACCTCGAGGTCTACTTGTTTTAGCTCAATTCTGTTGATGCTATTATCAATCTGTGTGACTTACGCATCTTCCTACCACGCACCGTTTGCCCCTGTTCTATAGAGATGGCTTTGTGGCACGAATCGACTTCGAGGAATTGCACGAATCCATAGGCTTGCTTGATCGATATTTGCGCAAGCTTGCCGTGGCGGTGGAAGCGATGAAAGATGTCGCGCTTCGTCACCTTTTCGGTGGGCAGGTTGCCTGTTTCAGTCAGCGAATGGCCTCTCCGTCTTGAGCCTCCTACTCACCAATGAAGAGACGAGACCCGTACGGGAACTTTTCCCATTGCCCTTCGGTGACAAATTTCCTTTCCTCGTTGAGAAACTCTTCATATTTCCTGTTTATCTCGGGCGGCCAACGCTGGTCCTCGTCATCGTCCTCCAATTCTTCGCTTCGAGATCGATCGTTCGTCTGACGCTGACCGTATGCTTGCGTGGTAGGGCTCACGTTCGAGCGCGTCTGCTGGTCTGTTGCTCCTCGAAGCCCTGTGGCGGGTAGCTGGGTGGAGCCACGATGGCTGCTGTGTGGATGATAGGATCTTATGTCATCATTCGGGTTGTAGTTGGGATTCGTTGCGCTCCTCTCTTGCGGTGGGGGTCGTGGGGGCAGGCTGGAGGTGGTCGGGAGCGAGGTGGTGGGGCTGTTGGCATGCGACTGGACAGGTTGATGAAGCATTGGAGGCGCGGCATAATGACTAGAGGCTCCGTTGTTTGCGGGCGTGGACAGTTGGTCGAGTAGCGCTTGAACATCGACGCTGGGGGCATTGGATGGGGGTAGAGGCTGGGACGGACCGCCCTGGGCAGCCTGTGCTTGAGAGGCATAGTCACTGTACGGGTTTGATGTCTGGTGGGCAGAGTAATTGTGCATTTGTGAGCCTGTTCGCTGTGTCTGAGCTTGAGTATGAGCCTGAGGCTGCTGCTGCGGCTGCTGCTGCTGCTGCTGCATCTGGGCACCAATGGCCCCACTGTAGCCCGCCGGCAGCATATATCTAGCCGACTGTGCGCCTACTGTGCCGGGGGCAGCATTCTCGACGGGCTGTCGGTCGGCGTAGTAGGCTGCAGAGTTTGCGCTCGGCGGCTGGGGCTGCGACTGATACGAGGCGGGGGTTCCGATACTGATGGCAGGCTCACCCAGCATGGGGTCCATCTGCTGCTCAAGAAAGGGAATGTTCGATGGCGAGGGATGGTGTAGTGGCTTCGGCGACTCGGGGGTAAGCGTGGCAGTCCGCGTACACTCTGGGTCTTGCGGTGGGCTGGAGAGCATATAGGCGAGGGAAAGCGCAGAGCGCAGTTACAAGGGCCCTCAGCAGGACGGTGAACTTTCAGACATGTACACAGCGCAGGCGGGGCAAGAAGTGGCAGTATGAGAGGGGGTGTTTGTGTGTGTGTGAGAGAGAGGAGGCTACGCGACGGAGGGAGGAGGCTGGAGGATGATGGCGGGGTCTAGGTGTGTACTGGGACGGTACTGTATACAGAGAGATCAGTCGCAATCGGCGAGGCAGAGAGCAGAGAGCAGAGAGGCAGGGCTATCGCAAGGACAAGAGAGCTGGCACTGAGAAAGCGGCCAACTGCGACAGGAAGAGTCGGAGGACAGGTGCCAGAGATCTGACTGTGAGCTTAAACGTACTGTCGTACTATCGGGTTATCGTGTTATCGCACGGCTGGGGAAGTTCTGAAGACACAAGCAAGAGTAGGCCAGCAGCAGCAGGATGAATGAAAGCGCGGCTGGAAGGGGCAAATGAGACGGATTGGTCTGCAGCTCTGCAAAGTGGCAAAATGTGGTAAAGGGCACAACGGGGGAGATGTGGGAGATGCGGGAGTAGGGGCGAGAGCAGAGGCGCCAGCGAGATGTGGCGGTGGTGGAGGAAGAGGAGGAGGAGGTGGTGGTGATGCTGTGATGTGTGCGAGGGGAAGTATATAATCAAATATGATGGCGCGGACCGTTGAGCTTTTTGCAGAGACAACACGCCGCCGCGGCATCAACCCAGCAGCCCATGACTAAGCGCGCCTCTTTTACGCCGTACTCCGTACCTACTCCGTATACAACATAACTATACTACATGTATCTGCCACATTGTACTCGGTAGCTTTTCCATAATCACATCCATCTGTCTGTTTGTCTATCTACTACATAGACGACTATCCAAGTACCAGCTATCTATTGTCCATGTACCTTGGCTCCATTGATCCTTTCATCCTCTCTCTTCATCACTCTGTCGGTCATGCTGCGTCGTCCACTCCACATTTCCGTCAACACCACACGAAACCCGTTGCTTCGCCTCTTTGCTGCCGGTCGGAGGAGCAGCAGCAGCAGCAGCAGGGCAGACGCGAGCGAAGAAGACCTCCAAGCGGCGCGGACGTGGCTCGACCAGCTGCATGCAGACACCATTCCCAAAAATATCGGCGAGCTGTCCTTCAGCCGGTCGTCAGGGCCCGGCGGCCAGAATGTCAACAAGTATGCAGACCGATACGCTAGCCAAAGCTTGCACAAGCGCTAAGACGTGTGTGATGTGCAAGAGTAAATTCTAAAGCCACGCTCAAGGTGCCTCTCGACGCTCTGCTCCAGCATGTTCCCAATGCGCTTCACAGGGGTGTTCGGGCCTCCCGCTACCTAGCTGAGCGGTCTGGGGCCATCATCATCCAGGCCGACGACAGTCGCAAGCAGGCCGACAACGCCCACAGCTGCTACAGAAGGCTGTACGAGGCCATCGTGGAAGCGGGTCGCAACGCGATTCCGGGCGAGACGTCAGCCGAACAAGCCCAGCGCGTAAGGCATCTGTACGTCCACGTGCCCTCGATGCACCACCGCCGGGCCCTGCTAACGGCTGCCAGGCAAAAGGCTGATAACGAACGCCGGCTCAAGGGCAAGAAACAGCACAGCGCAAAGAAGAGCTCTAGGAGAGGCCGGGGCGATGGATGAGAGATAGGAGATGCAGGTCGGTCTGCAATCCGGGACCCCGCGATAAGTATCGTATATTGTAGATCCGTGCGTCCAACGCCCCACCACGTCCATGTCGCCTAACCAGCTACGTTTAATATATCTTGCTAGGACAATGTGAAAACAAACAAAAAAAGGTTTCTAAAGTAATATTACACGTATGGCTACGTATAAAATGTTCGTTATGCGGCGTGCAGCAACATGAGAGTCACGCACGCGCATACGGTATGATTTGGTACATGCTACTGGTGTCACCAACGCCGCCACACGCTTCACACTTTGTGACCTCGCGACTGGTGGAGAAGGCCGACAGCTGTCAGTTGCCGTCACCTGAGACTCTGAAGGATTCGTCGGTGGGCGCAGTCTCAGGTGTCTAGACCCCGGTGTAATTGTTGGAGCTGTTCGTTTGCTCCCCATTGCTTCATGCCCGACCGAACCAAGAATTCCGCGTCCCTCTTCTTCCCCTCCCTGCGAAGCGATGTAGCAAGGTTGAAGATGGCGTCCCCGTCCCCGGCTTCAGCTTCCTCCAAAGCGCGGCAATAGAACCGTAGTCTGGACAATAAGACCTTGCGGACCGATACCTCAATCTCCCCCGCCTCATCGATCAGCAGCAAGGACAGAATCTGCCGAGCAGCGATTTCGGAGATATATGACTTGTGCGACGCAATTGCAGAGTCAAGTAGCTGCAGAGCCTCGGACAACACCGTTGGGAATTCCGCCGATGCAGCATGGAGGCGGAAAAGTCGCCGGCGAAATTGACAGGCGCTCGTCTCGACCGATTTGGGGGCATGCTGCTCGAGATGGGCCAGCACATGCTCTATGAGGCGCTTGCTGCATGGCAGTTGCTCGAATTCGGCAAACATGGTAAAGAAATTCTCCGCAAGTGCGGCATCGTGTTTGAACTGCACCATGGCCGAATCGAAGACTGCCATCGGAATGGCGCCGGTAAGTACCGGTGCAGAAGCGAGATGCTGCAATGCGCTCTCGTCCACCCCATCCTCCTTCCCCAGGCTGGGGTTCACGTCCTCCGCCGTTACAGCTGGCAAGGCTATCATGTTCTCGTCATCCACTGCTTCTTTTGGTGTGCGGTCGACGTCCAACCCGAGGATCTTTGCTCGTCCCGCAATCTTGCCAATGTATATTGTCTCCAGCTTCGCATATTCCAGCCATAGTAGTTCCGAATTCTTGCAGAATCTCAGTCCGCGCTGCATGTAGCTTCGCGCATCTGTGATATCCGCCTGTGTGTCCATGAAGTAATTCGCTGCATACGTCCACAGCTCGGGCTTGGTGGGATGTAGCCGGACAACCGATGTGAAGATCTCGTTCAGCCTCTTGTACGCCTTGTCTCTCCGCGCAAAGTCGATGTATTGCATCCACAGTCCCAGGTCTCCCGAGAATTTTCGGGTGCCGCGGTTGAATATGGCGTATATGGACCGTTGACCGCTGCCCTTGTACCGCACGCCCATGCGCTTGATGCGCTTCCGCCGCAGAGCGTCGACATTCTGTTCAAACTCGACATATCGCATGTAGTCGGAGGGCTTGGATCCGCGGGCATTGATTATGTGCTCAAAGTCGGAGCGCTTTTTCGCAATGGACGAAATCTCTTCCCGGGCGAAGATTTGCTTGCGCTCAAGCTCGTTGAGCTCCGAGGCAGAGTGCTCGAGATAGAAACGCGCCTTATCGCTGGGACCTGCCATTGTAGTGTGGAGTTGGGGGGGGGGGGGGAGGTAAACTGTTGAAGGCGTGGTGCAAAAGACGACCTCGAGGAAGCATTCATCGAAATTACTTCGGCGCTAGTCTGGATGTGGCCAAGCGTCTCGGAACCGTTCCGCAGAGTCGCACCTCACCCCACCCTCCGCCCGGCTCGCGCGTGCATTGTTTACATAGTAGACACGTGATACATAAGTATGTACATGCTGCATGCCATGAAGTTCAAGGATACTTGGACAAAGCCTCCAAGCAAACCAATTGAGATGATATTCGTCTAGACATGCCATGGCCATGACGTGTCCTGTATGTACAAGATGCTGCAGATGCAGGTAACACCGTAGCTAGGGCGCGGCAATACATCCGACTCATTGCTGGGCAACTGTTCGACTCGTCGGGAACAATGTGCCTTACGTCACATAAACAGACAGGACATGGCCGTTCTGCCGCACCTTGTTTCAAAACCTCCTCAATGTCTTGGTATAGTGGCACGCATTTGGAGACTCTATACCAGGTTGATCCTGAAATAGAGCTTCACCAGCTTGAAACTCCAGATACCAACCTGCTGGCTCAGAATCGCTAATATATCCTTAGGTAGTTAGGGTTTATTCTTGGCCCAAGGAACCGCCAGGCTCTCTCATCAATCGCTCTCTATATATAATCGCTGCCCGCCCGCCCGTCTGTTTCTGCTTTGCTTTGGTGACTTTCCCTCCTCTGCTCTTCAGCATGGTATCGACGTACAAGGACAAGGACACTGACGCTGACGTCGTCGCAACAGTGCGCATCCCTGTGTGCATCTCCCAGTGCTGCAAACGAGACTCATGGTAAACAGGTCAATGGCAAATGGATCTCATGGGCGCATACGGCGCTGGCGTACTGTAGGCGGTCCAAACTCACTCTGCATGCGATTGTGTGTCTTACCGGTGGACAGGTGCATTCGTTGGAGCTCTCGTGGTTGGATTGTACGTTCGCGCCAACCTTGGTCATGCGATCCGTTCCCCTAATTACCGGCAGGAAACTCCACTACCACAAAATTGTTGAGAATGAGTTCTATGTCAGTAAAGATGCGTGAGAGCGCTTTGTAATGATACCAATAACCAAACAGGGATATCCTCAAGAATGGTTTCCCTCCGTTTCCGCGACCATTGGCGATAGATATCCAGGGCGATCCGTGTTTCAACTCTTCATCGCGTTGACTTCAGGTGTGGAACTCTTTACATACCGCGCAGAAAGTTTGAAACATGAACAATACTGATAATTGGACAGGCCCGCGATTCATACTGGTCGGCCTGTGGTACGCCCTCTCGCGACGACGGAGTTCCACGCTCTCCAAATTCGTGGCCGGTGTAGGCCTCTTTCGATCGTTGACATGCGGCGGATGGACCTACATCACATCGACTGACGACCACGACTGGCACGATATCTTCATGATATCATACTTGGTGGCGACCATACCCTGGACATTTGGCTGTATTGCGCTCAGTTCCGCGGACCCGGTAGCCCTGAAGTACCGCAAGTACTTTTCAGGCGGCTTCTACGCCATGATCATACCTCTTGTCTATTTCTTCATCCAGCATAAGGTGCATCGCGTAGCCGGAGGTTCGTTCGAACACAATTCCAACTCATGCGAGCTAATGGCTAACCTTATGCAGCATACACCATCTACGCTTTCTTCGAATGGTCGCTCGTTCTCCTCGACGTTGCTTTCGATGCCGTGACCGTCTTCGAATTCCAGAAGCTTGAGATTGTTATCAGAGGCACTAGTGGCTCAAGTCGCGGGTATGTTCGTCGGCTTCCACAGTAGATAGATGCTTCCAGTCTTCTCAATGCAATCATGTTCGAGAAACCTCAACGACTCACGTTCATCTCACAGTCTTGACCACGAATCTGTGCTTGAATCTGTTACCACCAAGGAGTACGTCTATATACTGAATTCAAAACGTTTACAAATTTCTGACAGTCGCGTAGGAAGAACGAGAAGCTTACTACAGTCCGTTTCCCTCCCTTTTCATTGGACGGGCTTTTTGATGCAGTCGCCGATGTCTACAATGGAGTATGTATTCTATCAAGCCGTATTGGGCTGTGCTGACTGTAAATAGTTTGTCTTCTGGTCTATCCTGACATCTCTCGGTGTCTGCGTCTGGTGTAAGTGCAAGAAGATATCTCCACGACTTGGCTAACATCTCAGACTTCCCTCTCTGGCATATGGGCATCTCAGGCTACGAAGCCTTGGTCATGACATCAGTTTCGCCCTTCTTTCTAGGCATTAAACCCCTACGTTCCCTCGTTGTCCGCAATATCCGGATCTGCCATTTACTGTCGCTATCGGCACTGCTTTCCTACCTCATCACAGACCCTGCAAATCGACTCTTCACTGTCGGCTTTGGTGTCTCCATGGCATGCCTGTCATGGACTGCGACCTTTTTCGCAGAGAGATCACAGCCGCAACGCCTCGAGGCTCGTATTTCTGCGTTTTCTCTTGGTCTACTGGCTTCCAGTATCGCAAAATTTGCCAACTATACGAACAATCCCTTATGGCCCATTGTAAATGCTGCCAATGGTGGCTGGAACAAGGTCGGTATCAGTATTGCAGTTCTCGCCGTGCTCCGGTCGACGCGCTCAACTGCAAGCTCTGGCGATGACCTTCCGGCTCCCGGTCCAACAAGGGGCTCTTCAGTACTGGCCAGCTTCGGTCTTGGCGGCCTCTTCTTTGCTATGCACTCTCTTCTTTCCGATTCTAGCACAATGATTCTCTGGGTTTGGGATGGCTATCCTCTTCGTGGTCCTTCTGCTGTCCCTCACGGTGCCTGGACACTCCTGGCAATGGGCTTCGGTATTTGCATGGGTCTCTTCAACCCTACTCTCGCTCGTTCTTGGGCATGCTACGGCGTGGGCTCAATCGGCGCCGCCATCCTCACTACATCGAGTCATTGGAAAGGATATTACGGCGCACTCACTCTGGCTATTTATACCATGTCCATTGCACCCGTTTTCCTTAGCCACGCTGCTCGACATGCGCCTGCTCGAACCTTTGGCTTGGGATTTCTCATCTACAACATCTTAGTCTTGGCTCACGTCTGGGTCGTAGCCTATGCCTTCGTTCCCGGTGGACCCCTAATGAGGGAGCATACAGATTGGGTCATGACCGTCATGATGCTCTGTATCGGCGCTGGAGTGTTTAGCGCCTCTGCACAACCCACCATCACTCCCAGGGGAGAAGAAAAAGCTTCCTCCACCAGCAGATCTCGCACTTACTACCTCTCTATACTCGGATCCCTCGAAATCATCGCCATCGCAATAGCCTTCCTCCGCACTCCCTCTCACGACCCAACCCCATACCACCCCGAGACCAAATCCCTCACAGCCGGCATCTGGACCATCCACTTCAGCCTAGACAACGACATGTGGTCTTCAGAATACCGCATCCGCGACCTCCTCAAAGAGCTCGAAGTCGACGTAATCGGCCTCCTCGAATCCGACCTTCAACGCGTCATAATGGGCAACCGCGACACAACGCAATTCCTCGCCGAAGACCTAGGCATGTACGTCGACTTTGGCCCCGGCCCCAACAAACACACCTGGGGTTCCGCACTCCTCAGCAAATTCCCAATCATAAACAGTACACACCACCTCCTCCCCAGTCCCGTCGGGGAACTCGCGCCCGCCATTGCCGCCACCATCTCCGCGTACGGCACCCTCATCGATGTCTTCGTGTTCCATTCCGGCCAAGAGGAAGACGTCGAAGATCGCCGGTTGCAGAGCTTGTATCTTGCTGAGCGGATGCGGGAGTCGGGGCGGCCGGCGCTGTTGCTGTCATATCTTGTTACGAAGCCTGGGGAGGGGAATTATCGCACGTATGTTGGGGAGCGGAGTGGGGGGATGAGGGACGTAGATCCGGGGGATTGGGATAGATGGTGTGAGTATATTTTGTATAGGGGGTTGAGAAGGATGGGGTATGCTAGGGTTAGTCGGTCGACTATTACGGATACGGAGTTACAGGTTGGTGATCCTTTTCCCTTTTCCCCTTGTAGAAAGCCGTGTCTTGTTCTTCCTTTTCATCCTACACATCACCATTTCTCGAGAGTGCTTGCTTTTTGGCGAGGGAGAAAGAAAAGATAGACTGGATTCTGACCTTTTGCGCTGCGCAGATTGCGAAATTCATCGTTGGTATGCCGGAGGGGACTGATGATGTTATTCCTGAGGAAGAGGTTCCGGTGGAGTTGAGGTTCCCGGACATGTTCAAGGGGGAGGGTGTGAGGGGTCATCGGTATCATGTCTTTGATGCGCCGAGGTATTATGCTTGATTGGATGGGTGTGTGTGGTGGATAGGTCTATGGGTATGGGTATGGGTGTGGCAATGGAGATGGGGAAGGTGATGAGGGGTGTCAAAGGTTAATGTGTAATGAATATGATGAGATGTATTTTTTACCAATATTCGTACACATGTATTCTGGATGGGATTGTTTCTTTTTCATCTTGAAAGGTTTCTTTTTAAAACTATCTTGTTTTTTTTTTCCTTCATCAATTGCCTATTGACTGCCTTGTGTTTCTCCTATAGCCAGACGACCATCTACAATACATGTATCGCGTAGACAACCAGTCAAAACTCTCTAGCTCGCTGCACCGCTCACTCACAGTCCATAATCAACCACCATGCCGAACAATCTCAATGCCCACAACCCACAACCCAGAACCGAAGCAATCAAGTTTCCTCACCCTCCCTCGGCGGAAGCAAAATAACATACTCCCTCTCACTCCCCGCAAACTCCAAAACGTCCTTATTCCTCAGCTCAAAGTAGCGACTCGTCTCCACCCGCTTCCCATTCAGCACCGTACCATTGCTACTCTCCAAATCAATAACATACGGCTTCACCTTGCCCCTCTGCTTTTTGACGCCGTATTCGTCCTCGACCGTCTTCTGGATATATCGGAACTGGATGACGGCGTGCTGGCCGCTGGAGCTCGGATGCTCGAGCACATAGTCGACGACTTCTACGCTGCGGCCGAGCAACCAGCAACTCTTGGTATGCAGTTCGATTGTATCCACCACGTCATCGGCCTTGAAGACGACAATTTTCCACTGGTCTTTGGAGCTGGGTTTGCGGGCTTCAGCGGGCTCGTGGTATTTGAGAGAGAGTTTTGTGCCTTCGACTTTGTTGGCGGCTTTGGCTAGGGCGCCAGTGGGTTTAAAATTCGGCTTTTCCATGTTTGCGGGGGCGCCGCCGTATTTGGTTGGGGGCAGGTCGCCATTATCGGTGCCGCGGAAGGAGATGTCTTGGGATGGGAGAGGGGCTTTGGAGCGTCGGTGGGGAGAGGGAGAGGGAGAGCGGGAGTGTTTGATGCGCTTCCGGGGTGGAGAGCGTGAACGATGTCGACGACGGTCCCTAGATCTGTCGCGCCTGCCGTCTTTTGATCTGTCGCGCCTGTCGTCTCTTGATCTGTCGCGCTTGCCGTCCCTATCCCTCCTGCCATCTTTGGAGCGATCGCGCCTGCCCTTTGATCTGTCCCGCCTGCCATCAGCTGATCTGTCCCGTCGCCTGTCCCGTGACCGGTCCCTGTATCGATCTCTCGAGCGGTTGCGCTTCTTCTCGCCGTGGTCTTTCGCCTTTGGCTTGCGGTATGGCTCAGGGGAGGAGTTGCGCCGGGGAGATGCAGGTTCTGCCTTTATCAAGGATTCTCTCGTATTGCGCCCTCTCTCTCGCTCACTTGACTTGCGGTATGGCTCAGGTGAGGAGCCGCGCTGAGGAGATGCAGGCTCGGCCTTGATCGAAGGCCCACTTGACTTGCGCCCCCCCTCAGACTTCCTCGACTTGCGGTATGGCTCAGGCGATGACTTGCGCTGGGGAGAGGCGGGTTCTGGCTTGATCAAGGGTTCTCCCGTATTGCGCCCTCTCCCAGGCTCCCTCGACTTGCGGTATGGCTCAGGCGACGACTTGCGCTGGGGAGAGGCGGGTTCTGGCTCGATCAAGGGTTCTCCCGTATTGCGCCCTCTCCCAGGCTCCCTCGACTTGCGCGGCCTGGGACTGTCTCTGTCGGTCTGCCTCCAGTTCCTTGGCGACGATCTTCGCTCGCGAGGTGGACGAACATTGCCATTCTGCCGCTCCGGCACGTCTCTCTTCCACGGCGGAGGACTCTGAGTCTGAGTGGGCCCTGGGCGAGAGGCAGGTGGAGATCCGTTGCGGTCTTGGTTCAGCTTCTCCGTCATGGCACGCCTGGCACTCCATGGCGACAGTTCCCGGTCGTTCTTCGTCATCGCGTCGGACTGACTGTGGTGGATTGCGCGCAAATTAAGCCGTTCAGTGCGCAGCACAAGCTACAGCATAACAGCAGGGCGGGTCTGGGCGAGCCCCCGGATGCACGTCGTCACACTTTGTTGCGGCGTAGATTTGTGAACTGTTTGCAGTGTGGCGGCAAAACGTTCACGGCAAGCAAACACATACACGCTCTCGGCGTCGGCTGCGCTTGACCCGGCGCTTCTGGCACCTCCGACCGTCATCATTCGCCGCCCTCCACACCACTCCTCGCCCCCATCTCACACTCGGAAGTTTCATAAGACGTCCATCTTTGCGTCTTACCCACTCAATCTCACCTTTAGCGTTGTGCAAATACTACCAGCTGAACCCCGTCGCTGATATGCACGCCGATTCAGCCGCCTGCTGTAGCTGGCACGCACAACGAGCATTCAATTACAATAGACACGCAGCATGGCCCCTCTAGCGCCAAATCCTTCGTCTTCACTTCTTGTCCTAGTATCTAATCTCATCTGGGCTGTGCCTTTTGTCTTTTGCTGCGCTGTCCTCGTTCCATGCTGTGCTTCCGTCTCGTCTCCATCTATCCCGACTGCTTCACCATCTCGTCTAATGCCTGTCCCCCCACCCGTTCCATAGCCGACGTGCTGGCTTAACTGCGCGCTACTATGTCCACCAAGGCGAGATGGCATTCCTGGTCCAAGGGACGTCGATCTACGTCAGAAACATATCAGGTGGTTGGCTTGGGCGGTCTGCTCCCCATCGACACGAGCGTGGGGGATGAGGATGCAAAAGAGACGGTACTGGTCAGTCCCGCAAAGGTACGATTCGCCATGGAAGAATACTGTCCGGTCTAGCAATGCGCTGTCAAAAGACCAACGACGTGGTTGTGCATCACCAGGCAATCTGCACGCGTTGCCAGGGGTAGCTGCAGGATGTGGTTGATACTCATTCGCTGACCGACTATCCAGACTGCTCAGAAACCTAAACGACGACGCCCTCCAACACTTACAATCGTACCTCCCGACTACAGTGATAGTGCCATCGACTACCTCTCCCCGGCGTCTGCCAACCACAATGTCCCCCGAGCCCAATCGACATCCAGCCTGCTGGCACTTGTCAACGACACGCTTCAAGTTCAGAGTCCCACTACTGCACGCCCTAGAGCATCTCTTTCGATACATAAGCCTCTTCCCAGTCGGCCACGTTCCAGCAATCTTCCATCTACTCCAGATCTACCTGTCGAGCTACCTGGGTCCATCCTCCTTGAGAATCAGGGTTTCACTTCTCCACCCCCCGTTGCGGGTCCTGTTTCTGCCACCATTGACACCATGAAGCCGGTTCGCAGCGGGAGTGGTATTAGCTCCGCTGCTAGATCAGTTCCATCCAATGTATCGCAACATAAGAAAAGCTTGGGTGAAGCTAGCCTGAAGGGTCATGCAAAGTCACGGAATAGTCTACTTACCACAAAATCCACCGACAGTAGGCTCACGACATACTCTGAAGAAAATACTAATGGAGATGGCACGAGCAGCTCTGACTCAATCAAAGCTAGCATAGCATTGGAAGCTCTGGAGCCGTCACCGGTGATTGTAGCAGGAAGGCCCAAAAAGAGGAGTCGAAGAGAAACACCGACCTTTCGCCAGGACCAAGTGAGTAGCACCTCTATTCATATCACCAAGCCCGTCCCTCGTGCGAATGGCCGAGCTGTTGCGTGCTTGACGAAGCAGCTTTGGACCGTTTGTTGCTCCGCCGTCCATCCACTAGCCCCTGAGAACAATCATGATAGGACTGCACATGCTTTATGTTTTCTTTGCCCGCACCGGATAGAGTTGCATGTCTCAATGCCTTTGATACTATGTAGAGACACCGCTTCCCCATCCACTCCACCGTCATCACCCACACCCTTGGACTTCATTTGTGATCGAGTAGATTTGTAGCAAAGCTAATTCGATAGCCTGGAGCATTCCCAGCACCTGTAGCGTCAGCGCAGAGTAGACAAGTAGAAGAGCTCAAAGCAACCATCACCGCTCAAGACCAGACCATCTCAACGCTACAGGGACAGTTTGCGAGTCTCCGTGTTTCTCATGAGGCTCACATTGCCAGCCTGGCCGACGCGCATGCTGCAGAGATGGCGTCGTTGAAGAGTTATACAAAGGCTCTCGAGCAGCAACACCAGCAAAAGTCTCTGCATCACGGTGAGTGCTCTTTCCTGTTATAGACCCAGGCGCCGATTCGGTGAGGCCTTGTGAGTGCGTGCTTGGCAAACGATAGCCAGACTTTTGGCAAGACACTGTACCTCGAGTGCCTTGTCGATGTGTCTCGCAGTCCGTTTGTCGGCACCGCGTCAAAATTCCGCCTTGTCCGAGCAACTGCTGAGTCTACCAGCGTCTTCCAACCACCTACTGTTTGTCCTCGACACGACGGACCCCCAATCGCCCACTACGAGAGCGAGCCCTCAGTCTACTGGTAGCAATTCTACCGCTACCCCTCGTTCTTCCAAGTCTGTACCCTCCACGCCTGTCCGAGTATCGCCCCGTAGAGGGCCTCTCACGCCCGAAATGGAGCACTTCAAGCGCCGCCTCACTGTCACCAAGCGGCCCGAAATCGACAATGACAACCTCATTCGCGAGCGCGACGCCTATCGCAACAACTGCGAAGCATTCGAGGCTCAGATCGCGCGACTCACGAGCAAGCTCAATCAAGTGAAAGACGAGCGTGACAACTATGCAAAGACATGCAAGAACCTTGAGTTTGCGCGTGAAGAGTTAGAGAAAAAGGCAAGCAAATTAGATAAGAGTACCTTGGCTCTGCAAAACACTGTTGATCATCTTGAGCACCGACTGGAACTTGCTAACGTCCAGAAGCTGGATGCTGAGGAACAGTTACATCATTTGAGGATGAAGTCATCACCGTTTGATGATGCCAAATCGATTAATAAACTTTCTGATTGCTCGTCTCGAGCCAGGGTCCGTCAAAGTATGCGGACCAGCGTCGGCACTGTATTTACGGATGATTCGCCGCTGTATCAGTTTCCGGATCTCGTACCGATAAACCTGGCGCCAT
The DNA here is from genome assembly GCA_022560085.1 of Helminthosporium solani. NCBI lineage: Eukaryota > Fungi > Ascomycota > Dothideomycetes > Pleosporales > Massarinaceae > Helminthosporium > Helminthosporium solani. Next base: position 272,404 of record JAFISD010000001.1, on the reverse strand, counting down.
TCATCACGCGCATTGAGCGTTTGCAGGAACAAATTCACGAAGAAGAGATCAACAAAGCCCAGCTCGGAGCTATCTGGGATCAGGAAGCGCGAAACGATGACAAGCGAGACGAGCAATTCCGAGAGATTGACGCACGAAACCTTCGATTGAAGGCGACGATTGCAGACCTGAAGCAGAGCTGTGCACTGCTCGAGCGCCAGATGCACGCAAAGGATGAGCGCAATGACCAGCTTAAGGCGAGCTTAGAGAGCCTGCAGGAGACTTGCGCACAATTAGAGAAACGAGCCACGGTGGGGAAGGATCAGATCAATCAGGTTGCAAAACAGCTGGACACATACAAGTTGCTGCTTGACGTGGAGGTCAGGCGTAATGCTAAACTATTCCTGCTGGCGGGCATCGAGGATCCGCATAAAGATCTGTAAGTGCTCTAGACTTTTACTATAGTTCTACACTGTTCACCACCCTCTGCTGTAAACAAATTCACTAACCCTACCCTCCTAGTCCAACGCTCACATCCAAGGACGACGTCAAGCGGTGGACTGACCAACTTCATTCAAGGCTTAAAAAGGCAAAGGCCAAACAAGGAGGCGCTTCTCACGATGGAAGCCCCGAGGCAGAAACTGGTGACTTGCGCAAAGAGATTGACTTCTTCGTACGCGAGATCATATACTACAAACTTGATATTCGAGGCTACAGGTCGGATATTAAGAGGTTGAAGAAAGATAATTCCAAACGTCAGCAACAGGGAGACAGCAGTGTCGAAAACAACACTGTAGGATCTCCAGACCCATCTCTCGGGTATCCAAGCAGTCGTGCCTCTCGCTCTACGTTTGGTATGAATGGTTATGAGCTCCCTGCATCACCGGCTTCTGTCTCCACCGGCACAATGTCCATCGAAGCCCACAGGCATCGACTACATCCAACATTATATACCGTCCCAAATCCAGACGATACTGCAGATGATGGACTCAAACCCGCGAGGCGTATTCCCGCAAAGCTGCGGCTTGAAGCACCACAGAGGATACAGACTCCACCTCAGCTCATGATGTCAATCAATCGTGCCAACAAGGCAGAAGGTGAAGATCCTGGGATCTCTTCGACATTGGTGGTCATTGGGTTGGATTCTGAGCGGACACGTACAGTGAGTTTCTTTCGGACAGGTTAAAGGTCCCGCTGATCAAAACAGCAACCCCCGTCGCCCGAACAAGAGAAGTCTGGGGACCTAGCTACCAATTTCCCGTTTAGTACGCCAGCAGCTACAATGCGCGTTCACGATTCCCCAGTCATGGTCGATATCGGGACCAGCAAATTTCAGGCGAGTCAGCCATCTGCATCATCGACAATGAAGTTGGACGTCGCTGCGGTAAAGGGCAAGATGACACCTGAGCGACCGCCACGCCCTAGTGTTGGCCTTTTCGACACGTCAATTGAGGACAGCCAACAGGGGGCGGCGGCTGGACTGACTTCACCACCCCCTAGGAAGGACATCATGGCCGAGGCGCTGCGCGACACTCCTGAACTCGAATGCGAGCGAGGCCAACAACCGAAACAACTCGCAGAGCGTAGGCCATCTAATTCGTCTACGTCTGGTATCATCAAGCCCTCCTCTATCTTGGCTCAGGATGAACTCAGGAACAGCACATCGACTTCAGCTTCTGCCTTCCCCGCGGGTGGTGCCGTACCGTTCCGTTCCCGCGAGAACTCCTTCTCAGCCCTTCCCAACAATGCCCGCCCATCGTCCTCAGGTCGTCGCCCCAGCACCTCCTCAAGCATTAACATGCCATTCGTTATCGGAATAGGCTCGCCGCATAACCCTGCCTTTATGTCTCCCATCGTACCATCCCCTGCAGCCGTCGTTCCTCCGGCCGCATGTACGATTACGAGATCTGCGAATGTTAATCTCATGAGTCCTACACTAAAAACCAGTGGCGTTGGCGGGACAATGTCATCTTCTACGCCGGTATCTTCGCCCGTAGACCAAACAACATCAGCATCATTCTTCAACAACGGCAGCAGCAGCGAGAACAAGAAGCAAAAGACCTCACCACCAGTCTCCCGCGGCAATAGCATCAGTAGCGCATCCACACAATCTAGGTCCGCCTCGATTTCCGCCTCAGCCAACCAAATCATGAACCAAGCAACATTCACTGCCAATGTACCCACCTTCGCCTTCTCCAACATAAACTTCAACGCTTCCTCCTTCGCCGCCCCCACCGCCGCCTCGGCAAATCGTTCCCGAGGCTTCTCTTCTTCGCCAAATACGCCCTCGCACTCACGCAACGTCAGTGCAGCCTCTATCCGTTCGGCTATCAATCTTCCGGGGAAATTAGACTTTATTAAGGGCATGGGGAAGCAGAGGAAGGGCTCACTTAACATAAGTAATCCGGCGCCGCTTTCCAGTCCTTTTGAGATCGATCGTGTGGAGAAGAGGACGACGGGGTTGGGTGCCGAGAGTGTGAGGAGTGGTGGGAACGGTAGCGATAACGTTGATGGTGATTATTACATGGCTGGATCAGCCATCTGATTCTTAACGGCCTATTTTCTTTTCATTCCCATTTTCTTCCCTTCTTCTTCATGTACTTTCATTTCCAAATCACCCCTTTTTTTCACCTTCCCCTCCCAAATACCTGTAATACACTTTCCCGTTTTTCTTTCAGCGTTCGTTTATACCCAGGATGGGATGTCTGTCGTTTATGGCCACCTTCTTCACTTTTCACGCACTCCTCTGGAAAAGAGAGGTACTGCAGTGAACAATTTAGGAGAGTCTGATTCATTTCCGCGACGGGATGAAAGCATCAAGTCTGGCGTTGCATTTACATGGCGGAATGGTTCCATACCTACTATGCAGGAGGTACAGCTGCAGGTGCGGGTTTGCATGTATTTAGCTGTGTAGTATGATAATATCAAATAAACACACAGATAAAGGGCGAGCGAGCGACTGCATGACATGGCATAGCATGTCACAAGATGGAGCATTCACCGAACATACATGTGTAACTTTAAATATGTATACGATTTTTCCTGTCGTAAAGCCCCCTTCCGCTTTCCCATCTTTTCCATCCATTTCCTTCAATCTCCTCTTTTCGAGGAGAGAGTGACAAGGGCTCGCGATATGTAACTAGATAAAGCAAGTCGCGAGATTAGGAAAGTGAGGAAAGATTTGAAATAGTTATCAGTTTGTTTGCGTACTGACATATTTTCTACAAACAAGAATATCGCTCTCCTCATATATTCGACCGTGTATAATACCACTTCATGCACCCATCTATCCAATCAGACCAGCCAGCCAACAAGCCACCCAAACCACCACAACCCATCAACCCTCCTACCCAAGAAACTTACGCACCCTCCTCCCCACATTAAGATATCCCATCCCCTCCACTACGCACCCCCTCTCAACCCACGGCCTCCCCTCCACCCTCCGCGCATCCCCATCTCCCCGTCCCTGATCTCGCAACTCCCCCTCCAACCCCGCATACACACCCTCCAAACAAGCCCAACCTCCCCCCTCACAACACCCCCCTACAAATACCACGTTCCCCTCTCCCAACTCCCCCACCACCCTTTCCCTCCCCCCAGGCACCAACACATTAACAACACCCCTCTCTGGCTCAAAGGAATGCACCAGCCCCGTACACACAATCCGCGACGTCGTCGGCTCAAGCGGCTGCACCATGCGCGTGGCAGTACTGGCGGGGAAATACGGGATGCGGTATTTCAGAGTTCGAGGGAGGGAATCAGCATTTGCGAGAATGGAAGGATCAGTGGTGCGCAGGATATGGATTGGGGTTGCGAGGAGGAGGGTGTGGAGGTTTGTAGGGGGGAGGGGCTCGGTTAGAGAGAGGATGGCGAGGAGGGACTGGGTGTAGTGGGGGGTGGGTGTGTAGGTGAATTCCCAGGGGGGGAGGGTATCGAGGGGGGTTTTTGTCCAGGTTGTTATTGTTGGGGTGGGGGTGGTTGAGGTGGTGGGTTTTTTGGAGGTGGTTTTCATGTGGAAGTAGAATTGCATGTGCATGTTTCGGAGGTCTTGGCGGGTTCGTTGGGGGGGAAGGATGGGAGGCTGGGCGGAGAGGGAGTGGAGTTGGGAGCGGGGTTGGGTTGTTGAGAGGAGGGATAGGATGTCGTGGTTTGAGGTGGTGGGGGGGTCAGTTGGAGTGGAGGAGTCGAGGTGGATGATGTGGGTTGGTTTGAGGGTTGTGGTTAGGAGGGAGGTGAGGAGTGTGAAGTGTGTGGTGTAGAGGGTGGCTGATGTTTTGATTATGAGTGGTGGTGGTGGTTGTGTCGTGGTTGTATTGGGGGAGGTGCAGATGGCTTGGTAGGCTTGAAACAGGGATTGAACGCAGGAGGTGAAGTAGTCTTCGTAGTTTGCTAGGTCTCGGATGGGGAGTGGATGGGCGGCGATCGTTTCGTTGCTGTTTTCCCTTCCTCGTCTAGAAGTCGAGGTGGCTGGGTGCGTGAATGCGGGTCCCAAGTTCACTTCTCGGACGACGGTGAGTGAGATTTGGCCGTGCGGGGTGTACTCCTGATTACTGGGATCGAGGTCCATGTAGTAGACTGACGGAACTGCTTTTGCTGCTTTGCCAATGCCGGTGAGGTAGCGATTGAGAAGACGCTTTGATAAAGTTGACTTTCCAGTTAGAGAAGCACCAGCGATGAGTGTTTTTGCGGAGGGAGAGCTGGATATCTCTTCAATGGCGCGAAGCCAGTCTTCTGGTGCGTTTTCGGGTGTTAGAGGGCGCTTGAGGACATCGGCGTCTGATTCTGGAACCTGGAGTGTCTGTCAGATTCTTCTCTTTGCATCTTTCGGTGTGAGAGTGGTTTGTGAATGGTAGCGACGTACAAAGTCAAAGCTTCTCTCCATTTCCTTCTTTTCTGCCCAAATCCCAGCGAATATCGGACTGACGCTGTCTAGTGGCACTGATTCACAACTCACAAACTGCACATGGTTCACGCGGTCCAGTCCTCGAATTTTTGTCACCGGATGAGTAGATGGCACATACACCCTCCAACTGCTATTCTCTTCTTGTCTTGGGACAGCGCCTATATTCGCGCCATTAATATTGACAGCGCCTTTCAACACCTTGACATCAAAGCATCCTACGAAACAGACCGTCTGATGCTTTTCGAGGATGATGGTGAGTTCATCCGGCGTATCAGAGAGAACGTTTGCAGAGATTTTGCGCCACGTGCAGAGTTTTAGGTTCTCGGGAACGATAGTGGCTGCTGGATACTCGTCCTCGAATTCGGATTCGGAATAATCTGATGTGGCTTCCACTATGGGACTTGTGGGGAGTTCCTGGGCTGCATCGACAGTCGGTGTTTGTTGAGCTTGTAATTGAGCTTGCAGTCGAGCCTCTATCTTGAGACGAGCAGCCGCTATTGCGCTTATTGGCTTGTTGTTGTTGGTAGCTGGTGTGGAATCTGTACACGTGAGTTAGATTTTTCATTCTTATAATGGGATCAGAATTGATGATTCTTTACTTTGAATCATAGCTTCTTTAGGCGTTACATCGCCTCTCTTCCTCTTCCCGGTCATTGTAAAGCTTGAAAGACTGAAGGTCGATGCTGTCTGAAGCCCTGGGATTCCTCTAATACCGAGATTTTCAGCACTAACGAAGGTGTCAAAGCGTGTCTGTCTATGAGAGTAGTGATATGTAAGTCTCTTCTGGTATCATCACAGTAAAGTCAAGAAAGAATCGCTACTGCTAGCTATTTCGACGTTGTGTTAGGCTTCGCGATGAATCCGATGTTCACCATTTTGTTAGCGCGTCTATATCCAGTCTAGCGTCTCCAAGGCGGTAAAACGGAGCTCCGGCAGAACTTCTACTCCACCAAAAAAGTTCGCGACAAGGTCTCCATCTTTCGAGCTTCCGCAAAACACGCAATACCAAACACACGATGAGCAAACCCAGGAAGACTCCAATACCGCTTCCAAGCTCCAAATCGAAAAGCGCATTGAGTCGAGAATTTGTCAGTAGCAGTGACGACTCGTCGGACGAGGTCGAAGCGCAACTAAAGACGTTACCGAAGACAGCTCCAGTGGCGATTGCGGTACATAGACCGAAGATTAATGGGGTAGCTAAAGAGGCACCGAAGCCGGCGAAGAAGCAGAAAGAGGTGGTGCAGAGTGTGTCGAAAGCGAAAGCGAAAGCGGATCCAAAGAAACCTGAGCCAAAGAGAGTTGTAGAGGCAAAAGACAGCACATCATCTACAAGTAGCGAGGAAGACAGTGACGATGAGAGCGAAAAGGAGTCTGAAACAGATGTAGGGAAGGTGCAACAACGGGAGAAAGAGCAGTCAGCCAGCGACAACGATTCGGACAGTGAGAGTGATGAATCGGAAGATGAGCCGGCTCCTGCGGTCACATCAAAAGCTGCTCATAGGTAAGTTCCTACAATACCAGAATACAGACCTGGCAACAATGCAATCATGGAAAGAGTCGCTGGAGTTCTGGATCGCGACTACGGATTGTATTTGGAGAAGTTTGCTAACCTAGGCGTAGCCAATCTACATCGACACCCGCCAAAACACACAGCGTCGAGTTCGTAGCAGCGAGACCTTACGTTCCACCAAAAGGCTTCCATCCTGCATCGACCAATCAAGCGCAATCCTCATCATCGACTGCTATATTCAACAACCTAGAGGGCAAGCAAGTCTGGCATATAACTGCACCTGCAGGCGTGTCGCTCAAGCAGCTGAAGGAACTGGCAATGGAGCAGGCTTTAAAAGGCGATGCAGTGCTACAGTACAAGGACACAAAGTACGGCTTCTCGAACGTGGAGGGCAACGATGACGACGACGCGCGAAAAGTAGTTATACCAAGACAGAACGGCTATAAGGCAGTATCCAAGTGGATAACGCACACGTTCCACCTTCGGGAGGTGGTTGATTTACCCAAGCTCAGTTCGCTGCAGGCGGACGCAAACACAGGCTCTGAAGCGACAGCGTCCATCACACGATCTACGATTCGAGCCCCACGGCCCCAAGTCAGGGGGCTGAAGATGCGATACTTCCCATCCGGTGGCAACGATCATACTCCGGTGAACCTGGGCTCATCGGATGATGAAGACGATGCACCACCAGCCCGAACGGCCGGGCTAGCTGTGCGCAAAACCATCCACTTGCCCATCGGGAAACGCAAGCACGATGATGCGAATGGGGACGAGGTGGTGGGGTCACCGACGAAGAGACATAAGAAGCATAGGACGGCCGAGGAGATGAAGAAAAGGGAGGAGAAACGGGGGCGAAAGGAGAAGAAACGAGAGAAGACCAGGTCGTGATGTGATGCGATGCAGTGTGTTGTTGAATGTGTTTGAAAAAGGCAGCATGAGAGAGCATCGGCGTCAAAAGGAGTTTCGGGGCATCAAGACTTGGTAACGGTGGAATATTTGAAGGGAGTCGTCCATGGTGGCCGTGTAGGTACCTAAGTAGGCAGTGAATAGCAATACTTGGTAGCAGGGTGAGCAGATTATCCATCACAGCACCAACCAAAAGATTGCAGATCGGCGGTGCTAGACGAGTGACAGGGCGCCTATCATGGAAGAACAATGGTGTGGTACCTGATTCAGAAGATGCATGCGAGAGGGGACATGGTAAGTGTTTGGACGACTCGGGAATAGCGGCGGATAAGGTTTCGGGCATGCGTTTCAATATCTTCTACGGAGTACAGGGCACTTTTGGCGCCATGGAACGACGCAAGGAGGCAAGCTAGCCGGCCAAGAAGACATGGAAGGTTTTGAAGAGAGTGATGAGTGCCTGACACGTACATATGGAGGGTGGAGGGTGGTGGGAGGGTTTCCAGGCCGAGACGAGGTGAATTCAAGTACGGAGCACTCTGGACGCGACATCAACCATCTGCCAGTCGAACATTTGCTTTAGATGATGAATATTATATCTACAAGTCTTCCAAGTCTTCCAGTCTTCAAACGAGAGCGCGTTTCCATCGCTCTGACGACACATGCGCACGGACCACCAAACACGCAGTACCCCCTGTATGGCAGTAGTCAAGCGCGCGTAGCTGGCGAAAGTGAAAGCGAAGTCTACTATAGTCCAAAGTGAATATCCACTGCACCGCGCTGCATTGCACCGTTTGCCTTTGGGTGTAATAACTAATACTCAAAATATGTGATGAACAGACCCCGTGCCTGTCGCTCACACTCATCCAGCGCGCACCTACTCACCAAGTAGACCACCACCATGGACCCGCCAACCACTCCTCCCTCAGCCGCCGGCGCTGATGCGACGCAAACACATCCCGCCGAAAAGGAACCTTTGCCTTCATCCGCGTCCCCTTCTCCAGCGTCCGCGGCCCCTGTAGAGCCCATGGCACACGACATATCAGACGCCGAAGATGTGCGCTTGTTCGATACGGCCGACGCAGACCTTCCCCCATTACCCGCCAACAACGATGATAGCTTCCTGCAAGCCAACCTCGACGATAGCACTTTTCACGCCGATGAAAGTGCCCTGGCCGACCGCGAGATGAAGCGCCATCTGCAGGACATGGAATCCAGCTTTATGCCAGAAGCCTCTGTACAGGCCGCAGTCGCACACGGGCCGCCGGGCGTGGATGATACATTTCTGTTTGGAGGCTCGCCTGGCCATTCGCGGCCAGCGTCTCGCGTGGAGGAAAAGGAAATCAGTTTTGGAACATCGGAGAACACAGAGCGCGCCCAGCAGGAGGAAAACGAAATCAGCTTTGGGACGTCGAACAACACAGAGAGCACCCAGCAAGAGGAGGACTCCTCCATCTTGACGGATGAGCCGCCGACCCCTGTGGGTGCATACAAGACGCCTGCAGCACGCTCTCAGGACTTGGACACGGACGACTCAATAGATGTCGGCACCTCCACCTCCGACGCTGCCCCCTCGTCTCCGTCTGCGCAGGCTGCAGAGCGAAAAGGAAGCAAGCCCTCGAGTCTAGCTTCGGAACAGCGCAGAGCGGACGATGCACATGCACCAGCTGGTGCTGCACGGAAAGAGAAGGATGGCCGCCCACCGTCGAGCGCATCCACAGTGAAGGCGCCGGATTTCGAGTCTCTGGAAGACGACTCGTCCCTTACTGAAGATCACGACCTGAGCATGGAGAACATCACTATCCAAGTGCCAACAGCACCTTCAACGGCGGTACGGGTTGGGCAGCGACCGAGCTTCCTTCGCAACCGCAACTCGAGCCATCGCTCTTCCCTCTCCTCGCTTACCAACCACTCCGATGTGTCTGAAAACGGAATGAGCACAGGAAGTTTGAGTGCTGATTTTGCTCTACAGACCGGCGGCGCAGTGCCTCGTTCGAGCGGCCCCGATCGCACAAGCATCGGCATGTCGAGGCTACCAAGTCTGGGGAGCATCACCTCCTCAATGTCCGGGTACAGTGACTCCAACCAATGGGACAAGACAAGAAGCATCAGCCAAAACTCAATTTCTGGGTTTCTCCATCCCGACAGTGTTCTAGGGCGATTGGACGAGGAGGCCCCCAATTCTGCCACGCCTCCGGAGACACCACGAGCACCGAGCGTGAAAGCTGCAGCACCTACTGACACTGTGATTGCTAGACATGTGCGAGACATCCAGGTTCCAGATACCGTGGCAAGACAGTTCCGTGAGAAGCATGGCGACTCCCCACAAAAGCGCCATCAGGCGACCCCGTTTACACGAAACAAGCACAATCTGACCCTCAAGGAACAAAACAGCAAGATTGACAAGCTGAGCAAAGAGAACTTCGACCTCAAGCTCAAGATCCATTTCCTCGACCAGGCACTGCAGGACCGTTCCGACGAGAACGTCAAGGAGATGATCAATAAGAACGTTCAACTCCAAACCGATCTCGCCAACGAGAAGAAAGACAACATGTCTTTGCGTAAAAAGATGCGCGAACTAGAGAGGCGGCTCAAGTCGCACGAGGAGGGGGATGTTACGAAATCATCAACAAGCAGCACCGAAGACGACCTCAGCCACGATTCAGAGAAGGAGGCGGCTTTTGAGGAAATTGAATATCTTCGGGAGCAATTGGACACAACGGAATCAACAATCGAGCATTGGAGGGAAGAGGCAATGCATAAAGAGGCCGATAACCGACGGTTAGTGGACTACATCAAGTCGATGAATGGCAAGGGATCCTCGGACGATTCCGCCGGCATCAATGAGGCAATGAATATGTGGAAAGAAGACTACGAGGATGAGCGCGCTCGAAGGGAAGAGGCAGAGGCGCGTTGTGGGCAGTCCGAAGCCGAGTGCGTGCGACTTCGCGACGAGATTTCGCGACTGAAGGAAGCCAATCAACAGGCCCAGCGGCCGCAGCTTACAACGAGTAACAGTCACACCAAACATATTTTCAACAATCGGCGAAATTATACCCCCTACTCGCAGTCAAACGCGGGATCCGATGCGAATGAACATGCTCCGGCAATATCCATCAGCGGCACCAGTGGCACTCTCGTTGATCAACTTCAATCAAACAACGACCGGTTACAACGCGATCTGCACGCCCAAGCATCAATGCTCACCTCACGAAACAGGGAGAACGTCCGTCTGCGGGAAGAGAACGAGGGTCTCAAGCTTACTCTTCGACGAGGCGATGCTAGCTCCGTCGCCGGAGAGAGCATTCTGGAGCGGTCGATTTCTCGCAATCATATGCGCTCTGTTTCTAGAGCCAGCCGTGACACTCGAGCGACCCACGCAAGCGATCCAGATCGTGACCGTGACCGTGACCGTGAGCGCGAGCGCGAGCGGGATGATCTCGAAGGCAAATGTGCAGCGCTCCGCGACGAGCTTTCTCAGGCAAAGCTGCAATACAAAGAACTTGATGACCAGCTCAACGGCCATCTCGATCTGCTCGAGCAAGCTGAAAGCAAGCTACAGGCTCTCCAGCAAGACTACGATGCGCAGACTGAGGATTTGCAGGCTCTGTCTGGTGAACGAGATGAGATCCTGGAAGGCCTACAAGAAAAGGAGATAGAGTGCGAAGAGATCCGACAGCAGGCACTGGACACCATATCAAGACTGGAATCCGACGTGGAGCAAAAAGAGCAAGAATGCAACCGGCTTGTCACCGAACTGGAGAACCTCAACGAAGACTTCACTGCCCTTCAACATGAGATGAAGAGTGTAAGCGAAAGCGTGCTGCAACTCGAGGATGATCGCGACGCGAACTTGCGAAAGATTCAGAACTTGGAAGCTGAGCTTGGAGACGCGAACCAAGAGCTCAGCAGGCAAGACAAGCTGCTATCCGACGAACGCTCCAAGGTTGAGCGCCTGGAGATTCAGCTCGAGTCCTGCCAAGGCGAAGTTGATTTCTTGCGGGAGGAGCAAGAGGGCGACAAGATCAAGATTGGCGATTTCGAATCGTCGCTCAATGCCGCGCACATCACGATACAGGAACAGAAGGAAAGCTACCGCGATCTTGAAGAGCGCATCGCCGAAGAGAGGCGGCAACGCGACACACTCGAAAGTCAAGAGAAGCAGGAGGTCGAAAAGGCCCTCAATGACCTCAACACCCAGCTGGCAAAGGTCAAGGAAGAGAACAGGAAGCTCAGGAAAAATCTCTCGAGCCAAGAAGTCGAAGCTACCCAGTGGAAGCAACGGCTTGATGAACTCGAGAGCAATCTCCGCGAAGCCCTGGGCAATCTCAACGGCACAAGAGCTAGCCTCTTGAAGGTACCCACAACCTCTTCCGCATCAACCAAACACATCTTTGACATCATTGTCCAGGACGTCCACAAGCTCCAGCACGACCTCGACGCCACCATGCAGGAACTTGACAACACGAAGCAGGACCTCGCAGACAAGGACAGGACTCTCCGCACTCGCGATACTCTTCTGGAGAGCACGGCTATGGAATATCGCAAGCTGTCCGACTTGCTTGAGCGTGAGCGCCAGAATCGTCGACAAGATCAGGTTTCCTTTGAGACTGCCAAGCGCAGCCATCAGTCAGTCACAAGGACTATTCATCAACACGAGACACGCGTCTTGGAGCTGGAGACACTGCGCAGTCAAGATCGACAAAAGGTGCACAATCTCGAAAAGCAATACCGAGAGCAGCTTATGGATCGTAACAATCTTCTTTACGCTCTATGGAACCGCTTGTCCACACTGTGCGGCGCCGAATGGTCACGGAACCATTCGCTTATCAACGGCGAGCTTCCATCCATGGAGCTTATTTCCAAGAACATTCAAGGCTTCAACAAGAATATCGTTCTTGCAGTGAAGACGGTCGAAGGCATACTTGGTGGCTTCAAGCAGCGAATCCGGCAAATGGAGAAGGACCTCATGCGAGACTACCAAACGCTTGAACACTCCCTCGACGTCCGCATTAAGCGTCTCGATCAAGTTGAGCGTCTGGTAAGGGCACAGCGAGATTCCATAGGCCGACCCAGCACAGTCCGCGGCGGCATCGTGGAATTCAACACTACCGAGCTAAACAAACTTCGAACGGAGAATAAGACTCTACGTACAGAGGTGCAAACCCTCCGTGCCATCACAACAACAAAACACATGGTCACCGAAGGTTCGCGCTCCCCCTCCCGCGCTGGTTCACCAAGCTCCTCAAAGCGCGTAAGCGTAGCACAATCGCTCCTCCGCTCCCACTCCTCCTCCGCCGTCGAAGGTGCTCCCCAAACCAAATTGCCCGACCATCCATACCCCCCAGCCGCCAACCTGCAACCCAGCGAGCAGAAATGGATCCATAGGCTCAAGGAGCTAGAACGTCGCTTAAAAGCCGAACGTGAGGCGCGGCTTCTCGACCGGAGCGGTGCGCGGAAGCGCTTGGAGCAAAAGGTCGAGGAGAATGCTGATCTGAGAGCAATGCTTGAGCGGGAGCGGGAGCGCAAAGGACTCGAGGATGAGAAGAACGAAGGTGGTACGAGGTCCGCGTCGGCGAGTCAGAGTCAGAGTCGGGGGGCGCCAAGAAGGGAGGGTGAAGCAGTGTATTAGTATATTCGAACCGTACGGGTAATGAATTGAAATGGGAAGGGGATGGAAGTTGAAAGGAGTTAGGAGTTTTCTTTTTTTCGTTTTGTTATCGTGTCTGTATACTGATACCTCTTTTCTTCTTTGTTTTTCTTAGTGTTTTCTCTCCTTGAATGTATTAGCATGTCTATCTATCTATGTGGTTCTCCTTTGTATGGGAGGCATTTTTACGGGTGTTTTTTTTTGTTTGGGATTATGGTGGGGAAAAGGGATTTGAGGAGTAGGGTAGGGATAATAATTATAGGTGCATTTTTCTCTTCTTCTTGTTCTCTTTTATTTTGACACCTTTTCTTCTATTTGATTCATCGATCGATTGGGGAGGAGAGCTTTTAGAGAAGATGCTTGTGAGAGTAGCCTGTATCCTTTTTTACTGGTTTTATATTGGGCTGTGGGTTGGCGTTAATTCAATTGATGGTTTTTACTTTGGGTTGGGTGTGTTTGGTGCTGAGGTGATGCTATGTGTCGAGTAGGTATACATAGTGGTAGGTCAGGTAAGTATATCTTCTTTTGCTATGTTTTCGGTTTGCTCTATCTTTTCCTTTGGTTTTTTTTTACGTTGTCGGCCTTGCTTTCTTGTGTGGGAGCTTGCCGTGATGGCAGCCATGCTTTCCTTGGTCGAGTTTTGTCTCTCTTCTTCTTTCTGTCTGCTCTTTCTCGTCATCAAGCGTACGTCTTGTGTAATAGCACTCTCACTTTTCAATTCCTGAGCGTTTCATCACACTATCTTTATGCGTACAACGTCGTATACTTTGCATGCTGGGACTTGCAAGGACACGTGATCGATACCCTCACACCAATCCTCAAGCCTTTCGGCAAAAAGGTTATTTTTCTATTCCCTGTTAGTTCCTTTGCCTTCTTGCATATCTTTCCTATTGTAAATGTTCACGCTATGCTTCGCATTTCTCTATCCTGGCACGACCTCGCACTTTCATCATATACAGGACATCTACACTCTCCACGCGCCGAACTCTACAAAAGCACGTGATCAAAAACCTCTCATTCAGCTCTGGACTCTCCACCAAAAATTACACATCAACCTTCATTCACTCGCACTAGTCCTCAATCCCAGAGTAACCACCCTCACCTCACCTTCACCTACAGCCGACAGAACAATAGAACGCATAATGCCACTCTCAATACGTCACCTCGCCAACTTGCTATTATACCTATTGTCGGCACACGAATCCCCCGCTGCACGCGCTTTGATCAAGCTAGCAAACGACTTCTCTGCTGTGCGTACATATTTCCCCGCCCCTATACCAAATCCTCTTCTTCTCTTTCTTCCCACCACATACACGACATATCCACACAACCTCACAGCTATTACTCTCTCTCTCTCTCGCTATCTCTCTATCTCTCTCTATTTCTCCCACTCTAAATCCTCACATCCTACACATCCATCATTCATTACATCTGCCATCATGCAGCCTTTCCTTAATCGCAGCCAGCGAGACGCGTCGCCGCTGGAGTACCCCTACTCTCTACCCCCAATGGCAGCTTATGCTTACCCTCCTCTCCCCCCTCCTCTCCCCCCTCTTCCTTTTCCACCATCTTACTCCCCCTACCTTGATAGTCCGGTCTATGGGTTGGGACATGGCCGCCCAGAGGCCCTTGGCATGAACCATCGGTCGTCGTTCTTTGATGACTACGCGCCGCGCTCTTCTGAGCGTTTGACGCCGTATGCCAGCCCTCAAGCTCTCGAGACACGTGGCAACGGTAACGGCAACGTTTTCAGCAACGGCTATGGTATTGTCGCTGGGCAGCACTCGGCGCTGCCATCATACTACCCAACAGACCCTGACTACTCGATTCTCACCCGAGAGCCACGGCAACCAGGCCGTACAAACCAGCCTCTGGTCAGTAGCTACCTGACAGAGCCCGCGAACACAGAGCGAGAAGCGACAGAGTCTACGGAGATAGAGCCAGGAATAGTAAGTCCAAATCAAGACAAGCCGAAGCAGAGAGCAAAGCTGACATTGATAAAAGACTCAAACCCTATCTCGCGTCGGTTGTGTGAAGGCAGGAGCAGCCCATAAGCGCTCCGCGTCGTCTATGTCCAACCGCGAGCAACCGCCGTCAAAGGCGCAGAAGCGAGGAGTTGACCATACCACCAGGACTTTTGTGAAGCGCGAAGAGACCAGCGTAGACCAGAAGCCATTGGCCCCCTCAACTATCTCGTCGGCCTCAAAGGTCGTTATCGATCTCACCTCTGATAATGAGGATAGTACTACACCTTTCCCTCCACAATTTCACCCAGCCTTTACCGATACAAGGATCACTATAAAAGATATTTCGACAGCTCACGATGCCCGCCACAGCGAGAGCAACATGGCAAACACGGAGAACAACGCGGCAGTCTCCCAACAAAGCAACCCACTGTACAACCAGTGGTCCTTCGTCAACGCCAATCCAGCCGATCACAACCAAAACCGCTCAACGTCCATCTACACCCTTCACTCCAGTGACTGGACAAGTGACCACGGCCGCGACCACGACAGCGACAACGACAGCAACAACGACAACGGCAGCCACAGGCCCACTCCCGCACCCTCCTCCTCAACCCAACAAACCGAACTCGAAGCCTACAAAAACCAAGTCGCACACCTCAAAGCCGAGCTCGAAGGCTCCAAAAAAAACCACAATGACTACCTAACCACTATAACCAAACTCACCGCAGACCACGCCGCCCAAACCGCCGAAGCAAACGCCGCGCTCGATCGTCTCCGCGCTCAAATCTTCCACATCCGCAAAGATCACAGCTCCGCCGCCCAAGAAAAAGACAACGAGATTTCCCGTCTGCGCATTGCGCTTTCCACCCTGGAGAAAGACGGCGCTGTGCAACACCAGCAACACCAACAGCAGGAGCAACAAGAGAAACACGCCATACAACAAAAGCTCAATGACGCTTACAATGAGATAGCCGCAATGCGCATCAAGTACAACGACCTGATCGACGTATACGCAGACAGCATGAAGAAATCCCGACACACATTCTCCCCTCTTACTTCGAATCTCGCCGGTAGCCCATCACCACTTCCCGCTACCGCTACCCCTACTCCCACGTTTGCCGGCACCGCCACTGAAATGACCGCTGGAGCTACCCCAACCGCAAATAGCGACCTTCAGACCCGTACCGACAACGTTCGCAAATCGTTCCTCAAGACTAAACGTCGGTATGATAAACTTCATTCTACGTGTATGAATATTTGCATGGCGACGCGGGGGATGGATCTTACCTGCTTTGGGGAGTTTGGAAGGTATGTTGGGGCGTTGAAGAGGGCTTTGGAGGGTGAAGGGGGGGTTGGGGGGTCAGGTGGTGGTGGTGGTGGTGATGGGATTGCAGGTCCGGCGCGTGGAAC
This sequence comes from Helminthosporium solani, assembly GCA_022560085.1. NCBI lineage: Eukaryota > Fungi > Ascomycota > Dothideomycetes > Pleosporales > Massarinaceae > Helminthosporium > Helminthosporium solani. Next base: position 256,082 of record JAFISD010000001.1, on the reverse strand, counting down.
TCCGACTGCGACTGGGGCTGGGATTGGAAACAAGAAGGGATCTAGATCGTTTTAATAGTCGGGATGAAGGGTTGGGTCGGGTTATCTAGCACGGTTCGATGGGTGGGTTGGTGTTGAGGATTGAATCTCCTGGCCAGATTGAACTAGTTTTGGGATGATGAAATGAACATGCATATGCTCCCTCTTGTTTCTATTTCATCCTAGGTTCTGGTGCTGTTTTTCATGTCTTTTGATTCTATTTCCTATGTGTCTTTTCTACTTTGTTCTTCTTCTTCTTCCTTCCTTCCTTCCTTCTTGCCTTTTTTCTCTCGATCCATCGCTTCAAGTAAAGCCCGCGAATAAACGTTCACTGCAACAAATCTATACGTGGAAACATACATGCGTCTATATACGTATGTCCAGGACATTTCCCAACCTTTCTTTGCCTCGTCTTCTTTCTCTTCTTTCTCTTTCCCTTATATATCGCCATGGTGGTAAATACACAGGTACCTACGCAAGGAAACTACCAGACATACATGATGTAGGTAGGATAACGCAGGAAGTAAAACATCATCGTTATTTCCCTCCTCCTTTCCCTCCTTCCTTTTTTCTTTCATTCTTTCCCTCTTTCCTTCCTTCCCTCTCTCACTCTTTCCTTGTCGTCTTTGCTTGTGTCCCGCCCAAACTCAAACAACCTACAAGCATATACACACACACACACACACACACACATATACATACCTACTTAGGTAAGTATCCTTACTTAGGCATACCCATGAATATACACAAATATAACCAAACAACCCCTCGTATCCCCCCCCCTCTCCCCTTCCATCGATATCTTCATCTTCCCTCCATTTTCCTCCATGTTCTCCTCATCATTATACGCACAAACACATACTAGGTATACAAGATCCAAAACTCCCAAAGCCTCTCCATACACGTACCCGTACGTGTAGCTGTAGAAAGCACCTTTAGAGATGCCTATACCGTTGCCATGTCCGTCCGTCTCCACCTCTATGCTAAGATTCCAACACCATGGGATCCATAGTCGAGAAAGGTACTTCTCGTCGCGCGCACCAGGTCAAGCTTGGGTGTCAAGGTTGCAAGGCTGGATGTACTGCGCTATTGATTGACGAAAAAAGCGTCGTACCGTGTACGCGTTAGAAGCACCGAGGACGGGAGTACGAACTGCAAGTTGGACCGAGGGTAGAAAGGTTATCCAGATATGATACTTGGCAAGTGACACGAAGAATTTACTATGCGAGAGACATCACGGTTGATCAAATTGAAAACAGCAATGGATGGAAATTTTTTAGTTGAGCTAAGCTACCAACTCATGAATGAACCATTTCCCATCCCCCATCCAGCAATGAAAGCTGTTGCCTGTACATACTTGACTCTTCATCCTTCGGACCCCCAAATGGTGACGTGACATTATTAGACCGTGGGAAGTACACGGTGGAGTGGAAGCAGTGACAGTCGAGAATTTAGTCTGATGATCATATCCGGTCGTTTTCACGACGGCAATGACAAGTTGACAAAGGAGAGGGTTTTAAACGAACGCGGCGACAGCGGCGACGCCTGCGACGACCATGCCAGGCAAGGCAGTGGCAATGGAGACACCGTTGTTGCTGATGGTCTCAGGTGGTGGCGGGGCCTTGTTGGTCGACGAGGCAGGCTCCGACGAAGATGGTGAAGGAGTCCCGGGAGCACCAGACGAGCTCGGGGTAGCGGAAGCGCTGCCAGTGCCCGATCCGGAGGGGATTGTACCTGAGGTTGAAGGCAGAACCGGACCAGAATTGGTGGACACCGGAGGAGCACCGCCAGAGGTGGACGGGGCGGGTGCAATGGAAGATGAAGGAGCTCCTGGGGTGTTGGACGGCTCGACCGGCGACGAAGGAACAGCGTAACCGGACGTAGCAGGAGGAGTGGGCTTGTTGTTGTCGCCGTCGCACTTGGTGATGTAGACGGTCACGGTCTCTGGGGCGGCAGTGAAGCAGTCATCTGTACAAAGAGTCAGTGGAGAACTCCAATTGCAATCCTGAAGCAAAGCACTCACGACGCTCGTTGAGCGGAACCTCGTGGACAGCAGCAACACAGACGAAGACCGCAGCAGCGACAGCGAGGATCTTGTAGCCGAACATGGTACCGGTGGAGAAGATTTGTTGGACTGGGTTTGGTGATGGTGATGAAGAAGATGCTAGGGTAACGCAATGGTGCACACGCTAGCGAGATGTGGTCGCTGAGGATGCAATTGAGGTCGGTGGTGTAGAGGGAGCAAAGATGAGGCAACGAGAGTAGACTTTATGGGTGAGGGCAGAGGAAGCAGTCGTGGTGGTGGTCCAAGCGTCTGTCAGTGTCCCGCTGGTCGCTTTTGTCTTGCTCTGCGTTTGACGGCGACTGCTGTAGAAGCCGAGTGCGATGGGAAGATTAGAGATTGGCAAGAAAGTGAAGGCGAGAGAGAGAACCAGATATGAGTTCAGGTGCGCTCCTTTATGTCTGATACCTGGCATGGACGTCCGAGCGCTCTTCATCGCAGCACAGCTGTTGCACCGTCACGCCAATACTGCACACTTCCGCAGTCAGTATATGCAATTGGCCGTCGTACATGCACCATATGAGATCCCCTACAATCTGATCCCAAGCTTGCTGTGCGACAGTGTCAAATGATTTTGTGTGCTGTTGTCGGTCCTCGCTGCCACCTTTTGCATGCCAAGGAGTGAAGTGTCAAGACACGTGACTGACATGTTGGCCATGCTCCCCTGTCAGTTCGTAGCCAACCAATTGAACCTCTGGAGCACGATTTCTCATGTTACAGCGGCAGTATCTACCTAAGTATCTACCTACATCTATGTACATATTATAAACATTGAGAGAAATTATTTACATGTAATATCCTCTCTCGGGACACAACGCTGAGTAATTTCTCTTATCTCTCTTATCCCCGCTTTTTGTTTGTTGTTTGCAGTACTGCGCCTGCCTTACATTTTGTGACGGCAGGAACGACAGACTTGGCACCGCCTGCCCACTTGAAAGAAGCCATTTCGATCTCTCCATCTGTTTTCCTCTCCTCACCCTCATCCAACTTTCTACACTCGCTGTTCGACTCTCTTCTTCGGCTTACCATCTCAGCTGCCTGCACTCTGCTTGTTGCTTTCTTTTCTCCGACACTCATTTAGCCTTTCTTTCCGTTGACAACCCTGCCTATCATGAAGCTGTCCCGTGTTGTTGCTCTTCTAGGCGGTGCTGCTGCTCTCGCGGCGCCTGACGGTGAGCTCTCTACCCTCGCTCCATCAAGGCCAGCTACTCGATCAATCGTGTACTGATTACATTACAGTCGTTCGTCGTCAGGAAGACTTCAGGGTGGATGAGAATGCCGTGACCATCACGACTGTCTACTCTACCTCGTACTTCACCGTCACCAAGTGCGCCTCCAATGTCTCCGACTGCCCCACGGACATTACTACCGTGTATACGTCGGTTATTCCTGTGTCGACGACTACGACAGTCTGCTTGGTCTCCTCCGCTCCACTGACGGGACTGCCGACTAAGACGTCCACCTCGGATCAGGGCACCCCAACGTCATCAGGACCGAGCACCCTGCCAACCTCTTATAGCTCGTCCTCTATCCCGGGATATCCGCTTCCACCTATCTTTCCGACCAGCGGTGTCAGCATTTCGGCCAGCATCTCGGCCAGCATCTCGGCCAACATCTCTTTACCGGATGTCGGAGCGTCTACCAATTCGGAAGGAACCCTGACTTCTGCCCCGGCTAGCAGCACTTCAAGCAGCTCTTTCAACACTGCCACAGATGGTATTTTGACCTCCTTCAATCCCACTTCGGGTGTCTACAAATCTGTGCCCAGCGGCGGCTCGCTGAGTCCCTCAACCTTCAACTCGGAAGGAACCCTGTCGATCAAACCCTCTTTCATTGGTTCTGCCCCGTTGTATAGTTCTTCAATCTTGAAGACTAATTCGGAGGGGACGCTGAGTTCAGTCAAGCCTTCCACACCCGGTGTTGACCCGTCTAGTGGTTCATCGAGTCCTCCAAGCACAAACTCCGAAGGCATTTTGACGTCATACAACCCTTCACCATCTTCAACTTCTTCTTCGAACGAAACCCCGGACCTCTCCAAGCTTACATCAATGGCCACAGGTTCCTCCGCCTTTGCATGGCCAACACCGAGCTCAAAGTCCGGCGGGGGCTCCAAGTCTAACGCCATTACTGTTTCATCTGCCATGTCGACGGGTTCTGTATCGATGTCGCTGACCGGACTTACCACCATATCTGTTTCTTCTGGCGTGTTGACGGTCTCTGTATCTACCCTTCCGATTACAACGTCGCTTGTTGACAATGCAACCGCTCCGGTCTCCTCCAGTGTGTCTACAAGCTCTTTGCCTTTGTATCCGACTGGCAACGCGACCGCATCTGTCTCATCCAGTGTGCTGACGAGCTCTGTATCTATATTGCCGACCACAACATCGCTGACTGGAAATACAAGCACATTTATTTCCTCTGGCATGCCGACGGGATCAGTATCCACGCTGCCAACCACAATTTCGCCTATTAGAAATATAACTGCATCTGTTTCCTCTAGTGTGGTGACGGGCTCTGTGTCTACTCTGCCAACTACAACGTCACCGACTGGCAATACGACTGAGCCTGTCTTCTCCAGTCTATCAACAGGCTCTGCAACTACATTCCCAATTGGTATTACAACCGTACCTAAGCCTTCATCCGTGTATATAGTCCCATCTGGAGGTACCACGACGACCAGGATCACGAGCGTAATCACTCAGCCTGGCACAACCGTCATCACAGTTCCAGATGGCCGCAACGGTTCTAAGACCACGACAATCACCGACATCATGCAAACCGTCACGAGTATCGGTACGAGTGTGTCTGGTGTCCCGTCTGGCTCTGGGTATCTCCCCCGAATCCCTTCTCTACTTTCCTGTAGCTAACTTTTTGAATCAGATACCCTCAGCCTACCAACGGCAACAACACATACTTCACTACCTCGCCAACCTACACTGTGGCGCCTATTTGGAATCAAGGCCAGCATTTCATCCCCGGTAAGAGTTCCATGGCGGCTATTGTTGTTGCCCTTATGTTTGCCCATTTCGCTTAATACACCCCGGATGTGTTGCGCGGCGTTGTCCCCGTCTCATGTCACGAACATGTTCCTGTGCCAATGGGTATTTCCTGGCGACGAGTGTTGCGTCCAGTGTCTCTTCGTGGGCTAGCCAATAAGTGACACACTTACTGGAGGAATAATGGGAATGGCCAGGAATCTTTCTTTGTTTCTAGTAGCTCTTTTTTCGAGCATGTGTTAGTACTTACACAAGTCGGCCTGTGAATGAGACATGAGTAGCTGATATAATGCACAAATATGATGGCCGCACATGTTTGATCCTCAATATATGTGGTGGTGATGTGACCTTGTGATGCGCGGCGTGGTTGATGGTTATTGAATCAAGTTTTGTGTGGCAAATGGGAGAAATTGCTGCCTGACTACCTAAGTAACTACAAGCTGAACTACATTTGCCTCAGATAGTGAAGCAATTTCCACCCGCATCATGGTATCTTCAGAATTTGAGAGCAAGCCGTGTATCGAGACTTCGTATGGTATTATAGGCCCCCAGCAACACGAGAACTACAAAGCACAGTCAATACCTCGGCTCGGGTGTCCAGCATCAATTGAGCAGCACATTTTTTAAAGTGTATATGTATTGAGGTCTTTTTAGAACCTGATAGATTAAGTATTAGGCCACTCGACTTCACCCTCACGAAACGCCACACGTCCGTCCATCCCCTCGCATTAATTACTCCAACCTCACACAGCCCTTTGCTTGAATATCTCGAGAGTCCGTTTCATCTATCGCTTACCACGATGCCTTTTTCCCTTCATCTTGCCCGCTCGCCCGCGCTGACTGGCCTGATTGAGATGTTGAGCGGCTGCTTGAAAACGAGGGGGAAGAAGGAAGGAATGAAGGAGAAAGATCAACAGAGCCCCCAAGCACTCAGTTGAGCCTTTACTGCGAGATTAGAGAAGGCAGTCTTTTGGCGTGGGGTTCGTGGCGAGGATATGATCCTTGGAATGTGTGGTGGGGGATATGGTGAGTCTTCATTCTGTGATAATGAGGCAGAAATTGTAGACCTAGGTGCTGGGTCGTTGTTTTTGAAGATTTGGATGCGAATGAAGATGGTGATGTGGGTGGGGGTGGGGGTGGTGGAGAGGGAGAAGGGGAACGTGGCACGAGATGCGGCTCGCAAGGGCGTGGGTTAGATTGATGGTAGTTGGGCCGATAAGATGAGTGTAGAGGGGGAGGGAGGAGGGTTGCAGAGTGGGTTGTTTGGGATAAAGGAGATGTAGTCGAGGTGGACATGGTTGGAGTGAGTATGTTTTGATTTGAATGGGAGATTGGATGTAGATGGTAGGATTCGAGGATTATTAGAAGAGGAGAATCAAGGGATGAGGATTGGATATCTTGTTGGTTTGCGATATTCTGCGTCTTTTATAGGCAATGAACATACCCTCTGACTCCCAAGAACATAGACAAGTTCAATTCAGTCATATCTATTTATCTACGTGGGTTGACTCGAGCTCGTATGCAAGTGACAGTGAGTCCTTTCAGTATAGTAGAATTCCGCTCTGTTGTAGAGTGACTCTAGTGATTGTACGGTCATGTGCGTGGGCTGTACCGGTGGTGGCGATGTTGTTACGAGATTTGAATAAATGGTCGGCTGAAGTATCGTCATTGTAGATGTGTCGATGACTCTTGGAGTCTAGGTATGGTTCCCTAATACCGGAATACTAAAGTTGGCGGTTGGTTTTGGTCATCAATTTGTGTTGCCAAATTTATAGTCAATGGCTGTTGTGAGGTTCCGCCACAAGCCCAAGAGAAAGCCAACCAGATAGCGCGATCCAGACGCGCATCAACAGCTTGGCGGCTCTTCCCAAAGATTTAGGATCGGGAAATTGAATGTCGATTTCTTTCGTAGCCCAGCTGTGCTAGCGGTACAACAGAGCTATCAACCAAAGGCTCCTAGAAGTGCACCAATGTCCTGTTTCTTTTCACTCTTAACAGTCTTCTTCCTTGGTTGATAGATCAATCCACTAGCAGCACTTCCTTCGGGACTGGAGCGCTTCGGTGGTCGATGGGCGTCTTCGTCTGCCGCCGCAGCATTGCGTATGAACCACGCCGAGTAGCTTTTTGGATTATGATATTGGCTTGCATCACCGTAGTAAATAGAGACGACCGTACTGGCTGATACCTGGCTATTAGATTGCGGAACAAGTGCATCAGCAAGCTCATTCAGTAGCTCGATTTTCTCGTGGGTCGTCTTATCCGACCGCTTCCATGCATTTTCTGGGTTCTTGTGGAGATCTCGAGCACTAGGTATTTTGCAGATAATTAGCCACAGCGCATAAAATAGATAGTGGAGGAGCATGTACCCCTCTGTTGATAGACGTTTCCATCGCCTGTTCTTGCTGACAAGCCCACCAACAGGTATGCCTATCATGTCCTCCTTGGCGAACCAAGAGTCCAGGTTCCACAATACTAGACTGGGAAAGAAGCTAAAGCAGGCACAGGTATCCTCCAGACTGGTCTGGAAGTTTCGAAATACGACGACCATGAGCTTTGTAAATGCCTTTGACTCAAAGACCGCACGTCCCCAGCGCCTCATGAATCTATCGCCAATGCCACCGTCGTCTGTACCGATGCTCAAACCGTAACTCTGTTCAAGAGCGAGAAAGGAGACATTTGGAAAGTCGAGAAGATCCATGAAATGGGTATCTCGGAGAGATAGATTCCGTAAATCAAGGTTTGTAAGGTTCGTTGAGGGTAGCAACGTAAGCTGATTGCGAATCGGTTCGAGTTCATGTGGATGGCTACCAGATTGGGCTGGGATTTGTAGGGCGTATGTGTGTTGGAGATCTTTTGATTCTGGGAAGGCTCTGTGAAACAGGGCCCAGTTCTTCATGGTGAGAGCGTCCCTAGGCAAGTCCATTAGCCTCGGGTTGGTGACACGTACTTGGATGTCCCATGTTCCTATACATGACTAACTATACTTACTTCGCCTTCAAGTAATGATATATCTTCTTGGCGTATGGCCATTCCGCGCACACGAGAACCTCGGGCTCGAACAGGTCGATATTCCATGCGCACGATCGAAGAGCCGTATCATACAGGGAAGCAGCGCCTGTCCCACTGTTCCGATACTTTGAAGGATCTTGTTTCCTGCCCGAGCTTCTCTTCAACCAGCTCGACACCATTGATGTGACAGGAACACTGGTCTCGATATAGACTTGACCATTGCGCTCGTCATATTGCAGACATCTGGTCATGTTGATGAGAACCCGCCTGTATAGGAGGTTGGTGTCGGGAGCAGTCCAATTAGAAATAAGGAGGTTGACAAGTCGTGAAACCAGTATAGATCACTGTTGAGAATAGAGTTTGTTTAGTCTGTCATAGAGATAAGTTAGATTGTGTCGAACACACTTGGTTGAGGTGAAAGAGTTGTCATGGCCACAGTCACGTGTTGGAAGACTGTGAACGCTTTCCGTACTTTAGGCTGAACAACGCCAGAATCTCGCCCTGTGATTCAAGAATACGTCGATAGAGACACAGGAAGAGGTGCGCTTTCGGGACTCACAACAATGGTCGTCTGGATGGTGTTGGAATGTTGACGCGACGTGTCGTATGCTGCCAGTCTAGCCTAAGCCCCCTTTGGGATAAGACCCGTTCCCCGCCTTTTCTTGATAACACGTAAGCAACCTTCTCTACTAACTCTTTATATAGTCTTATTACTACGGAGTACGGAGTACATCTACTCTAGAATATATCCAAGGCCCGATAATTACGTGATCAGTATCATGATAGAGCTCATACATGTGAGTAGAGCGTAGCATATAAGCAACCACCATCCTCCCTCCATTCATAGCAACCAGATTACGTACGTAAGCTACTAAACTAACTTATAACTAACGTTAGTGTAAATCGATCTATGCAAATCTGAGGAAGGGAGATACTCAGAAAGTCATTGATGAAACAGCATATACGGAGTAGATTGCTACCTTGTTATTAGCTCAAAAGCTTCGGCTTCTCCACCTGGCGTACGGAGTAGATGTGCGTAATGTGCTAAAAAGAGGTCATGAATTATGTAATACAGGCACATATTAAGCTATGATCTACGGCCCTAAACAGTCTCCACTAGCCTGAAGTAGTTAGCGTGTTAGCGTAAAAACTCCGTATTAGATCTGCCACTGCACAGCGCCTAGGATAAATCCTCCGGGCCACTACAACCACAAAAAGGTGCGAACAATCCAAAGCGGGATATCATGGCACAGAACAGCACATATAGGCGCGTAGTGTCACTGACAGCTGCTGAAAGTCACGTGTCAGTCTTAGCATGTCGAAGATCTCTAACACTCTCATATAGCCAATATTATGATTTTCACACGCCAATTGGGGATATGCGCCAGGTGGAGCATCATGCTAGTAACAGCACTTCTGGGTTACGGGGTGAAGTAGGCTGGGCGCAGGTCATGAAGTAGTTAACCCACTCGGAGCAAGAAGCACTCTATTTAATGCTGTTTATTGAGACGTCCAGCTGTACAAACACCGTCTATCGCTTGCCTGGTAAACAATGGTTGTTCTAGAACTACTACACGGATCGTTGCAAAACCAGACATACTCATGCATCGATGTCGACATGCAGGACGGAAGGCATACAGTGGCACGGTGGTTGTTGTGGGTGAAGATATGGTTTTGACATTCGAACTTTATGTGCGCCTTGACCCAGCTACAAGACCCTGCCGTGTACCTGATTTCACGAATTCCCAGATAAAGTTTCGATATACAAATATCTACAAATATCTTCAACATACTGTCAGAGCTGATGAGTTTCCGAAGTGCCGATCCAATCAGCTTCAGAAACTCAGCCGTCTTCATTTTAGCCGATACTCCATGTACCCATGTATGAGGCCGGAAAGAATGCTGAGACAGCGCATACGAAGTACTCCGTGAATGCGCTGAAATGCTGTGGGTAAGTTGCTCATCCCGTGGATTGGGTCGGCAGTTGTAACTACGACTGAAGAACCGGTAGTCATCGACATCATATCTTCCATGGAGGCCTGGTCAATCCCCCCCGTGCCCCCTCCTTACAGCGATGCGACTGCGGTGCAATGCGACAATCCCTGTAGATTGCGGCACTGTGTGCGGGTACAAATCCATGTCCGCTTGGCGAGGGGAATCTGATATATTTGGCCAGTGTGCCAGTGTGCCAGTCTTCAATACCATTTGTTTCTGAACGCTGCCACGATTTTTACTTTTCCCCAAAAGACATGTATCGAGTAGCAACCCACACAGCCACCGCGGGCGGTGACATCTGTTCCGAAAATAAATGAAGGCTTCCACTATCCTTCTCACATGACCGAATCTGGATACATGTTGGTGCTTACATTGTACGACGTACCCTAGCAGTTTACCTAGCTAAGGCGTTCGATGAATGGACCAACGGGGTAGAGATTTACAAAGAGGCTGTAAACCAGTGATTGATGAAGGGTACGTGCAGCTGGTTGGAGCCCGGAATTGCAACAATAGTTAAGGCGTGTTTCTCCCTGCGCCTGCTTGCATCCCCATTTCACGTCTCCTCATGTGTTGGCTTCAACAACCATACTGATCGCAACCCTTGTGGATGACAAACTGACCCCTCTTTTCCTTTTCTCCCGCGTCCCTTTTACTGGTTCACTTCCTTGAACTGATAGGAGTCCAGCGTTTGCGCATATGATGACGATGATTACGGACTTGAATAACTACAAGTTTGACAAGAGTAGGCGGCTTCATGGCGTCGATACTCTAGAGCGCTATCGAATCCCCGCGTGGGCTGTCGCGGCGACAGTGTCCATTACAAGTTCGAGATATCTCTTTGTGGAATTGAACCTTCACTACCCACTGCATCTGCATCTCCTACAGTTGATGACTGCAAGCGTTATCACAGCGGTCGATTATCTGCAACAGGAACCGTCCTTTTCGAATCCATCATTACCAACGACATCCTGGAAAGAATGGACTCCTTTTGTGGTGATAGCAGCGTTGATGGCGACGTCGACCGTATTCAGTATGCAGGCCATTCTGCATTCATATAATCTCCCAACTCTGATTATGCTGGCTGTGAGTACACTTTAGGCGACCTCCGATTATACCCTATATCCTATAACCTATATGCTGACCAAACTAGGTTGTCTCTCCCTGTGTCGAATCCTGCATACATCTAGTTCGAGCCCCGAGTCCACGATCGCGCCTAGAAATGGCTCGTGTCGCCATGGCCATACTAGGATCAGTCATGATTCTTCTAGGCGAATACAGACTTCTTGTACCCGTCCTAGAATCTGCGATACCCGCCGTATTACTTGCCGGAACCATGCGTGCATACCGCTCCATCACTGTCGATCAGTCTACCAATACTATATGCGACCCTCAACGAATGAGGATGTTATTTTGCGGTTCTGGATTAGTCATAACCGGACTATGGGCGCTCTACCGCGGAGATGAATCGTGGCCGTTGTTCTTCCATGCTATGACGATAAGTCAAGTGCCTCTACTCATGTTGAATTGCGTGGCCACCGCGATCGCCATGCTCCTAGGACAATCACTCCTACTACCTTTGGACAATTCAATGAACGATTCTAATGACACCGAGAACAACCACGGCCTTGCCGAGATGCTAGCTCTTACGACCATGGCCGGAGCTGTGGGGATATGGTCGACACTGTTGCTTCGCCGCTCATACATGTCCTGGATGCAATTCTGGGCTTTCTGCCAAGTCCTTCTCCTCCTCACGGCAAGATTCGTCTGGGACGCGGTGCGCAAATGGCGGGACTCACGAAACATGTACAGCGTCATGTCAAGTAGCATAGACTTGCGTAGCGACAGCCATGTCCTAGGATCCCCGGGCACCCCGACCGCCTCCATGTCCGTATACCCCGCCCGTCACCAAAACTTCTTCCGACGAATTTCCAACATCTTCCTCGCCATCACCATCCCTTCAATATGGATTGGATACCTCGCACTCAACTTCTCCGAACACATCCACCAAACCGTCGCCAAAGCCCCCCCAATCCTCGACCTCGACTACCTCCCCAAACCTGGCATTGAACTAGTCATCAGCATGTACAAAGAGCACGTAGACGACGTAGCCAGCCTAATCTCCACCATGATAGCTATGCCCAAGCTCCGGGAAGCCAGCGTCCACATTTACCTCAAAGACAACACTATCGACACGAACTGGGTCCGCATAGGCACAGGTGCCGACAAAGTAACCGTCATACCCAACATCGGCCGCGAAGGTGAAACATTCCTCCACCACATCCTCCACAACTGGGACGAGCTCGCCGCCCACACCATCTTCCTCCAAGCCGACATACACAACCCCAGCGAATTCTACCGCCACGTCCGCACCTACTTTGATCCCTTGCGCACAGGCATGTTGAACCTGGGCTGGTCGGGTCGGGTATGCAATTGCGATTCCTGCGGCGACCGCTACGGCTTCGAGGATACTACGCATTTCCTGCCCACACTGCACTCGCAAATCAGCAACGCGACGGCATGCGAGAAGGTGCTTCTCTCGTACAAGGGCCAGTTTATTGCGTCGGCGAAGCGTATCCGTGGCGTGAGGAAAGAGGTTTATGCGGATATACACAAGGCGTTTGTGGAGCCTGATAGCTGGGCGCATTCCGAGCCGTTTCTGCGGGGTAGGGGGGACTCGATGGATGCGCCGGTTTTCGGGTACATGGTTGAGAGGGTGTGGAACGTGTTGATGCAATGTAATGATGGGGATGTGGCGTGGAAGTGTGCGAGTTTGATTAGTGGGAAGAGGGCTGGGGGTACGACGGAAGATTGTCAGTGTTTCGATCCTGAAGTTTCGTGATTTCGTGATGTTAGTGCATTTTTTGGGAAGCGTTGGCGCTTTTTTCTTCGGGGGGGGAGTTCCTTTGATACCTAGAGATGAGTAGATTGGGGGGGGGGGGGGTTTTTTGGTCGGCGCGCGATTGTTATATACCCCCCTCTCCCTCCGATCTTTCCTCCTCTCACCCTCTGGTGGTGCGGAAGTTTGGTCTAGGAGTGTTGAGTTTCCAAGTTTGTATCATAGAGCACGCGTAACCATTGTGATAGAGATGTGGAAATTAAATGAATAGAAGAAGAATTTCAAAAACACACGTACACGCAAACGTATACTCACATTTATATGTAAATACTACCTACACTCCCCCTTGCGTTTAGAAACCTCAATTCCCGAAAGCGCGGTCGCACCACTCAGTCACTCGCAAACACAACAAGCAAGGGGAAATCATCCGGCGCAAGACTACATAGTGAAACGCAAGATCTATTCATAACCAACATGCCTTCCCTCCCTTACTGCTATCCCAACAAGCAACAAGTAGTAAGCAACCAACAACCAACAATAAACTCCCTTTATAGTCAGTCACACATGATAGACACGTACTTGGGCATCTAGGTATATACATACATATATACATATATAGCACCTAGTTATATGAAAAGAGAAAGGAATTGTCTGGTATGGGCGAACTAAAGTTAGATGGACCTTGGATATCTTTGACTCTACTCACACCATAGATTCTCAATATTCTTCCTCCCTGTCTGCGTGACCAGTCAGTCAATCAGCGCCACAAACATGACAAGGCCAAAGCCAAGGCAAAACGAAACCATCTCAAGCCATTCCAATTAAACTTCGCACATGTACATAGAGATATCATCGATATATCTATATATATATCTCTCAACACCACCAAAGCAAAGAAGGAAAGAAAGAAAGAAAAAAACAAAAGTCAATATTTGAGATTAAGCGATACAATAGTTGAACCATCCCCGGGTGGGAAAAAAATCCTCGTCGCAGCCATCTTCTCTATTACATATCTACCCAACCACGCCAGCAACTGATCGTTCTTCCTCCTTCAGTCCCAAGGTTCCCCCTCACCCCTTAACCAAAAAGAAAGAAAGAAAGACGAATGGCCTGTAGCGCCTATCATGCCTCTCAACAAAAGGGGAAAAGGGGAGAAAGGAAGAAGGAAAAACTAATCAAGAAAAGCAAAAAAAGGAAACGCCAAAAATGCAAAGACACCACTACTTAACCGATTAATAATAATACAGCCATTCTTCTCCCCTTTCTCCCCTACCTTCCCATTGACCCTCCATCAAGACCAAAGTACCAAAATACCAAACCAAAAATCAACGCCCCCTCCCTCTCCTGGGATTCCACTTCTTCAAACATCCAAACTCCGAATCATATAAAACAACAAATACGCCTCAGCGGCCAAAACTTCAGCCTCACTAACCAACACAACCTTGCTATCATCAAACGCAAACCAATCGTTCCCCTCCCTCGAGTAATTGACATAGTGCCCCGCTTCGAGTTTGCCCTTGTGCACGATAACGGCCGAGAGTTCGTAGACCAGGGAGTTGGATGGTGAGTTAATATTGTGGTTAGTGGGTACGGCTGTTTTAGGGGATTTGCCTTGGGTGGTGTAAGGGTAGAGGTCGAGGGTTAGAGGGAAAGAGACCTTTGTTTCGATTTTCGAGGATGCGGATTTTGTATGCTCGAAGCGCTGGATGAGGTTAGCTAGAGATGGGGAAGAATGAGGAGGGGTTTTGTACTTTGAGGTGTATTGATAGTACAGGTGGTAAGAGCTTGATGCTTAGCTGTTTGATCGCGTTCTGTCCGCCATCGCAGTTCTTGCATGTGTATTCTGCAGCGCCTAGCTTTTCTCGTCCCGTGAACCTATCCAGACAGTCCCGTAGGTCTAGCTGTGTATCGGCACTAGCACCGCCTTCGAGCTTTCGCTTCTTGGGCAGATTCCGCACGTCTAGACTAAGGTCCATGTAGGGATCTAGCGCTGTCGTAGTGTTGCGGCAGTTATCGCATGTGACGGTGCTGGACAGCTTGCCGGAGAAGGTCTGGTGTATTATGCAGTCGCAATCTTCCGAGTCGGTCGAGCCGCCGTTTTGGATGTGGAGGGTGTTGAGCATGAATTGCATGTACTCGTGTGCGTCTTGTTGCTGGTAGCCTGCAAGAGCCTGCACCGCTTCGGTCAGCATACCAATCCCGAATTTGAAAGCTGGTAACCTACCTCGCCCGCAAGCCAACTACTCATGAGCATGTTGACAGCCCCGAAACCCTCCGTCTTCTCGACAGAGTGGAATTCGACAAATATCTCGTCGAGTGCACAGCTGACGCATGCTTCCTTCTCGCAATCTACCTGCTTGTGTCCTTCTGAAAGATAAAAATTCCGTATGAATGGGTTGTGCATCAACGTCTGCAGTATGACGCTCATGAAGCAGGTCTGACCCATGTTGTAGAGACCTCGGAGGCCAATCGCACGGCAAGGGAGGAATGTGGAATTGTTGATAATAAGTTTGTGTTCGTCGGTCGTGGTGGTATCTTCGAACTTCCGCTTCTTGCCTGCATCGTCATGTCAGTCCCCGACCTGGAATCTTCCACATACGATATGTAACACCGCACCTTTCAAGAGCCTCTTAGCCTCCAGATCAGGGTCGTATATGAAGTCCTGGCAGTCGCCGCAGTAAATGTTTCCATTCCGCGATTCCACAGCTAGACCCGTCAGCCTCTATCTCTCTGGTGTTATCTGTTGCGACCCACCAAAGACATGCCTCTTCGAATCAATGTGCTCGTTGCGATCTGCTTCAGTCATAATATTCGGACACTGCAAACACAGATACAGCGGGCGGAGCGAGACCACAGCCTTGCCATGGCTGTTCTTGTACGTCTGGGCAATGACGCTCGGTTTCTCATGAATGACTTGGAGGATCTTGGTGTAGCCGTGGAACGTCGCCTTGCGCGCCTTCTCGAGCATCTCGCCCATATGTTCTGCGCATCTGGTCAGCCGCGGAAATATCCCGAATCGGGTTGCAGAGATCACGCACCACAACCGTATGCGATATGTGCCATCTGACTGCTGGGTACAATGGCTCCCTTCGAGTTCTTGACAACCTTGGGCGAGGCCAACGATGCGCCTTTCGGCGCGGCTACTATTGAGTCCATGGCGATGGAGGTGGAGCGTGGGTGAGCTGTGAGGCAGCTGGGGGCGTCGAGGGGCGAGTGATAGGAGCAGCAGCAGCGGGTGCTCTACATGTCGTGGAGGGCGCAAGCAGACATGCAAATGCCCTCGTGTGCAATGACAGCAACACCTGAAGACACTCCGTAGACGCCGTTACTATTGTATTGCTGTTGGCGCTGCACCTGCATGAAACCGATGGTTTGGTCGCAGAGAGAGCCCACTAGTTAGCGGAGATCTGACCGCCCCACACGCCTCCCCGTCGACTTGCGTCAAATGGGCTACGGGAGGCTGCAGTTCGTGCCGGCCGAAGGTCTACCGAACCGGATGTCGATGAGTTGGATAGATAGTTAGTAGATACTGAAATCTGTTGGTGGTGTGGAAAGAAATGCTGGTGGTTGCTTTTGCGGCCAATGACATGTCACACACACGGCGACGCCTGATCCCCCCACACGGCTACTCACCAGGCGAGTGAATGACGACCCGTGAACTGACATTAAAGCAACAAAGCGCCGGGATCATTTCTGGTCGGCTAGGCCCCACATTCCCAGCCTACATAGACTTCTCATGTGTCTTGAGCCGACGGCATTGTAATATATATACCATTTTACCTGAGATTTCTCCAACAAGTTAAGGCAACGTGCCAGAGTGGTTAATGGGTATGACTCGAACTCGCCTTCTAGGCTTTACTAGATATCATATGGCTTCGGCCGCACAGGTTCGAATCCTGTCGTTGTCGGCGATGAGTTTCTTTTTCTTTTGCCATTTTTTCCCCAATCCCTTTTCACCGCTGGAATTTCTTCACCCCAGTCATTTCTCTCGCGACTTTGTCCGAAGATACAGCACTTCCATGCTATTAGTTTAGCAATGCATGATGAAACCAACAACGCGGGAAAAGTCCAACACATAATAATAGCAATAAAACATCAACGACTTGGGAAAAAGCAAGCCTTGAGGCATTGGCATAAACATTTTTCAGTTTTTTTTTCTATCCATTAGGACCATCTACCTCCGCAGCCCACCTCAACACATCAACCCATACGCCCATCCATCGACATCACTTTTGATCCAACAAAGGTCAAGAAGGCAAAACGCAAGCTTTTCCTGAAGTCCACCCACACATGCTCATCGTGGCGTCACATGCTCTATGTAATCGAATCAAATTTCGGATTTGCCAAATCAGCGCGAACACTACGGCCCCAATTTCGCCAGTTCTCCTACTCTGTAAAACCGAGGCTCGCGAGCTCTTTGCGGATCGATCCTTCTGTGGTAATTTTCTTGACCTGAGTATCCTCTAGTTTTTCACCGCCGGCCTGTCTCATCTTCAGGTCGTCAATGGCGCGCATCTTCTTCAACAGGCTTCTGACTTTCTTCTCGTTGGGTCCGCCTCCACCGGGGCTGGTGACAGTCAAGTCAGGTGCGACAGAACCTTTGTTCTCTGTCTGGATGTGCATTGGAGGCTGACCAGCATGGTTGGTGCGCGTGTGGTGCTGCTGGGGGCCGGATCCGGCGCGGTGGTGATTTTGATTCATGTGGGCACGGTGATTGCCTTCCTCATATCCACCGCGGCGCTGCGGGCTAGTACCGTAGCTACGGTTCTGGCTATGGCTTCTGCCGTTGTAGCCGGCTCCACTCTTGCTTCGGCTACGGTTTTGACTCCGATCGTTTCGTCGTTCAGGGCTACGTCCGCCGTTAGCGGGTCCGGACGGCGGGTGCATGCCATCTGTACCAAGGCCAGAAGCTTTCTCTGCTGCCTCCCTCGCCTTCTTGGCCTCCCGCTTCTTCTTGTTTTTCAATGCCGCTTTTGAAAGTTCGCCGTCGCCCTCTCCCGTACCGGTCAAACTAATACCACCACCGGGAGCTGCGCCTGGGGGCAGAGAATCAACAGTTTCGGCACCAGGAATCTCACGACGACGCGGCTTTCCATAACCATTGGAGAACGTTCCATTATTGGAGGAAAGGCCAGTGTTGCTGTAAGCAGCACCTCCCTCATCTTCGCGCTTGAAGAGGAGAGGTGTAGTAGTGCCACGGGCACCTGGAGGACGGTAGGCACCTGCAGGCTTGGAAGGTGTCTTGGCCTTGCTGAGATACTCAAGGGCAGACGCATGCGGGGTGGGTACCTGGGTAAGTGGGTTGTCCAAAGGATGGATTGATGTCGATTGAGGACACCAGGTCACATGGTACAGCTCGGTCATGTCTTCGTGATACATGAGCGTACCACCAACGTGCCAGATACGTATTCCATTATCGACACGAAGGCGCGGATTCGTGGTTGCAGTAAGAATATGTTGGCCATCGGGGCTCCACTCGCAGTGAGTGCAGTTTGCAGCCTGGATAGTGCAGACCTTGGCATAGTTCTTCTCGAGATCGTAGATGTCCATATGTCCGGCTAAATTCCCAAAGCCAGCTACGAGAACAAAACGACCGTGGGGAGAGCAAAGAATAGTGTTGCGGGGGCCCACGTCAAAATTGTGCTGGGCCACAGCGCGGGCATTAAAGATGGTAGTTTTGGCCGGCATATAGCCATATACAACGCCGAACTCTTTCGAATTGGGCGACCACGATACGTCATGGATGGGTCTTTCCTTATCCAGCTGAATGCGCGAGTCGAAGGTGCCATTTGCACTCAGGATGTACATGTTGGTCTCGCCGTAGTAACTCTTGTTTGTCTTGTCGACCTCAGTCTGAGCGAGGACGATCAGACTAGTGCCCAGGTCGTTCCACTTCAATTGCACTTTGTCGCTTTTGTAGAAGGTCTTCTGGGACACGGGTGAATTAAATTGAGGCACCTGGAAGACTTTGACTGCGGCGGGCATGCCCTGTGACCCTGTTAGTGCAATTGTCGTTGGTAAAAAGCTGGGAGGCATGCCTTGCGCTCCGGAACAAAAACAGCAACTGAATGGCTCTTGCCGGGCGAAACCGCAAAGTCGGTCACACCCTCGACCCTCAGCCTATTCCATGGCGCATTCAAGTCGCCAGACTGGTAGAACTGGACCTCGTTTGTGACAACGCGAGCACAGAATTGCTCGTCGGACGTGTACTGCAGGTTCCAGCCCGTCTGCGATTTCTGGACGTACTCGCCGACCACGGTCCGCTCGGTCGCGCCGTCCTCGGGCACCGTCCTCCACACCTTGAGGTTCTTGACTGCATTTCCGTCGGCATCCTTGGCGGTACGCTGCCATGTGATGAGGTAGGTGCCAAGGGGCGAGAAGCCGAGCTCGAAGACGTTGGGCGTGGGGAGGGTAGTGACAACGTGGCCGGCGGAGGCATCAACGACCGAAACCCTACTGCGTGTCAGCTACACTTGCTTGGCCGAATGTCTCGGGAGACGTACTGTTCGGGTGATGCCCATGCAAAGTACCTGCTGTCGGGTGAGTAGCAGCAGCAGCGCAGGTTGCCTTCGGGACTGCACACAATTAGTGTCGAGTGCCAGACAAAGGGGCGGTTCTGCATACCGCACAAAGCCGGGGAGGGCCTCGTATGCCGGCGCCGCATTGAAGATGCCGATGCCCTTGGAGGTGCGGTAAGCCAACTGTGTAGGAGCAGCCATGACTAGTCAAAGTCACAGATTCAGTGTACAGAAGGGAGGGCAGGCAGGCAGGCAGGCAGGCGGAGCTGGGGTGTGAGTCTGGGGTGTGAGTCTGGAGTCTGGAGGTTGGCGGTTGGCGGTGTGTAGAGAGATGGACACGTCGAGGACTGACGTAGACAGGTGGGGGGACGGAGGGGGGGCGTTGTTTAAGAACTAGAGCAAGCAGACTTGAGACGCACACAGCGACACAGCGTGACGGACGGCGGAAGGGCGCACGACGCACGGGAATTGAACGGGGCGTGTGAAGGAGGCTGAAGAGAAATTCCACAGTCAGCGCGACTTGAAAGCTGCTCTCGGCATGGGTGGCATTGCTAGCGGCGGGGAATAGAAGAGCCGCGCCGACGCGGTGCAGATCCAAAACAAGGCAGAGTCACGTGAGTAGACAGGGTCACGTGAGTCGACAGAGTTGCACGCTTCCAGGTTTTCAGGCTTGCAGGCTGCTCGTTTCGGAGAGCAGCAATCCGATGATGGTACGAAGTGAGGAAAACATGCGGTGGAGTCTCTCGGCGGCTTATCGCAGGGGTAAGGCCCGCCCAAGCCCGCCGAGTGCCGTTTTCTGAGTGTGAAGCAAGAAATCGACACTGCTATGTCTTCACCTTGCCAACGTGCCAACGTAAATAGCGCCATACTATAAACTAGCCGCTACCCGTTGCAATGCGGTATGTTCCTTTACAAGGCCACCTGTGTACTTTGTATCTATCTACATGGCATGTATCCATGTAGGGGTTCCCTGCTGACGTGACGGTGCACCGCTCCAGCTCCGAGGCAGTGCGAGAGCGCGATCTACAACGGTACAGTACCACTTCACTCCGATCAACAAGTCTGCGTTGCCGCTTTTTGTCTGACGAGCGCTGAAAGATATTACCGTCCATGGCTCGATGCGCAGAATCTTGTCGATGCCGCTGACGGCAGGGCGAAGAGCCTCACTTATGAGGGCTATCGACCAAAGGGCTCCCACGACAAGAGCCTGACCGCCTTTGCCCAGCTTGCTGCCCTCCGGCTGGATGTGCGCCGTTGCATGGTGTCGCTGATCGACTCCAAATGCCAGTACATCCTCGCAGAGGCTACGAGGACCCTCTCGCTGTTCACCCAGGACGCCGAGGAGAAGGAAGATGAGGTGTGGTTAGGCCACAGCGTGATTTCCAGAGCCGACGCCGTCTGCCACCACTGCTTTTCGTCTACATACACAGCACGTGAAGACAATGGACAAGAATACGTGGCAGAGGCGCTGGTGGTCCCCAACTGCCTCGAGGACCCTCGGTTCGCATCCAAGGACTATGTCATCTCAGATGATGGCGTACGCTTCTATGCTGGTGTTCCCATCGTCACTCAAAATGGCCATCGTATAGGTGTCTACGCTGTGTCGGACGAGAAGCCCCGGGATGGCCTCAAGGCGGCCGACGTGAGATTCATGCAAGATGTCGCCGCCGCTGTGATGGAGCATCTCGAACTCGCAAGAGCCAGCGATGCCCGCAATACTGGCGAGCGGATGGTGCGCGGACTGACTGAGTTCATTGAAAGGTCCTCTTTGCAGGACGTTCGCAACTCGCCTAGCCACCGCACAACGTTAGAGAAGCAAACTGAAAATGCTCGGCTCCACGCAATGGTCGACGAACAGCCGCCCGGTGCCATGCCTGCAGCCTCGAAGCATTCTCATCATAAGCGTGAGTCAGACCAAGACGCAGGCACCGCGCGTATATTTCAACGCGCTGCCCGCATCATACGCCAATCTACCCACGCGGACGGAGTCGTGTTCTTCGACACCTCAGCTGCCCATGTAGGCAACGCCTACGAAGACCCGACTCCCACTGCGAGCAGTGATGAGAATTCCTATTCATCTGCCGCAGCGGGCTCGGCGACTGCATCGAGGAAGAGGAGCTTGAGGCCGACAAAGTCTATAAAGCAAGCCATTCTTGAGGTGGAGAACTCGGAAAACAATGCCCTCTCCGGCGTCGAGAGTAAACCATGTCCTGTTGGAGGAATTTCTTGCCTTCCTCATGTTGGTAGTGTTACTTTGGATGATTTTGTTTTTACTGAAGCCAACATGGAGCGCTACATCAGTCGATACCCTTACGGAAAGTTCTTCAATTTTGATGCAGAAGGCACCGGCATCAACTCGAGTGACGAAAAGTCGGAAAAATCAGAACCTGAACAGGTAGACAAGGCTACCCAGATAGCTAACGCCACTCGTAGGCTGAGGAAAGGAAGGGATCGATTCATCCCGACTGAGTTTCTCAAGATATTGCCCAATGTTCGAAGTCTGATCTTCCTACCACTGTGGGATCCTGCATCGGAGCGTTGGGCAGCCGGAGGGTTCATCTGGACGACGGCAACCGGGAAGCTTCTAAATCCAGACAATGAGCTGCCGTATCTCAAAGCGTTTGGGAACAGCATCACAAGCGAGATTGCCCGGTGGAACGCATACAAATCAGATCGTGCAAAAACAACCTTTATTGCTTCCATATCGCATGAGCTTCGCTCACCGCTGCACGGTATTCTTGGATCCGTCGAATTCCTGCGTGATGCTGTATCAACGTCTTACCAACAATCACTCGTGTCTTCTATAGAGACCTGTGGAAGGACACTACTTGACACCATCGATCATGTGTTGGACTATGCGAAGATCAACAAGCTGCGCAGTACGAATGTACGGCGAAAACAACGCGGCGAGAACACTCGCCGAGTCCCGGCTGACAACTCGATCTTGGGCGTTACTACTGTCTTCAACTTGTCACAATTGGTGGAGGAGGTTTGTGACACCGTTTGTGCTGGGCACAACTTTCGGAAAGCACAGGATATTCACAACACTTTCCATGACCAAGGCAGTAGCTCGAGAGCTACCAGCAGTGATGTTGATACTAACACTGTCGCAAGCGCACAGAGGAAGAAGGACCGCGTGGTGGTGACGCTGAATGTTGCGCCCTTCATGCCCTGTGTGGTCCGCTCTCAGCCAGGTGCTTTACGCCGTGTTGTCATGTACGTATAACCCCCTTCGAAAGTCCAGGGTACTAGTCTGTTCCGTACTGCGGACAAAGTGTTGTGACACTTCACCACACTCAAACCAAGGGAGATGTTTGCAGATTGTTGTTACCTGCATATGCTACTACACTCAGAGCCTCAAGATTAAGTTCGATCAAATCCATACTAATGAAAATTACGTAGGAATCTTCTCGGAAATGCCTTGAAATATACGGAAGCTGGATTTATTACCCTTTGGCTGAGCCAGAACAGGGAAAGGAGTAACTCCCAAGCCATGGAGTTCAATATCTCTATTGAAGACTCTGGGCGTGGCATGTCTACAGAATATCAGAATACGAAATTATTCTCACCCTTCAGCCAAGAAGATCCATTCAGCAACGGCACAGGTCTGGGGTTAAGCATCGTCAAGCAAATTGTCGAGTCCTTGAACGGCCACGTGCATGTCCATAGTACGCTCAACAAAGGAACAACGGTCTCAGTATCACTGAGATTACCGACTGGAGCTGTAGAACACTCACGAACGAGCCCTCTTCAGCTAGATACTTTTGAACAGTTGAAGGGTAAGTTTGCGAGCGTGCTGTTTCCTGTTAGAAGCATGGGAGGCACTGGGGAGAAACTACGGAAATCATTCGCGCTTCTGTGTCAGGGTTTTGACATGAAGACTTTTGAGGACTTCGATCTATCAACTACCCATCCAGACTTTCTCATCACGGAACCGGACTCGCTACTGGACATACTGGACAAGCAAAAGGAAGCCGAGTCCCAGCAACCACTGGCCGTTGTCTGTGTATGCACGGATCTGTCCGAGAAGACCTCAACCGAAGCGCGTATCCAGGAACAGCATCCATCTCATCCATGGGCGATTGAGGTCATCATGCAACCCTGTGGACCACGTAAACTAGCTCGAACGCTTCTCAACAGTCACACACAGGCTGCACAGAAACGCCAAACCCTCCCAATCCCCACCACGGAGCCTTCGCCTGCTCCTGCATCCACTTTGGGAGCCTCGGTCGGCTTCAAACAAATCATCCATCGCAGCTTGAGCGAGCTCGTCCACGGTGCCAGCGCCGTGCCCTCGTTCGTCGCCTCCTCCCACTCACCTCTCATATCGGCAAATATGCCCTCGTTACCCATCTCTCCTACCGTCCAACTCACGACGCCGCAAAACCCTCCCACACCAGCTTCCCCCTCTTCCTCTTCCGGTCAAACCTACTTTACACCGCGCGTACTTCTCGTAGACGACAACGCCATCAATCTCAAACTCCTCGTTGTCTTTGCCCAACGCCAAGGCCTCCACTATGCCGAAGCTACCAACGGTCTCGAAGCCCTAAATCTCTACAAAGAACGCGCGCTCGCTACGGAACGGCCTTCCAAGCCCTTTGATTTCATACTGATGGATCTGAGTATGCCAGTCATGGGAGGATTGGAGAGTACACGGTTGATCAGGGGGTTTGAGAGCGAGAAGGAGATTCAGAGGAGTACCATCGTGGCGTTGACAGGGCTGGCAAGTGCGCAGGATCAGCAGGATGCTGTTGATGCGGGGGTGGATGAGTACTTGGTCAAGCCGGTGAAGTTTGCGGATATTAGGAGGGTTTTCGGCGCGAAGTAATAGCTGATGGGGCGTTTTGTTTCGGTTTGGCTAAATAGATTGGATGTCTGGTTATTAGATATGGTGGGGATGTCGAGTTTGCACCCGTGGATTTTCTCGGGTTTTTTCTTCTCAGGTTTGGCATCTTACGGATTGTTATAAATGGATGGATTCCCTTGATCCAATTCTTTTCTCCTATCTTCCCGGTTGAAAAAGAACCCGCGACTAAAGCGGCATGCTATCTACCGTACTACCGTATGTGTGCGTATCTACCATAACGCAACACGTGCGGGGAGAACCCTCGCGTGCCTCGGTCCACAACTTGGTGCCTTGCTAGAGAGATCCTGGGAAAACCCTGCCACGTGCTTATCCACCAAATACAATATTGTACACGGCCCGCATGCCACCAGTGACCACAAGCATACAACCAACGATGCATACTTTAAGCCGCACATTGTACCCTTCCCCCCTTGATAGAGTTTCCCAAGGAGGATCTTTTTTCGTAGGTTTATTACCGTCGCCGTTGTGCAATGGTTGGCTAGAACGTTACTGTACATGTGTTCATGTGTACGGAGTGTTAGTCCATATGTATATCTACCTAGGTAATTACCCCGCATAATTACATGTAATTATGTACGGAGTACATACGGATACAGTACGACGAATCCCTGACGCGCAATCCTAAGCTCGTGCCGTTGTTGTTATTGTCGTTGCGTTCCTTGGTTCCGTGCATAGATTCCTGCACCCATGACGCACATCTCGTCCCTATGCCGTTCATCCGTCCGTCCCATAATTACAATACTTGGACATGCTTCTGCCAACTAGCTACAGTAGGTAGGTAGGTGGGTAGGCAAACGAGAATCGGCCACAGCGCCGGCGGGACCTTGTATGTGGTGGTGATTCGTGGAGACACGGGAAAGAGTGTAAACGAATCAATGGATAGTTGGATATCATGACGACAATTTATAGCCACCCACTCCACCACCCACCATCACCGCCCGCCATCCGTCACTTGCTGCCATTACGGAGTACTCGCTAGGGTTATTCCCCCGCAAAAGACGCGATGTTGGGGCCCTAGACTGGGATTGGGCCTATTCCATGTCCAATGTTCCCCCACACCATTGTACATAGATGGTCCATCTAATTAGTAGTTAGCTACTCCGTACTGTCAAGATTAAAAAGGCCCCAGGGTCCCCTCGGCATATTTTGCGCGCACCGGTTTTCGTCTTGGTATAAACAAGGGGAGTGGAAACCTTAAGTCACTGTGTATATTGGCTTCTTAAAAGGACGGTAGCCGTTTGTTGGACTTGTTGATTGTTGCTCCTTTCTGCCTCTTTGTGCTGTCTTGCGGTAGTTGCGTCCAGCTGGGTTTCGACTGAGTGACTAACTGGGCGATCGATTGAATTGGAGCGGGAATAGTGTCGAAATCAATTGGCAAAGATAGCTAATAACTGCTGCCATTCGCCATGTTGAGGGTTTCAACAATCGCAATCGCCGCCGCGGCGATGATGGGCGTCGCGAGCGCGCAGGGCTCCGGCGATAACGCGACACTGCCCATGGTGGATCTGGGGTACGAATTGTATAGGGCTTCGCAATTCAATGTGAGTTTTGCTTCCTCCGCCAGTTTGTGTCTTGGTTTTTTTTTTTTTTGAGATTGGAAAAGTGGTGGTAGTAATCACGGAGCTGATGGTGGTTGTGTCTAGGATACAGGTCGATTCTATAATTTTTCTAACATTCGGTATGCGGCGCCTCCGGTTGGGGAGTTGAGGTTTGCGCCTCCTGCTCTGCCCGAGGAGAATCGGACTGTTATTCGTAGTGGTGGTACTGGGAAGTAAGTCGTTTGTTTTCCTACACGGATATATCTAGTGGAGCCGTGCGATGATATTCATTCCAATTCCATACTGTTGGGAGCTCTGCTGATAGAGAGTTAGAATTTGCCCACAAGCCTCCCCAGCCTGGCAATCAGGAGCCGCTGAAGTCTTTCTTAGCCTCATTCTCGGTAGAGAGCCCAACTCCACTACGCCTTGGGAGGTTCCCGGCGCCAACACTAGCTCTGTGGTTCCTCCTCCAGGCCCGCTGGAATCGGAAGATTGCCTGTTCCTAGACGTTTTCGTCCCTGAGCAAATCTTCGAACGCAGAACTACAGGGTCGAACAATATCACGAATGGCTCGGCGGTGCTTGTCTGGATCTATGGTGGGGGCTATGCCGGTGGAAGCAAGTACGAAAACCCGGCTGGCTTGCTCGCAGCGTCGGGGAACTCGAGTTTCGGCGAAGTCATCTATGTTTCTATGAATTATCGTTTGGGAGCAATGGGTTGGATGAGTGGGCCTGGATATCAAGCTGAAGGTGGTGTAAGTAACCTCGGGCTCTACGACCAGCGCCTTGCGCTCGAATGGGTGCAGAACTACATTCATATCTTCGGAGGCGACAAGAACCGCGTTACAGTCTTTGGAGAATCTGCTGGAGGAGGAAGCATCATGCACCAAATCACCGCCTACGGAGGGGCCAAAGGACCAGTTCCTTTCCAACAAGCAGTACCTCAATCACCGGGCTGGCAACCACTCTCATCGCAAAACAAGCAGGAAGAAATATATCGCAAATTCTTGAACTTGACAAACAGCACCTCGCTGGCCGAACTTCGAGCTCTTCCATCCGAAGTCATCCTTCGCGCGAGCGCCCAGCAAGTCGCATACGATTCAGGATGGGGTTCGTATACCTACGGTCCAGCCGTCGACGGCAACTTCGTTCCTCTGCAGCCTGGCCAACTCCTAGCCCAAGGGCGCTTTGCAAAAGACGTCAAGGTCATGGTCGGCCACAACGCGGACGAAGGCGCATTATTCACGCCTCCCTACCTGAAGTCCGAAGAAGATGTGAATGCCCAACTAACATCGTCGTTTCCAAACATCCCCAAAAGCTCGCTGGATTACATCACCAAGGTTCTCTACCCGCCTATCTTTGACGGCTCATACGGCTATACGTCACAATTCTCCCGCGCCAATCTGATCACCAGCGAAGTCGTCTTCACCTGCAACACCAACTACCTCTCCACCGCCTTCAACAACCAAACCTACTCGTACCTCTTCGCTGTCCCTCCGGCCTTCCACGGCTTTGACGTCTCATACACGTACTACGATGGCGGCGCCCCGTCTTCGTCACCCTTTGGCGTGTCCAACCTCACCGTCGCGGTCGCGCTGCAGGACTTCATTACGAGTTTTGCGAAGAACGGTGTGCCCGAGGCGGAGGGGATCAGGAAGTTCAACATGTACGGGCCGGATGCGCAGGTGTTGGAGTTGAACGTTACGGGGATAGAGGAGATTAGGGACAGCAATGCGGGGCCGAGGTGCAAGTGGTGGCAGTTGGGATTGTTCTCTTGAGAGTTGCGGACTCGGACAAGAGGAAGAGGGGGCAAAGGAGGCAAAGCGGATAGATTTGTTAATGAAGCAATTATTGAGTAATGGTGGATTCGCATGCATTATCAATTGATGTAGTTACAAGTACTCGTCAAGACATCTAAAAGCCTTGAAAGCGGAAAGTGACATGGACATCTCGATTGCGGCAGGAGCAGGGGAGAGCGTCGGGAGCTATGACCACCGGCTTTCTTCTCATTACGCTCACACTACGTCATAACGCAGCTACCCGGTCAAGCACAACCTCCTCTTCTTAAAAGCTTCTTCCTCTCTTAGTACTCATCCTCTTCATTTTGCACATCATCCAATTGGACCTTTGACTCTTCCCTCTTCACTCTCACCTTCACGTCCAAAAAATCACAATCAATACTTCTCGCCGCCATCATGTTCCGCACACAGCTCACCCGCCAGGTTCGTCTCTTCAGCACCTCGCCCATTGTACGCAAGAGCCCTGTCGAGACGGTCAAGAAAGCCGCGAAGACGGTAGATCGGACGATTTCGGACCAGGTTGTCAAGGGTATTGAAAAGGGCGGTATGTATATACCTTCTCCTCGTTTTGCTTCTTCACGGGCCAGTGTCCAACTGTCTTTGCCACTTCATTGGGGTTCACTCAATTGCTCTGTTCAGACTGAAACACTCGAGTACTCCGTGTGCGAGCTTCTTTCGAAAGAGGGATGGGTTAATTGATGAATGTATGCTGACGACCTATGACAGAGGAGGCCGTAGGAGTCATCAAGGAGAAGCTTCCCGAATCCAAGGGCGAAGCAAAGGGTCAAGCCAACGAGGCTGTCGGGGCTGCAAAGGGAAAGGCACAGGAGCTCACTGGCGAGGCAAAGGGCAAGGCACAAGAACTCAAGGGCGAGGCAAAGTCAAAGATGTAAACATATAATGCATCGAAACAACAAGAACAATTACGGTGATTGTAAAATGATGTGTCTGGCAGGCGAGGATTGAGGTCGAAAAATGCATGATGGAGCGGTGGAAAATCGTATACGGCGGTTCCAAGGTTCCTGTACCAATACTTTCCTTCTTTTATTGGGTTGAGTCTGCTTCCAGTCTTACTGACGTTCGCGGGCGGCATTGAACAGCATCTTCCAATGTTATGGATATTCTCGTACCTCATTTCACTGAGACCATCTCATTCTAGTGACGGGACTACCTTCTCCAGCCATTCACATAGATCTCTTAATTCGTCAGCTCTCATGACATGGCCCATGCCCTCGTACTCTTTCACCGTCAACTTTTCCGTCTTCACCCCAATCTCAAGCAACTTCTTCGAACAGATCGACAAGTAGCGCTTCGGCACGAGTGTATCTCTAGTGCCCCTCGCAAGGAAAATCTGAACTTCATCATCCACTTTCTCTCCTAGTCCAGCTTCCCCACGCAGCGCCTGAATCCTATCCACAAGTGGCATATACCCAGATAATCCCACCAACCCACCTAGCTTCCCCACGTATTTAACAGACACCAACCCCGTAAACATTGTCACCGCATGGCCCTGCGAGAAACCGCCCACAACGATACGCGACGGAGGAATGCCATTGGCAACCTGCTCATCGATCAACGACGTGACATACGCCAGTGATTTTTTCAACCCCTCTTCATCTTCTTCATCTTCGAGCTCGGGACGGGAGGGCGTAAAGGGGTGGAGTTAGTTGGGAAGGTACCAGGCGGACATGTTGAGGTCGTGGTTGTGGAGGGCATTGGGGAGGATCCATGTTGTGTAGGGGAGTTTGTTGGCGGCTTGAAATTGGTGGGCAATGTTTGCTACACCTTCTGCGTCGTCACCGAATCCATGGAGGAAAATGAAGGCGGCGGATTTGGAGGGGTCGGAGGGCGGGATCGTTGCGGGAATGATGATGGGGGGTTTGCGTGCTGGAGATGACATTTTATGTCCAAGGTTGAGTTTGCGAAGATATATTAGTGCTGGAACGAATCATTGGGGATTCTCACTTTTCTTCTTCTTCTTCTTCTTCTTCTTCTTCCGCATTTATGGGAAATCTGCGGGTATGCCGGATCGTACTGTGTACCCCGCAATCATTCTCACGACGATAGGACGCGCTGTCATGTGATCTGCTATCGATTAAGGTTTATTATTACAAGTATTAACTAACTATGGCAGAACCTCAAGTCATCGGAAGCTGAACCACTTCTTCTTCTTCTTCTTCTACACCACCATCTATCGCCATGCCGCACGTTGAAGTGCTGCCCAACTCGGCTGCCCATATTGCCCCAGGATGGACCTACGTTGTTGACACAGGCTACGATCCGTCAAAAGTCGCCCTCAACCCAAAGAACAAAAAGCGCGCCGCTGCACAACTACGAGGTCCCCGCGGCGAGAACGAGCTCAGTTCGCGGCAGCAGTTGGCTGTCGCGCGTCGCATAGCAGAGCTCAACAGGGACAATGACCCAAAGCAAAGCATAGAGATACCCGGCAAGTCTAGTATGCAACTCTTTACTCCTCTGGTGAAAGACAGCATGCTCATCAGCTATAGTGATCCCCAAGACACAGAACGCACGACGTATAATACAGTACCAACGACAAATAAAGCACTGGCTCGACGATGAGGAAGCGCAACTTGCACAGCTTCAGCTTGCACCTCAACCAAGGGCTGCTACGGCAGCATCTCGGCTAGCTACACAACCTCCGCGACGATCTAGCGCCATGGCATCTGTTCCGCCCACGCCCCCTGAAGCCATTTCTCCCGGTACTGTGCCGGTGTCAGCTCCGCCGAAGGCCCGCAACGAGCTCGATGATGAGCCCCTTCTATCTATCGAAACGCGCATGCCACTGCCCATCAACCCTGCTGAGCTCCAGACTCTCTTATCAGCACCTCCGCTATCGTACGCTGCATCGCACGCTGCTCCTCCGCCCGCAGACGGCCCGCCTCGGAGGCATTTTTGCGACAATTGTGGGTATTGGGGGAAGATCAGGTGTATGAAGTGCGGAACAAGGGTATGCGGCATGGGATGTAAAGATGCACATGAGGCCACGCGGTGTCTGAAGTGGGTGTAAGATCAGGGGTTTTGAACGAGCTGGTATAATCAATTGTCGATACCTGACATGCTACATTGCCAGTCGCTTCCGTCTGTTTTCAGATGCTACTAAATTCAATACTGGAAAGTCTGCCCCACAAGCTTCTCACTCAGCTTCCACAATTTCTCGGCATTGTCTAGGTCAAGCGCATGTGGGCTTATATCATCTGACAGATTTCCGTCCTCCAGCCATGCACCGTTGAAGTCGTTGAGTCTAGGATCAAAAGCCGCACATACATGGGTAGCGGTACCCTCATCGATTGTCTTCTGATCGATTTCGTTTTCCCAGCTGACCGCTTTAGCCCGCTCCATCAAAGCCGCAAAATCCTCTTCTGTCAATCCAGGCGATAAGCTGGTGCCAAAGATGACGCCGGGATGCAAAGAATACGATTTCAAGTTCTTGGTGCCCAATTTCTGGACCAAGGACTTTGAGAAGAGGATATTGGCCGTTTTGCTCTGACCATATGCCTCCCACTGATTGTACACCTTTCCGTCCTGGAAGTTCCAGTCGTCGAAGCGGATAGAGCTTAGACGCTGACCGTTGCTACTCACGCTGACGATGCGCGGGTTTTTGGCTGCGAGAATCTTGGGCATGATGAGGTTCGTGAAGAGGAAATGGCCGATGTGGTTGCTGCCGAATTGCAGTTCAATTCCTTCTTCCGTGGTACTCCAGCTACCTGCCATGAGTCCTATGAATGTCTTGTTAGTCTCAATCCAGCAGCAAGATGTAAATGAGTAAAGAAAACCACGCACCAGCCGAATTTACAAGAACATCAATGTTCTCTTCGTACGCCAATACCTCCTTAGCAGCCTCCCTGATTTGTTTCTGAGACGCTAGATCCAACACTAGGCTTCGTACTTGGACACCTGCATTCGCGGGGTCTGAAGTGATTTTGTCCGCTGTAGCTTGGATTTTGGACGGGTTGCGGCCGGCGAGGATGAGGAGACTCGGCTTGTACTTTGCGATGGTTTCGAGGAAATAGGCGCCTAGGCCGTTGGGCGAGACGCCCGTGACCAGGACGACTTTGCCGGCGATGTTGGCTGCGTTGTCGGCTGCGATTCCAGTCGCGGTGGCATTTTGGCGGTTGTAGGGGAGTGGAGAATTGGAAACTGCCATTGTGATGATTTTGATGGAGTTTTTCTTCCAAAACAAAAAGAAGAACAAATACCGGATCTATCCGTCAACGAGAAGATGGAACTGTAATTCTGCCTTTGCTATCAAGATAGGATGACTTCTTAACCCGTCGGCGGTCTTCCCTTGGGCTTTATATACCCTCTACGAGAATCCCTTTGATCCACCCATTCGCCAAGCGGGCGTGCATGTCGTATACAACATAGATTAGCAATGAGCGCCGAAGACCGACTGAGCACGTGGCGCGTTGCAAAGTCTGCCCGCGCTCACGAGCCGGTGGGAATCATGATACAGACAATGCTGCCACGGATGGTTTGTCAGGCTGTTAGCTACGGAAGACGGAGGAAGGAAATATGACGGAGTTTTGGAGTTGGGAGCGGTGCTTAAGTCCGTAATTGCAGCGAGGGGTGGGACTGCATATGACGAGACGAGTGGATATGATGCTTGGCGGTGGGGAGATGGTTAGAGAGAAGGGGATGGGAGGGAGGGCTTCCTTTCTTCTGTATCTTTTGTAGATCTATTCTGTATGCAGTGCGTTTTTGGAAAAGGTGTTGTTGGGGGTTGTCTATATGTTGTCTTCTTCAACCCCCCCCCTCTCTTCTTTTTGAACTGTGAATTGGAGGGTTTTTGTATAGGCTAGTGGTTGAATTAGATTTGGATAGAGGGAGAACAATACTCCTTAATGCTGCTAGACTCATTATGTGGAGACGGGACGGACAGGAAGAAATGGTACGAAAGGAGCTCGTATTTGGTAATGTACCATACGGAGGACAGGCCATAATGATTTACCAAGGCAGAAACGCCGAATTTCACCTACGTAGCTTTTAAATATAGACAATTCTATAATCACTTGACTATGTCTACTAGAAATTTTAAATCTATAGTGCATAAGTACTAGTATCTAGATTTAATTGCTTTTTACTGCATGGTTGTGGTAGTAGAGTGTGTTGAAATCTCGATTGTGTTGGTGCAACACCAAATACGAGTCCCTTTGTAGTTATAAGATGCTTACTAAGCCTTTTTTTTGTGAGTTAGTTATCGATAACTAGCTACCTATGTACTTAGGTAAACAGTCACAGTGTAGTTAGCGTCATCGAGCCATCCTTTCCCCTCCCCAAACATACTACCAAAACCTGGACCTCGAATTTTCCTCCTTCTCTCTCGTCATCTATCCCCCTCACCAACTTCCGCCATGGTTCGTCACAAAAAAGACTTCCGATCCGGCAAAAAGTACACCCGAGCACGACCCCCACCACCCCGCCGCAACTCAAACCCAGACGCCGAAACCTCGGACCCAGAAGCACCATCTCAACCCCAAGCCCCCAAGCCCGCATGCTGGGACCTCGGCCACTGCGATGCAAAGCGGTGCTCAGGAAAACGCCTCATGCGACTCGGTCTCTTACGCGAACTCCACATCGGGCAAAAATTCGCCGGCATCGTCGTTTCGCCCAAGGCCAAGAAGATTGTCAGTAGAGAAGACAACGAGATATTGGAGCAATACGGCGCGGCGGTGGTAGAAGCGAGTTGGAATCGCATCGACGAAGTTCCATTCGGCAAGATTGGTGGCAAATGCGAGCGCTTACTACCATATCTCGTTGCTGCGAATCCTACGAATTACGGCAAGCCGTGGCGGCTGAATTGCGTGGAGGCGCTTGCGGCGACGTATTGTATTTGTGGGCATTTGGATTGGGCCGAGGAGATATTGGCGTCGTTTTCGTATGGGGAGGCGTTTTTGGAGATTAATGCGGCGTTGTTGAAGAGGTATGCGAGTTGTGCGGATGAGGAGGAGGTTAAGAGGGCGGAGACGAAGTGGATGGCGAGGTTAGAGAGGGAGTATGTGGATAGTCGGGTGGCCAAGGAGGGGGGAGAGGAGGATGTGTGGGCGGGAGGGAATGTTAATAGGCGGCAGATTGACTTTTCGTCAGATGAGGACGATGAGGAGGAGGGGGGTGAAGAGGGGGAAAATAGCGAGAAGATAGAGGGTGGAGATGGAGAGCTGAAGAGTAATAAGCAGAATCCGTACGATATCCCCGAGTCTTCGGATGATGAGGAGGAAATGGCGGAGCTGCGTCGTCGCGTATTGGCTTCGAAACCCTTTGCAAACCCCTCCAAGGACGACGACGAAGATGATGATAAGAAGGCGCCTGAAAGGATACCACGGATAGAACCTTCAAAACAGATAGCGAAGGAGGAGAATGGTGACGACGAGGATAGCGCGTCTGGTGGTGAAGAAGACAACGGTGGCGCAGACGACGACTTTGACAACTTTATGGCTGCACAACCTACGACGGATCGGACAGGCATAGTGGGTAAGCAGAGGCAGAAGTTTTTGGATAAAAAGGCTACTACGGCGACGTTTACGAGTGCGAAGTTGGAGCCGCCGACTAGGCGGAGGCAGTGAGGAGTTGCTCTGAAAAGGTAGTCTTGACTCCACTTTATGAGAAGAGAAACTGCGGTTGTGGGACATGTGAGGGATACTTTTTTTATAGACAGACATTGCGTGGACGTGTCGAGCTTTGGTAAAAAAAAAATAGGTCTAAATTAGAAACTTTTTCTGATACAATTGAATAACTATATATTTTTTTAAAATTTTTTTTACTATCCTATGAATTTCGAAGTAGGTATTATATTCCTTGCAATCAAAGCCCTATTCTTTTCTCTTTCTCTCCCAACTACTAAAACGTTCTATCTAATCCCAAAAGAAGAAAACCAGAAAAAAAAAAGAAAGAAGAAGAAGAAGAAGAAGAAGAAGAAGAAGAAAAACCTTCCTTTATCAAAAGTAGACCTCGATCCATGTAAAATAAAGACACGAGTACCGCAAAGGCAACCCCTTTCGTTCCCATGTAGGTAGTAGGCGTTTTGGGGTAATCAGTGCGAATTCAAAGTCCAAAGATGTGTTTGATACTGAAAAGACGGGGTTGAATTGGTGGTATTAGTTAGTCACACTCCCTCCACCCCCCATTGAAACATACATTGTGTTTATCACGTTTTACAAGGGAATTTCGGATCCCTGATATATCAATAGATATGCACACAGAGTATAACAGTACGTCAATTCGCTAACGAAACAAGCATAGCAAGTACCCTGATTTCCCACGTCTAGTATTTATCCAGTATCCAGTATTCAGTAATTAGGACAAACACATACCCCATTGCAAAGAGAAGAATTTTAATAAAAAAAAAGAAAAAAAGAAAAAGAAAGAGTAAGAACAAGGATAACTATACAACTCAAAAAAGGTTCCCGAAACACAAAAATACGCTTCAAAAACAAGGATATACACGAGCACATAAATTCCCCATGGCCCTCCTTTCCCTACACCCTACAAAAAGTAAACGCCATAGTATGCAAAAAAAAAAAACCCCCCACCCCCCCCCAAAACACACCTCACTCCCCACACTCCCCCACAACCGCGCCCAAAAGCCCGAACCCGAAAAACTTGGCCACTCCCCCATAAACACCCAGTCGCGCCCTCACCTCCGCCAAATTCCTCGTCGGCACCCACTCCCCCGCACAAGCACAATGCTCCATGAACTCATTACTCCTCAGCTTAGCACACCTGGTACACTTGAGGTCCTGAACCTGCCATTCCAGGACCATTTTCTGCACGTCGGCGATGAGACGTTGTTCGATTGTGTGTTTGGGGAAGGTGGTGTGGCATGTTATGCATGTCCAATTGGCGAGAGAGGGGGGTTCGGTGGAGGATGTGGAGGTGGAGATTGGAAGGAGGGAGGCATCGCGGCAGAGATCGAGATCGCGGGAGGCGGTACATTCTTCGCAGATGATTGCGCGGAGCATGAGGGAGGCGCTTGGGTTTTGAAACGAGGCTTCCGGACTGAATTCGCGGAGGTCGAAGAGGTTGAGGAGTTCTTTGCGGAGTAAGCGGACTTCGAGGGTGATGGCGCGGTCGAGACTTAGGACCTGCATTAGGGATTTGACGAGTTGGAGTGTGGGGTTGCGGAGGCTGAGGTGGGAGCCTGGGAGGTTGGGGAATTCCCAGTCGGGGGCTAGAAGGTCGTTTGTTTTTTCTTGGTGTTGTTGGCGGAGGTGCGTGGAGATTTGTTTGAAGAGGGATTTTGTAAAGGGTTTGGGGAGGATTTGGGTTTTTTCGTTTGGGTCGATGGTTAGGGGGCGGAGGGGGATTTGTGTTGCGCGGGGGATGGTGCCATCGGGACCAGGAGGGGGCCGCTTTCGGGCTTGCATGACTTCGATGAATTCTACTACCCAGTTGTTGAATGTGGGTTGGAGCTTAACGGGGAGGAAGGATGCGAATTGCCAGTGCATGATGTTGTCCAGTGTTTGGTTCTCTTCCTCGACCACTTTGTCACAGCCCTTACCACCGTAGTTGAACTCATCGTACCATACAAGGTAGTCCCAATACTCTTTGATCTCGAGGTCGAGAAAGCTGAAGAGCGGTTTCGTCTGAATAGTCTTGAGGATGTACTGGGCATAAGCGTAGGCGTTGCCGACTTCAGCCTTTGTAGTCTGGAGGAGAAGGCGCGAGGGGGAGGCGAAGACGATGTGGGACCCTACGCGCTTGAAGTCTGTCATAAGTTGCTGAAGAGCCTTTTTGGACATCATTTGCACGTAGTAATGCAAGGCACGGTCGTAGAGGAAGCTTCCCGGGCTGCTAACCCAACGTACGAGGTGTTGCACCATCACATCGGCCATGTAGTCGCCTTGTGCGGCTTCACTCCACCACGCCTTGACCATCTCGCGAAGGACCGTGATACCAGCTGTGGCGAACGCGTTGTCCGAATATATGACATTTGTGCCATCGTTCGCAGCAGTGAAAGAGGGCGCTGCAGGATTGAAGGAGAAAGATTCCGAGCCCTCTAGATCGTTGATCAGAGAAGAGGAGAGGATAGTGTTGATGGCGAGGTGTCGAACACTGATATCAATGCAGACAGAGGAGTAGGTTCCAGGGTTGTTGATAGACGGCATGTCCACCGTCTCCAATGAGCCCAGTATGTCGTCTTTCTCGTAACCCGCATGGTCTGGTTTCGGTTGAGCCGACCACCAGAGAATCACCCGCTCTTTTTGTAATCGCCTCGCGTACGCGACGTCAATGAGAAACTGCGGATCGTTGCTTTCCAAGTTACAAATGGGGACATCTCCATAGCGAGCCAGTTC
This sequence comes from Helminthosporium solani, assembly GCA_022560085.1. NCBI lineage: Eukaryota > Fungi > Ascomycota > Dothideomycetes > Pleosporales > Massarinaceae > Helminthosporium > Helminthosporium solani. The sequence continues at coordinate 219,134 of JAFISD010000001.1, read as the reverse complement.
TGTGAGATGTGTGACCCAAGACCCAAGATCGAGGTAGTGACCGACCATGCGTTTGGGGATGTTGACCTGCCAGCGCATCTGCGCAAGTGAATGTTTGTCGGATTCGTCGGACTTCAGCGCCATAACTGGTAGCTCTTTCAACACGGGAATGTTATGAGAAAGCAGGGCGTTGTTGGTCGACTGGATAACCACGACAATCGGCCCAGTGCTTTCGTCCTTCATCCGCCTAAGCTCATTCTCGATCCGGGTCAAGGCTAACTGCCTCGTCTTTCGCCATACATACTTGAACTGGACCTCATCCTGGTATTCTACTGAATTCTGCCAGGGTTCGCCGCCGTTCTCTCCAAGTCGTTTCTGCAGCGCTCTGCTGTACATGCGGTCAACTTTATCAATGGGGTCGACGTCTTCCTTCTCTTTCTGCGTGATGATCAGGGCCTCACTACTCCAGGTCGAGATAAGGGCATAGATGTCTCGGTCGCCGCCGCCGCCGATATGGTATAGGTAGATATAGCCCATGGTCGCGCCTGAAAGGTAAGGTTTGGGTGGCGGGACCTTGCGAAGTGTGGACAGGTCAAAACCTTGATCGAGACCTTTTCCGAGGGCACCCTTTTGCGACTCATCAAAAGAGCAAATGCTGCCGAGTTCAAGAATTGCCCGGGCACTCAGAGGCACCTGCTTCTCGTAAACGCCTTCGACGGATGGATGGTTGAATAGAGCAGCTAGCTTTTTCGATTCGTCGACGTACGTCTGTTCCGACATTTCGAGCTTGAACAGATGAATTGACGGATGACCGTTCGGCAGAGTATAATTGACCAGCTTCTCAACAGTGCATCCACTTATCGATACATCGGGCAAGTCTTCGCTTCTGAGGTTGAGGTACAGCTGCCGCGGAACAACGACTTTCAATGGATAAATCTTCTTGTCGATCAAGGCGAATGCTTGCACTACACCTGGTGTATCAGTGGGTCGAAGTTGAATAAGTTGCCATGCGCCCGTGTATAGCAGCTCATTTTGTTTCCTGAACTGCGCGGCGATGGAGTCCGAGGCGTCGACCTGTTTGTCTCCATAAAGATGGCGTCGACGCTTACGGTTAGCCCTCTGAATCTTCCACTTCTGCTTCTGGTACATGAGCCAGCCAGAGTAGTCTTCTGTTATAGAAGGCATGACTTTCGGCAAGGCATGATATGGATCGGACTGCACTGGCACGGCGGGTTCAGGCTCCTTGCGCTTCGCTACCATCTTGGTGACAACACCCCTTTTGGCTTGCAAAAGTGGCGAGGGTTTGGCTGAGCCAAAATCCTCGAGATCGGCACCCGCAACTCTGTTGCCTAGGACGTTCGTGTCGGCAACTGTGAGAGCCTTCTTTTGAAACATATCCGTCATCTTCTTTTGCTGAAATTTGTCGTCTTTCTGCCGTATCCTTCGATCAAGCCACTCAGGATGAGGCACTCTCGGACACGGGTTCCGTACTTTCTGCAGAGCTGCGGGGATAGTTATGAGCTTCTGGATGACGGAAGCTAATCGTTCGCGGTAGTACTCCCAGTCAAGAATGGATCGAGGATCGCAATCGCCAGGGTCTTCTTTAAGCCATTTGCGGAGGAAGTAGCGCTTAACGGAGTCTTCCGAAGAGAAGATAGCGATTGGGACAGCGCGTTCAGTAACAGGAGCATTCCTCGGTCGATTGGAGATGATATACTTGCAGTTGAGACCTTTGTCCTTGACCATTTGCTCACCCAAAAATTCGGCGAGGCGCTTGGCAGTTGTGATCGAAGTCGATTTTTGCGCCCCATACTCTTCCAGCGTTTTCGTCATACTCTTGTTCTCAACAATGAGATCCATGAGTTCCTCGTCCGCCAAATTAGCACCTCTGGTATCGAGAATGTCAAGCCAGCGGTTGGCTACATTGGCGACCGCCCCGTATGTCTCCGTGAGCGTCGAACCCTCTAGGAAAAACTTGAAGATCTGTGCCTGGAAATTCTTGATGAGTTTCAGCTCACCACGACGCTTAACTTCAAAACCTTTCAATTCAGCCAAGCTGCCGTCGTGATTGAAAACAGCATAACGCTTCTTCAAGTTCTTGTCCTCTTCCTTGGACGTAGGCAGGATCATCGCCTTATATGGACCGTCGACTTCGAAGAAGATGGAGTTGTCGCTGTGCTTTTCATACCGGAAAGTTTCCTTATCGACGAGTGTCTCATACTGATCGTTGGTGAACTTGGCGTGGACGAGGTGGTTCAGCATAACACAGGGATATGAGATGGCGACCTTTTTCCCGTTGGTCGTCTTGAAAGCGAAGTTCTCAGGGAATGTGGCGGGCAGAATGCACCAGATACCGTCCGTGTCTAGTTCCAGCGGTCGTCCAATCCTCTCGACTAGGGATCGCGCAACCTGAATGATTCTGGCACCAGTCAAACAAGTTACACCAGCCATCTCCAAGGAGTACCAGCGTGAACCTTTACGCATGACGTAACCATAGAAACTGTTCAGAATGACTTTGTGGGCCAACTGCATGGAATCGAACAGGACGATCATTTTCTTCGCTTCTTCTACTTCATGAGCAGGCGCACCGGCCGACTTCAAAGCATCAGTCTTTCCCTTCCAGACCTTCTGCTTCCCCTTGTAGTCGTAACGACGGTCGCGGAAGTCGCGTACAGTATTGATATAGAAAGGGTTCTCGCGCTGGCAAATGATAGCCTCTCGTTCAATAGTCTTCGCATCGTGGATCTTGTGGTAAATCTTCTTACTATACTCCTGCAATCGCTTCTTGACAAGGCTGGCTTGCTCATCCGCTGAGAAATCGTGGAAACCCCTCGAGGGTGAGTTCGCGTATTTTCCGGGAAACTTTTCGTTCTCCAACGCATGACGGACCATGTTGTACTCGTCACGCTTTGCTGGTAAGAACTCCCCTCGCCAGGCCCATGGCATCCTTCGGTCACATGTTTTTCCAGGTCGGTTGAAGTCGCATGCTGCGCAGTCTGACTCCTTAATCATGGAATCGGGCTGTAATCGGTTCGTCGTCATGATGTTGGGATACATGGAAGCAACGTCTAAATGATAGATGAGTGGTCGCTCGTTCCGGTTTGGTGTGTTCTTGAGCTGCATCAGCTTTTCTGTGATTTGCGCCTTGACTTCTTCGTAGTTCGTTATGTCTTCTAGCTTTTTCTTCTCCTCAACCACAATACTGAAGCGAAGCGCAGCGTCCAGATCGTTGAGTAGCTCGTCGATGGCTTTTGTGTCGATCGCAAAGTCGTAGGCAATATCGCTTCGAAAAACACCAGCCTCAATACTTTCGACGTGTCCACCGACATATGTCTCGGATTCCAGCAGATGACCTTCCCAGAAAGCTTCTTTCGCAGCCTGATGTTTGTTCGGGAGAACAATACCCTGCTGGTAAGCTTGCACCATGAGCAACATCTCACACAGAGTACCAGTACCCTTTCGTAGCGTGTCGTCCGGCCCGAGCGGTAGAATAGTACACAAAGCGAAGATGAATGGATGCACGTATTTCATGTACAAGTAGTAGGTGGCCACAGCATCGGAAACGGAGTACTCAGCCAATACTTGAGGCCGCTCACTCGCATATCTGCTCAGGTCAATAGATGGAAAATCCCGCACATAATTCGAACTCACGGAGTCATCAGTTCAGGATCCAATTCGTCAGGATCATATCCAAGCTTCGCCACCGTCACAGCTTTGAGACCACGACTACCCTGCGGAAGATAACTGTCACGGCTAACCCACGCAAACGCGTCCATGTGAGCACAGTGATCCGAGAAATATACATCCTCGCTGTTCTTCCTGAATCCGATCTCTTTATACATGTCGATGCCCAGCACACTTGCCCGGGCTTCCACAAAGGGCCAATCGAAAAAGTCTCCGTTGTAGGTGACAATCACAGTGGGTTTAGCCTCCTTGATATGCTCAAAGAAACGTTCTATCACTGCCTTTTCATCCGGTTCATTGAAGATCATAAATGGTCCCTGATACTCTGGTTTCGGTGTGTAATCGAAATCCGCAATGTCTTCTGACACAATCTCTCGATTTGTGATCAGAAAACCTTGACCATCGATCATGTACGATATCATCATGATCTGGTCAATGACCGCATCAGGGAATTTCAGTGGTAGTTTCGTAGTCTCGATATCATATGCCATGACAACAGGGTCGGCGGGAGTGAGACGGTCTTCTATACAGGTCATGGAAACGTGACCGTGTTTTGCCTCGACGGCGTACCATTTTCCAATCCGCACGTCTTTGTCGATGGCCACTCGTACGTGGTAGGGAACGTCGTATTCCCGGATATCTACAATAAAATCGCTCGCATCAATCGTCGCAGTAGGTCGTTTCTCGTATTCGTAATCGTCGTCAAACATGTCGAAATTAGTATTCCCACTACCAGACGTTAGCCCACCATTTCCACGCTTTTCGCCCATCTTGTCCAATACTCACCTGGCCACCTCCGCATATGTGTCCAGCGCATTAACATTCTTCTTATTCTTCTCCACCAATGGACCCAGGACCTTCCTCACAGCCAACAGATCATTCACATTCGCGAACTGCAGCTGCAAAAACGTCCTGCGATAGCCCGTGAGATGGTTCGGCATACTCAGGTCCTCCTTCTCTACCCTCTTGGTCGTCTTCACGAGGCCCTCGAATGCTCTCCGGCAGTACTCTTCCACCTCCATCTCGCGCCCTTTCCTCACGGCAAGCAAAAAGTACGGATCGTACTCTAGCGTCGCCTTGAACGTATCCCCGTCCTCGCCAATGAAATAGTAATCCACACCCGCCCTTCCCCCAGGTACGTTTTCGTCTTCTACGGTCGAGGAATGCATATTGCACAACCACCCCACTTTCTTTTTGCCGGAATCGTAGCGGGAGAATCCCATGGACTCGTCGATCTGGTTCGCGAGCCGCAAAGCTTCCAGCTTTTCATTCTGAGACGTGGCTTCCGTGCTTCGAAGCGTAGAACCATCCACCGTTTTTGGCTTCCGAGGGCCATACGAAGTGTTGCCCTGCTTCCCTACCCGGCGAAAGGGCTGACCGGCTCGTCGAGGTGCCATGGTGTGTGCAGAAAGGAGGTAAATGGCGGGTATAAGCGAATTGTAGATTACTCAGGGTATCATTTGCGCGATTGAAGAGCGGCGGAAGGTGGGAATCGAAAGAAGGGTAAGGGGGTATCGTGAATACAGTGTGGTGTGGAGAAAGGTCGAAGAGTGCGTGAGTGCCAGGTAGAAAAGGTCGGGGCGCGTAGACGCGTTCTTTCCGTGTAGCGTGTCGGCGTCCTTAATTGGTGTGGCTGATGACTGTGGCGTTTTCACTGATATGGCTGGTGAGTGTGGCGCTGCTACGGAAGATTGAGATTGGCCGAAAATAATACATGACATCTGCATTGCCCTATCTTTCCTCACGCATCACACGACGTCTACAAACGTCCCAAATAGCATCGTTCAACACCCCACAACCGCCGCCTGTCTAATTCCGGATCTCCAACTGCGTCATTACTTCTCCGGATAATTCTCGAGTCCAAATCACAATGGCCGACGATACACGGCAGCAGTCTCCCTCTGCATCTCCATCGCAACCGCAGCCTCCCGTCTTCATTCCCTCCGAAGCACCTTCTGCCAACGATGTTCTCCGCGCGCCTCGAGCTCCCGCCAATGTCATGCCTGGCGGGACCGCCCATACTGCGGGCGGCGAGCGCCCCGACGCCGAAGGGCCACGCTACATCGACGTTGTGCGGAATCTCCCTGCAGAATACTACCTCACATTCTACAAGCGGCCGTGCGTGCGAGACAGTCTATTGACGGGAATAAGTGCTGGCTTCTTTGCGGGGAGTATGGGGGCAGTTCTGAGACGTGCGTATATGATTCACAAGGAAACAGGGGGAAACGGCTGGGATGGATAATTGTCGTGCATGTGCTGATTTTGACGGGAACGCAGGGCCCGTATACCTCTGCTCAAACTACGCCGTAGCAGCTTGGTGCGTTTTCTCGTGCGCACACTACCAAGTCTGCCAGCACTATCGCAGCCGCGAGAAAGCTGGCATGAAACAAGCGCAAGAGCTCATGGAGAAGAAGCGCGCCAGCATCGAGGCAAAAAAGGAAGCACGACGGAAAGCGCGAGAAGAGCAGGAGAGACAAGAGGAGATGCGAAGACTAGAGGAGCAAAGGAAAAAATCGTGGAGCTATTGGGCAAATCAGAATTTGAAGTTCTGGTGAGAGCATGTGGGGAGGCTGATGCAACGGGGCGTTTGTGGTTGAAAGATTGAGGGAAGTGATATTGAAAACAAGTGCCAAGCTATGTACAGGAATCTTGTATCAAAAGTGTACTATATGGAGAAGATTCCAAACCCGAGTCTCTGGAACCCATCCAAAGACAAAGTGTGTGCAGAAAGTGTAGCACTTCCGACGGGGATATGTCCGGCACCGATCCAATGCACCTATGCCCAAGTCCCCGATGACCACCTAGATACCCAAAGAGATACTCACGTATTCATTCATCGTAAAATATAGTCGTAGCATCGTAGAGAGAGAACGTAGCCGAGCCCCAGCCCCAGCCACAGACATTAGAGATTAGCCCATCCCTCAGACTGCGAATTTCACCGACCTCCCCGTCACAACGGGCTCGGCAGCACGCATCTCCCTTTCAACCGTAGCCTCCCTCGAAGACGCTCCTCCGACGCCCCTTCTCCTCCTTTCACTCCTCTTGGCCCTCGCCTCCCGGGCCTCTCTGGCTTTCCAGTCCAAAACTTGCTGCCTGCGCTTCTGCGCGCGGGCGTGCGCAATCGCAGGCGTAGGTTGGAAGCCGATGCCATTCAGGCCTGTTCCATCGTCGTCAGGGTCAGTCGCTGGTCCGGCCAGGTGCCCCGTGATCTCGCTATCCCTCCACGTGAGATGTGAAAGTGGGGGTAAAGGCGACTTATCCCTCTGGCGGGGCTCGTGGGAGCGATCCTTCGATTTTACGGTCTGCCTGTGAGTAGAAGGCTGCTGTAAACTTGCTGCACTGGCCACAGATGAGATGAAAGCAGTGGGTTGTTGGGTAAAGGATATAATATCAGAGAAGGTGCGGGGTTGTCGTGAGGGGGGCTGAGGCACGTCCCTTGAACCCTCTCGCTGCGATTCCACTGCAACAGCATCCGAAATCATGACCTGCTTCTTCTGGGTCGTTGTCTTCGCTTCTACGAGATGTTCGTCGAGCGAGATCCCGCTGTCTACTATCATACCCTCGAGTTTGGGCTTCTTCCTGACAACATCCTCAGTTGGCGACAGCGGACTCATGGGAATCGCCGACACGGCCGTCAGGCTCATCCCACTCAGCTGGTCCGCAACTTCATTTCGCGGACTGTCGGGGGTGGAGCTTTTCGGCGGCGGGGGCGTCGGAGTGGATGCGGTGCGGAGTGCGGTGTTTAGTAGCGGGATAGGCGCGGGTTGTTGATCGCGCTTCCGCTTTGGCGAAGGGTGGAAGGCCGAGAGCGTTGTGGGTGGCATGATTGACAGAAGTGTGGAGTTACATGGTCGACAAGCAATGCAGCAGTATGAAGGGAATATAGAGTAGTTGTGTTGTGATGATGGAAAGGGACAGACAAGCATGCTTCCCCCAACACTCAACAAGCGAATGTGGGGCGTTGTGCACAGACCGCATCGTAGGGCTGAACCCTGAACACCTCGTGTCCAACCTTAGTAATTACAAAGTAGACTAATATGTTCCATGGTCACATTTTGCTTTCTGAACTGCTGTATCAGCCTCTGCAAGTTTCATGTAGCCTCACTAGCCGTTCTACTATGAGCGTTCGCGTAGGTAGATCGTTGACTCCTTATCCCGCTGTTGCCTGTTCAAGTTCCACTTAAACCATCCTGATTGACGGTATAGCTGTATCATCTGCTTCATTCACCCTGCACACTGCTCACTAGAAGCTCAAACTACTCAAAACAGTACCCATTATGTCCTCAGTCCCAATCACCAACTTCTTCAAAAAGACCACCTCCGCGAGACCTCAGAGCGAGCGGCGAAAAGCTCTCCGTGAAACCGCAGCAAGCACCATGACTGTACTGCCTCAACTACTCTCTCACTATCGAACATTCAATTCCCACGCATCTACATCCTATAACCTAGACTCCATACCACCCCTCGACCCATCAAAATGTCCCAAATACAAACTCTCCCCACCTGACCCCAACGCCATGGACACCACCGAAGAAAACAACCCAACCAACACCACCCATGGGACCAGAATCCGAGTCATCAACAACGACACCCTCGACACAGCATCAACCCTCCAACAAGCCTCAACAGTAGGCGAAAAAATGGACCCAGCAACCTCCGTAAGCCATCCCAAACTCCCCCTCCCCCCCTCCCTCCCTCCACAACACCAGTAACTCAACCTCCAACCTAGACCCCACCCCCTGTCCTCGTCCTCAACCTGGCCTCCGCCATCCACCCAGGCGGCGGCTGGCGCAACGGCGCCCTAGCCCAAGAAGAAGAACTCTGCTACCGCACCTCCCTCTCCGCCTCCCTCCACAAACACCACTACCCCCTCCCCCCCAAAACCTGTCTCTACTCACCCAACATAATCCTCATCCGCTCCTCCCTCCAATCTGGCCACATCCTCTCCACCATCCCCCCCCTCTCTAAGCCCGTCTTCTCCGTCCTCAGCATCGCCGGCCTCCGCGACCCTGCCGTCACGCACGATGGCAAGTTCGCCGACGAGGAGGATCGACAGGCGGTGAAGGGGAAGATTCGGTTGGTGCTTAGAGTTGCGGCGGGTGAGGGGCATGCAAAGTTGGTGCTTGGGGCGTTGGGGTGTGGGGTTTTTAGGAATCCAGCGGGGGAGGTGGCAAGGTGTTTTTTGGAGGTTTTTGGGGAGCCGGAGTTTCGGGGGGGCTGGTGGGAAGAGGTTGTTTTTGCAGTGATGGATAGTAGTGTGGGGGATGGAGGGGATGGGAGGGCAGGAAGGGGCAATTTTGGTGTCTTTCATCGGGCTTTGGATGGGCAGGTTGTTTGAGCCGTTCAGGAACATGCATGACTGGATGTACTATCGGATTTCTTGAATTTTGCAGCATGTTGGTGTCGAAGATGATCATGAATGATAACCAATGTTTGTCACAAAGCACTAGGGAAACAAAAGAATGATTCAGAGATGAGAGCGGTATGCCCTAACTGATGCATCATGACAAGGTCCTAGGATCTAGGGAGGTATCAAACTATGAAACAAGAATCAAGAATGCCCGCCTATACCATGCAATGTCACGCCGTGCCATATTCAACCGACCATCCCCTATCACGAAGTAAAAGTGCGGCTCTTTCCTGCCTTCTCCTTCTGTGACCTAGGCAGACCCTTGGGTGCATCCGCAAGCTTAGCGTACGGATTGAACCCCGCAGCTTTCGATTTCTTTTTCTCTTTCCTCCCCTTCCTGTCTTTCCTCTCCGCATCCTGTGCATGTAGCACACTGGGAGCATTGGCGTAATCGAAGACGTCGTCGTCATCATAATACTGCGCAGCTGCCTTCTCCTCCTCCTTTTTTGCTTTCTTGGCTGCTTTCCTGGCCGCCTTTTCTCTCTTTCGCGTAGCCTCGGGGTCTTCTTCGAGCATGATCTCGTCATCCTGCATGGGGTCTAATGTTGAGACGGCTTCACCTGCGGCTTCGGCGTGCTTGCGCTTACGGCCGCCAAGCTGCTTGACAACGAAGATGTCGGTGCGCTCGTCCTCTGGTGGCCTATCATCTTTGGGGATATATGTTGGCTTTTCCACTACTGCTGAAGGCTCTCCGGCGAAAGCTTTCTCGTCGGCGAATATCTCTGCAGTTAGTGGTGGTAGAGGCAATGCCAGATTAACGTCTAGTGTGGATATGGATCGGCGCTGTTCACTGGGCCCCGAAGACCACAATGAACCCCAAAACGAGGAGGCAGGTGCCCGAAGACCCGGTTGTCTGTATACAAGCGGGAGGGGTGCTTGTGGTGCAGCTGGCGTTGCAGCAGGTTGTATTGCGGGAGAAGCATCAGATTGAAATCTTTCCGTCCTCTGCAGTTTTTGCTCCCGCTCTGCATCCCTTGCATCAGCAACCCTCTGCATAGTCACATCCTGAGCAGGTCCGTGGATACCCTCGGCTTTTGCCTTCGCTATGACCGGGACCACCTCGTCAGCATTTGCGCGCAGGATGTGAGATACATGCTGCACCACATTGAAAAGAGCGGCTTTGTCTTCAGGCATGAATCGACCAATAGAAACAATGGCGTGGTTGGGCATGATGAATAGTGGGCTCTCGTCTTCTCTCCGCGCTAGACCATCTCTCCACTTGTGTACTGCCCGATATACAGCGAATTGTTGGGGTGTGAATTTGGCCGGCTGTCTCAACAAATGCTTGTACCAGCCATGGGCACCCTGGCCGAGTTCGAAATCGTAGATGGGATGTTCGTAGCGTTGCAGGGCGTACTCTTTGGACTTCTCTAGGACGTCTCCAATCTTGTCCTTCTCTGGGTCGCTGAAGTCTGACCTCTCCACCAGTTCATTTCGCATGCAGTCCTTAATGAAGAGCAGAAAGTGGGTGTCAGCTCGGGCATAGTCTAGAAGTTCTGGTGAAAGCGGCCGCGTCCTCCAGTCAGCTAATTGATGCTTCTTCTGCGCTTTGAAGTTGATGAACCTGTCTAGCAAGAATGCCAACCCTGCACCTGGATATCCCAATGATCGAGCTGCGTGGTACGTGTCGAACAGGCCGACTAGATAGAGCCCCAGGTCTCGCTGGAGCCAAATTGCGTCCATAAAGGAACCATGCAAGACCTTGAGCACGTTGGGGTTAGCAAAGACCTCGTTGAGGCATTCCAGCTGCCGTCTCCAGGGCTTCAGCGTGTCGATTATCCAGTCCTTGTCACGCGTGCTGATCTGCATCAACGACACAATGCCTATGTACGAGCGGTTGTCATGGTGCTCCAGATCCACGGCTATCTCTTTCGCAGTCTTGAGCTCGGCCAACATGGTCGCAAGCACTTCAGGAGTGTCGACGAAGGTTGCAGAAGTAGTCTCAAAGGGTGGATAAGGCTGCGGGGCCGACTGCTTATACATCTCTGGCGGATACTTGTAAGTTTCGATCTCGGTCTGATAAGGATGTGGGTACTGTTCCCGGCCATGGTGGTCCTCGAAAGTCTTTAAGCACTCTTCCAGCGGAATCTTTGCGTGCGGCTTGGACGTGAGGATGGGTAGGAAGCCACCTGTCTCGGTGTTCTTGGGACGGTGTTCGAAAGACAGCTGAGGCTTGGGGAAGTGCTTTGACTGTACACTTTGGCTCGGACGGGGTTGTGCGTCTTTTGCGGCCTGTCTGTGTTAGTACTGGGCAGGGACCATGGTTAAGAAAAGGATCGCATACCTGGTCGGCGGCTGGGCTCAGGCGCTTCACAACGCCAGTGTACTCGTCCAAGTTGGTGTCTGCCTTTTCAAGCAAGCTGTCGAGAACATCAACAACGCCCCTCCAATTGGCGTCTATGGCGTCGATGTCGGAAAGCTTGGGACCTACAGCATCCGAACCCGCTGCAGCGTTCGCAAGAAGGCGCTGCGCAAGGTGGAGAAGTCGCGCATTTTGGGCGTCGAGTGCCGTGCCGACACCGGGGTCGAGCGAGCGCTGGAAGCCAATGTCGGCACCGCTGATGCGGGTCGACGAGCGGGTGGTAGAGACGAGGGCGGCCGAGATGGAGTCTTGGAGCGTCTTGAAGGAATCCATGTGAATTTTACTGGTGGCAGAATACCAACGATATCATAACGCGCTGTGTGGGGAGGCTGTCTGTTCGCTCAGCCGCCGAAGGTATGCAAAGGCTAGGGGTGAATTGTTAGAGAGGTGAAGTTGCGGCTCTAGAGGAACTTGAGGAAGGAAAATCGCCCTGCAAGGCTTGGCGCGTCTTATCGATAAAGCTCCGCACCTTCACCTCACCTCACACCTCGCCTCACCGTGATTTCCGCCAGGCTGCTTCATCTCTTACATTACCATCATGTCAGCATCACTAGCACCAGAGTGTAATGAGGTGAAAGAGTGTGTATCTAGCTGCTCAGCTATCTTGACGCGATATAGCTGACGGTGCCAGGCGATATGACAATTGTTTCTTGAAATGGTACAGCGAAAGTAGGGCATAATAGCTGTATCCCCTTGCTGTTATATCAAGTCTAATCGTGACCAGAGTTCTTACGAGGTACTGCAACTTCTGATGAATGCGATCCTCTGTTCAAGCAATACGAGAAATGTCTTTCGGTCCGTAACCTTCATGTCCAAGTACATGCTCATCTGACAGCAAAGTAGAAAGCGTTGAAAGACCGAGGCATCGACAAAATGCTAAAGGAAGCCCGCGATGATAATCGTGAAAATGATGCAGAACACATGCGACCAGTCAGTCCCTTTTGCACGGCAATCGACTTCTACTAACAATCATCACCAGAAGCGGTGATCTCCGTTGTTAATCCATCTCTCTAACACTTTGGCTTTTCTCATCGTCATCACACTCAACATACTTTGCATATCGGCAGGTGTTTTTGTACTCTACTCAGCTGTAAAACACATGTTTAAACATATATTCTGCTAGTTATAAATGGATCGAACCTATTGTACTCTGTATAGGCAGTGAAGATTAATCGGTTGACCCATTTCATCTGCATCACTAATCAATTAAATCATCGCACTTATGTTGAATCTATGCATGAATCATGTCTGCCCTATGCAGTATCTTTACGTGATAAGTATTGCTATAGCCAATAGATGGCGAGAATTTCACGCGTTAAGATTTTGTTTTAGCCAATGATACGTCCACATGAATCGGCAATGGAACTCTACGCTTCCTGTACTCGTCTATTAGTAGTACTCCGTCCTTCCTATTACATAGTAGGTAACTCTGTAAGAACCGCACCTAAACAGTTTCGCTCGTTTCTGGCTGCGCAATGATAATTTTCCAAATGTCCATACAAGCCTCGGCCCTATTGTAAGCACAAGTCTTAATTACTGCGTTAATACCTCCGCTTTCCCCACTGCGTCGTCTCATAGCAACAGGGGCCATGGCAGCAAGCTCCACCCTACCTCCGTACTTTTTAACAATGTCTTCCCGTCCTCATCCAGACCGTCATCAACTCCCTTCTACGTCAATTGACTGAACATCTCTCCTCCCTCGCCAACTTCAACATGTCTCTGCCCACCAGCCGAATCGGCCTTCATCTTACGCCCGCCACGGCAGCATGGACGGCTCCCTTTGCGGCATACTACCTGTTCCTTCAGACTCGATGTGTGTTCCAGCGTGTTACCAAGCAAGTGTAGGTCATCCATCCGGTGCTCCGTCGATATGTCCGATCTAACCTCATCAGCCCTCTGGGTGACACGGCCGACAGTTCCAAAGGAGCCGCCGATTCCCTCTACGTAGCCACTAGAGCGCAGCTCAATTTCGTCGAGAACGTCCCCCTCGCCTTCATTATCGCACTCACCGCAGAGCTCAACGGAGCCAACAGGTAATGAAAACCGCCTTTTTTTATTTCAGCCTGGAAGGGGCTCTTCTGACGAGTTTAGGAAATACATCAACTATGCGCTTGGAGCATTGCTTGCTTTGCGAATCTCTCACGTTGAGCTGGGTATGATGAGGCCGAAGAGCTCGGGTAAAGGAAGGCCGGCTGGATATTTTGGCACGCAGGTTGTTATTGCTTCGTTGGCTGGTTATGCGGCTTACCTTGTCAAGGACTACTGGCTGTAGAGACATAAGGCTTGCATACGACACTAGGAATTGAGTCATGTATTAGTGAGTGAAATAGAATATAAATTTTCCACGCATTATAGGCCAATGGCAAAAAGACGACTTGGCCTTTTGACTTGGTATGCAATGTTGGGATCCTTACCAATTCCGCCCTTTAGGCTCAGTTTATATGAAAACAGCTTCGCAACTTTTATCAAATTGTTTATCGAGTCATTGTTGTAACTCAATTGACGTTCAGATTCAGATGCAGTGTCGTCCGCCAAATGAGACATCCGTAACAATAAAGAAGCACAAAACACATCTATGGCAGGAAAGCTGCGCAGTCGGAAAGAACTCGAAATACCCTTTCACAAAACAGCACTCCGTGCTTCAATTCCACATCCAAACACCAGTTCTTGAACATACACAATCTAAATTGACTCAGAGAAACGCTTTCGCTCTGACCTCACCATCGACGAATGCTTATCCAACATTATAGCTGGCAGCTCGACTTTGAAATACAGGTTCTTCCACCATGCGATGACGGAGATAAAGCTCGTACTACTGGATTAGCGAAATAACATAGGTATGTATCCATGACGCGAAGGAGTATCTACTGCCTATGACGTCTTAAGAGTGCCATAGTAAACCAACATAGTCTAATAAAAAGTGTCGCATGAGGCCTACCCAGAGCTGGTCACGTGATCAGCTCTCTGAGAGCGCACTGAGCTGAGCTCAGCTCAGCTCGGAGGCACTTTTCTCCGCTTTCCTTTGTATATAGTCTCATCTGATCTAAAGCTCTTGTAGCTTTAGTGATCTGCTCCAATAGATCACCCGACCTTTGGTTCCAGAGCTCTATTTCCTCCCACAAAAAGAGATTAGGAAAAAAAAAGGGGGCGAGAAATATTAGGGCGAGAACATTCGAAAGGGCGAGTGTGCCGGCTGTCATCTATTATATCAATTGTATAAGGAGAAAGAAAGATGAAGGGGTTGAATTAAACATGGTAATTAAAGATAATAAACTTTTCATTAGATTGAATACATATTACGGTTACCAAGGTACACAAGACCCACACATCGCAAATTAGATATAAATAGACAATAATACCCCAGTTTCTTCGCTTAAGTCATTACATCTACGCGCAAGCAGTAAAGACGACATTCCTATCGCTCGAGCCGGCCTTGACCTGGCTGCCGCCGGGGTTGCTGCCGTTGGGCCAGTCGATGCTCCTGCTTCCGTCCTGGGTGACGGTGATGCGCTTGCCCTGGAAGGGCTCGCCGAAGGCAGTGCTCATGTCATACCAGACTGTGGCACCGTCGAGGGAGTAGGAGAAGATTTGCTGGGGGGCACCGGTGTAGAGGCCGTCTTGTGAGGTGGTGATTTTGATGGCTATGCCGCCGGTCCTGGCGTCTCTGTGGAGGGCTTCGGTGAAGCTGGCGCCTGTGTGGAGGATGTGAGTATAATGGTGGTAGTGAGAAGGTTGCTGATGGGATTGGGATTGGGATGGGGAGGGATGTGTACGTACCTGGAGCAATGGTTTGCTGGGCACCAACTGAGGAACCGACAGACCAGGCGTAGATGGTGGAAGGGCATTTGTTGACCACGACGGCATTGCCTACAGCCGAAACTGAGGTTGCAAGAGCAGCAAGAAGGACGGTGTAGCGCATTATGAATTAGTCGTACGGAGTACAAGCGAATGTCTTTAGCGAGAGTAAGTAGATAGCTGTTGAAAACGGTCAAGATGGTTGATGCTAGGCTGATGGTTCTTTCACAGGACTTCAGGAACTCTTTTATACTTGACTTTCTTTAGGCGTACCTCTCCTCCTCAAGCTAGTCGCATGACTGAGGCCTTTACACCGCTGGTCAGAACTATCGAATATTACTCTATCCTAGCAGAGTGTCATGGATGCTAGTGGTGGAAAAGTGGAAGATAGTACGTGAAGGGGACAAAAATAGATCTTGGAGTAGACCAGTGGTGAGATCGCCGTTGAGATAGTAGCATGCGGCAAAAGCCGCAAGATAAATTATCCTATTTCGGAGGTTTTCAATACTTCAATTAGATTGAGGACTAGGGCGACATGCGGGGAAATTATGGTACTAACACGAGAGTACCATACGATATTTCTTCAAGCTGGTTTGCAAAGATTCTGGTTTGGTTCGGATTGAAGCTTTCGCTGGACTGACACCTTTCAGTGGTACTTGTACATTGAAGGCTGCTGTCGTGGAAACGCCCATGCCAGGCCGTGTCATTGAGCAACATCTGAGGACGATGGATCTCGCACAAACTCAAACCCTCTAGTATTAAACGTATCTATTAGTAGTATACGGAGTACTCCGTACAGAGTAGCATCGTTACTCCTCCTGATCCACCAATATCCAGGCACTCCGGGCTGTCATCTAATTTCGTGATCAACAACGGGTCCCTTGTACTTCCAGGCCATCGGCCATGCCGCGTCCCGGAGAATACAATACAATAGAAAGGAGACGAGGGACGATTGTGTCATGGTAGGACTGCAGTACGGGCTGGTCGGCTGTTGTATGCTGTGCGGTTTTCGATTTCGAGGCCGCTGAGCACGTGAGCAGGACTCAACACGCTTGCCCGTTCACAGATCCACTCATCGCTTTGTCCGATGAACAGAGAGATTTTTTGCAGTCGAGGGAGTTGTACTCCGTAGAGGTCACCAAATGCCATTTCGCCTGGGGATCGAGGTGGCTGATGAGGAGGCTCGGCCCGCCAAGCCCGCCCCGCCATACAGCCATACCGATACAGGTATACAGCCACTTCGACGCTGAATGCCGTGAGCAGACTCCCGCCCAGTCCAAAGACCAGATTCCACGGCTTCCCCAGCGCCCACTAGAGCAAAATTCCCTGCGCAAGTCCCCTGGAGGCATTTGTGCTCCCGTGTCTGTTCTGCGTGCCCCAAAGCGAAGCCAATGGAGGCGGCATCCGCGCGGATGGCCGCCCGTGATCGATATGGGGGAGGATGGGGGGATGCGCCGGCCTCACAGCTCCAGCGCTTCATATGTACGGGCATCGGATGACCCCCCTGAATCTATCCTAATTTGTGCCTGCAGTAAATGCTTGCGATCCGCAGAACTTCGAGCCCAACCTTGCGCTAAATCTCGAGATTACCGATCTGATCAATTCGAAGAAGGGCTCCGCGTACGTCCACAAGTATCCCAGCGTGCAGAGTGCAGAGTGAAGAGTTGAAAAGTGAACACGGTGTCTAATCGGGAATTTCAGGCCACGAGAGGCGGCCGTGACGCTGGTGCAGTACATCAACCACCGCAACCAGAATGTGGCTCTCCTCGCCCTAAGCGTACGGCATTCCCCCCTGCCCCCCTTTGATTACCTTGACAATGCGCATGGCTCACTGTAATTCAGCTCCTCGATATTTGCGTCAAGAACTGCGGCTACCCCTTTCACCTTCAAATCAGCACCAAAGAGTTCCTTAATGAGCTCGTCCGTCGCTTTCCCGAACGGCCGCCGGTGCATGCCTCGCGCGTGCAGAACCGGATCCTCGAGCTGATCGAAGAATGGCGGCAGACAATATGTCAGACGTCGCGGTACAAGGAGGATCTTGGCTTCATTAGGGACATGCACCGGCTGCTTAGTTACAAGGGCTATATGTTCCCCGAGATTCGCAAGGAAGATGCCGCGGTGCTCAACCCAAGTGATGTATGTACGCAAAAAGTGCGAGAACTGTCGTATTGACTTTGATGTAGAACCTTCGATCGGCCGACGAGATGGAAGAGGAGGAGCGGGAGGCGCAGTCTGCAAAGCTACAAGAGTTGATCCGCCGCGGGGGGCCGCAAGATCTGCAGGAAGCCAACAAGCTGATGAAAGTTATGGCCGGATATGATACGCGGAACAAGACGGATTGGCGCGCAAAAGCCGCCGAAGAGGTTGGCGCAATCCAACAGAAGGCAAGAATTCTGGAGGAGATGTTACAGGGCTACCAGCCCGGAGACCAGATCCAAGAGGGCGATGTCTTTGAGGTACTGCATCACGGGACTAGATCGAAACGACTGCAGCTGACATGGATAGGAACTCGCAAATGCATTGCAAAGCGCCCACCCAAAAATCCAGAAAATGTGCGAAGAAGAGTCGGAAGACACCGAAGCAGTGGCAAAGCTGTTCGAGATCAATGACAGTATAAATCGGACAATAGAAAGATACAAACTCTTCAAGAAGGGCGACATTGAAGCAGCCAACAAGATACCTCAGGGTACCCTAGGCAAGAGCGGAGCTGGTGTATCAAAGGGACCAGACAACACATTGAATTTGATAGATTTTGGAGATCCAGAGCCTGCGCCTGCAGCGGCTGAGTCTTCCACAGGGAGTTCCTCACAGCCGGCGCCGAAGGGTAATGCACTGGAAGATGATCTTCTGGGCCTGTCACTAAGCGGACCAAACTACGGGCAAAGTGGCAGCATATCACTGGGAGGGTCATCCAACGGCTCAGGTGAATATACCCCAATTAACACCTATGTACACTTGCTAATCCGCGTCCAGTACTCGGCATGTCTGGAATGTCGGTTCCTCAATCGCAGGCGCAATATCAAAATACGGCCAAGTCCATCACGGATTTGTTTAGCGCGGCTCCAAATACAGGGCCACCATCGCAACCCTCAACACCTGTCCCATCTTCCTTTACACAGCTCCCACCGCAACCGGCTCGCACGCCAGATCCATTCGCTGCTCTCAGCTCACCAAGTCCCCGGCAAGCCTCCCCAATGCACTTTCAGCAATCAATCAAGTCGCAATCTCCCGCCCCAGGATCCATCGATTTGCTTGGGGGTGTAGCACCTGCCCCCTCTTCCGCGCCTTCATCGAATTTAGCTCAAAGTACGACGGTCAACGATGATGATGAGTGGACTTTTGCGTCTGCAGTGCCGGACACTACGAAAGAGTTGACGGTGACCAACACTAGCATCAACGTCATCTTCAACGTATCACGAGAAACCGACACCAATCTTCTGATCGAATCTCGAATATCGAACAACACAGCCCTTCCCATCTCTCAGCTCACCTTCCAAGTGGCTGCCTCAAAGGTGCGCACGTTTCCATGCTGTGATGTCGACCAGAAGCTAACATTGATGTACAGGGTGCACAACTTCAACTAGAGCCGCAGACAGGAGTCGCACTCGCCCCGAACCAACAAAATGGCGTTACGCAGAAGATACGGCTCAACGGCGTGCAAACAGGATCTGGCAACACCATTAAGATGAGGTGGAAAGTAGCTTATTCATTAGGTGGGCAACTGAAGAACGAGATGGGAGAGCTGGCTAGCTTGGGCGTGCCATGATAAGGGCTTTGGCAAAAAATGGGCGTGGTGCGAAGCTTTACTCTTTTGATGCGTTTCTCGTGGTGTATGTTGATCGTGGCGAGTGTAGTGGCTGGCGCTGGGTAGATCAAGAGACGCTGAATAGAGATTTGAAAGAAGACGATGTTGATGAAACTTTGTTAGCCCTACTTCAGTACGGATTCACTCGTGTTGTCAATCATTACAGTCACTCGAGCCTGTTTACTTACCTAAGAAGTAGGTTGCTGTCAACCTGCGAAACGTGGAAGGTACTACCGGCGTTTTTGGCAGGAGCCAATCTGACCAACGCAACAGTTCGGCTCTCACTTTCCTCCAGGCAGCAAACCGAATAAGAGAGAAGAGTGAACTACAAACAAAGTGAGTGTCGTTGCTGGGCCCTATCGAAATGACTTACAAAGGTCTGCGGTCATGCTTCTGTTTACAATCTATAAATGCCTCCCATATACAACATCGAGGAATCATCACGGCCTGAAACAGCTACAACTCAGCTATGAAATACCCAACACGCGAGAGTCTGATAGACTCAACCAAATCTCAACCAGTCCCTGTAACCTCGAGCCCCAAGTCTTCAGCATACTCGCCGAAATATGAGATTCCTCCGGGCCCACACGAAAAGCCCAAGGATTTCCACACCGTCAAGAAAGAAGGCGGTATCCAAGCTTCTGGCCCGTTCGGTGTTGATGATAGATCTATAGAGCCTAAGAGGGATGCCAGTCTAGCTCTCACAGTGCCTTCAGACACCAAATACAGGAAGTGGACATGGCAAGAACTCGAATACATGGAGCAAGAACGTACCAAAGAGCCGCCCACGTCTTGGAAAGAGATTTCAAAGGCTCTCGGTCGCAGTAAGGGTGCTGCTAAGCTCCGGTGGAGAGTGATGCAGGGTGAACGAGAGGCCCATACGGATTTTGCATGGTATGTTCCTTTTTCACCTTTTCTGACGTAAAACATGGCAACACGTCGTGCTGACTACTTATGCATTTGTGTAGGACCGAAACTCTCGACACTGAATTATTGAGGAAGCACGCTGATGGCATTTCACTTCAAAAGATTGCTGAGGACATGCAGCTTCCATACGCCGAGGTGCTTTCCCGTAATCGACACCTTGGTGATTGCAAGAAGAACAAGACCACCGACTCCAATTCTATCACCGACCAATCCCAAGCCTCCCCACACCGTCAAAGCCATAGCATCGGGCCCAATGCCAAACCTACACCCTTCCCTATCTATTCCACTAACTCGGTTCCCAACCCAGTTCCCAAACCAGCGCCAGACTTCACACCCAAATCCACGCAGAAACCCCGACCCGACCGCAAACACCTCTCTCCAACCAAAGATTTCACCGAAGAAGACGACGAGGTGATTATTAGACTCTACCTCCTCCTTCTCAGCCCTAAAGACTTTCCACCTGAGGCACTACCCGGCAGATCCCTATACGCCGTGTCTGAGCGTCTTAGACATTTGACCTCGAGGCCTTCGGGGAAAGATGACCTGCCAGACATGTACGCTAGATTTATGGGAGGATGGCATAGGGAAGGGAAGACTTGGACGTTGGATGAGGTTGTTGGTCGTCGTTTTAGGTGTGGGGAGTGGAGGGGGTGGCAATCTTTGCATGGGTAGTATGAGGGGTGATGGGATTTTTTTGGTCTGACGTATCAAGCTGGGAAAGAACTTTATTACCATCACTTTTCCTGACAGTCAATGGATTTGACTTGAGCAAAACAAGATATTGTGATTCGTACTATTAACATACTATAGTACGGCGTAAGTACTACAATCACTTTGTCGTCTCGTGGATGATGTCATGGTTGCTAGCTGAGTATATGCCAGGAAATGATAATGTTATCATCCTACCAAAAAATACGAGTACATTTTTGCGTTTTACCTAACCATATCTTTCTCATTTTAAGTATAAAGGAGAGAATACACAAGAAGATTAAAAAATACACATCCATGCGACACAACAATCCCATCATTTACACACACAAAAGGGCCTTTTGCAACCCCCCCCCCCCCCCCCCCAAAAAGCGCATCTAGGAGTAGAGGCAGGTGATGGGAGCACTGGTAACAACAGCGGAAGTGCCAATGACGGTGCAGTTGTCGTTGTTACCAGGCTTGTCAATGCCCTGGAGCCAAATGCTCCAAGCACCGTCATCGGCACCAGGGCAAGCCTGGATGCCAGTTCCGTCGAAATTGAGTTCGTTGTTCGCAGTCAGTGCCCATCCCTTTCGCTCAGCGTTCTTTCCTAGCGGCTCGGCGCCCGTGGTGTAGCCGATCTTGCCCATGCCCATGCCTAGCGGTTCAGTTAGCCTGTGCAATGTTGAATGGTTGGGGGATTGACGTACCTGAGCGGTCGACGTAGATGGTCTGGGGAGTCGCGGACGCAGCGTAGAGGTGTAGCTCTGAGTCTAGGAGGTAGAAGGTTGCGAAGTTGGTGTCCTCATCGCAGTCGGCGCCTTGCGAGCCTGCGCCGACGAGGAGGCTGGATTGCGCGGCTTGGAGCGCGCTGTTGTGGATGGCGGAGCCGGAACGGATGGCGATGAGGCCGAATTTGGCGTCTGCGGCAATGGGGGTGTTCTGAGGGAGGGCAGAGGCCGTCAGGGCGGCGACGGAAGCGACGAAAGCGGTGGTGAACTGCATTTTGGAGGATGTAGGGTTTTGAGTTGTTCTTGGTGTTGTTGGTGAGTGGAAGGAGTTGATTGATGTGTGTGTGGTACAGTGGATTAAAAGCTGAAGTTGCTTGATAATGATGATGAGTGCGGTGTATGCCTCCTCTTATACCCTTCTCAGTTTGCCCCCTTACTCAACTCTCCATATCTAGTTACTAGCTTTCTCCTCCCTGAGGCTGGAGGCTCGGCAATGCAACGATATGAGATCATGCTACCCACATCACAGGTTCGGAATGCAGCTACCATAATTGCACGAGTAAAGGCATGGGCAAGACGTTCCGGGTATAGCCGTCATTCGGGGAAATATTGTACAAAGGTAGTCCTCCAGCCGCAGTGGAGTGCCACAACAAGTGGCACAGCTGGGGATAGTACCACAAAGTGAACAGCAGTCCCCGCCTATTTACTCCGGTCCTCAAAGCTCTCACTCTGAACAGCGGGTTTCTCGAAATTTCGAGGATTGTTGGCGAGTGAATGACGTTGATCGTCACTCCTGGCATCTGCTTTGGTGGGTGGAGTTTTGGGTGCCATCCCAAAGTAGTTAGACCGGCCGTTGTATCGATAATTCCGAGGTCCTCTTATTCGCTAACGTCGGGCCGGTGTGACTAAAATAGCACGATCGTCTTCCCACGCTATTGTTTCCCCATGGTTTTCTACAATACTTGTACTGTACGGAGTACTCTGACAACGCATCAATATACTTGATGAACGCTATCTACGGTCACATCACGGCGAAAGTAATAGATGGAAGGAGAATGGTACTTGTCGGGTGGTGAGAATACCGGGTGCCTACATAACTATGATGTAGAAACGGTCGGAAACACATCCCTTTTGAATGAAGATCCACTCTCGATGAAACACGCTCAGCCCTGTCCCATCTAGTCAATCGCTCAATGCAAGTATTCTTGAATATCGATACACACTCGTGACGGCGAAAACTGCCGGGGAAAGCGTCAATAGTCGGGCCAGCAAGGAAAATTCAAACTTCATGTCGCGCTTGACAGATCAGGAGACATTATTGTACAATTAACATTTATTGATCATGTGTTTACGCTGATACAATACAATAGTACAACGCAAATGTAAGAATAGAATAACATACAATTATTGATATGAATCCCGCAATCTTAAAGGAAGGCATAACAAGAGGGGCCAGAAACCTTGCCACCCATGTACCTACCAGTGTGCCAGTATGTTGTATAAGCTAAGAAAGTGGCAAACCTTCACAACACAACCTCGTTCGTTCCATTTGGAATTTCTCCACATAGGTAAATTCTGTTTTATTCCATAACGTAACAGATAATTTTCGACAACTACAACAATTTCATAGTAGCACAATTCTTTGTTCCTGGAGCATGCTGAAGACATCCTACTCAATATAAATGAATTAAAGCTATGCGCAGTGATTCATTCAATCACTGATCGATCAACTTGGTAATTAGATAATAATCGACCAGAATTTATCCTGTATCCTTCCGCGTTTGTATCACGTGATATAGTCTCATCTTGGCCGATGTCAAGGTTGTGTTGATAGCCAATCAAATTCTCGGCTTTCTGACCGAGAAATGCACCGTACTTTGTACAGGTACGTAACGCTTCGCTCGTCCACGCTGCGACATTCATAAGGGCCTATCTACCGTGCTACCTTCGTAATATTGCTGAACTTGGTCAGCTGATTTAGGGGGCATTTCACGAAGTACTTTGAATATACAAGAGAATACATTCATTAGCTTCAAGGCGATATCCAATTATGCACTTTGCACGGTGGGAATGAGAGTGTTCGATACCAGAATCAAGCAAAATGTGAACACACAGTACTGGTATTTGGCACAGTATGGGGTACATATGGCCGAGTTTGGCCGAATGTGACGCGATGATTATACATCACGTGACAATGTCAGCAAGGCTCTACTCATCTATGTAGTAGTCGTTGAAGTTGATACAATTTTACTGTATTCGGAGAGTTAGTGGCTGGCTCGAGGTGGTCGCCTGAATTAGCTACTCCATGACTAATCTACTGTTTACCAAGCAGTCTATATATGACTACCTAAGTACTTAGGTACATAACTGCCACTTCCGTAACACACCCAACCTGTGATCATAGTTCAACATGAAGAAAATCCGGTTGGGAATTCAAGACTCAGGCTTCAGAGAGGAAAAATGTATATGATGTAAAGAAGCTCAAGGGGGAAAGACTCTTGGAGCCCCTGCTCCTACCACCGGATGTGTCGGTCTCCCTTCTTATGTACGATTCCTGCTATCTTGAACGTCATATCATCTATTTTAGCCCTTCTATCAGCCTTTAATTTCGTATCCAATGTCGTGCATGTTTCGATGCTTCATGTTCCACATTCTGGTCAATGTAATCGAAGTGATCTCGGCCACCTCCATCTGACGGTACCAACCTTTGTCTAAAATTAACCTGCGAATTATGAATCCACTACACAACTAAAGTCGTTCCTTAAAAGCAAGAACTTACGTATTGCTACGGCTCCGCATCCGGATGACTCTATAATAGTAAATGCAAATGTTGATGATGCGGCGCAGCTCAGTGTGGCCTTGGGTATCAGCATGATCATGTGGACGGGGGACCAAAAACTTCTCCAGTGACGATTGCCGCGATCAAAAGCTGAAGGCCCACATGTTCGAGGCTTCTACACTCGAAGGATCGCTCTTGCAGCGGGCGAAAAATAACTTTAATTCAAGCACTGAAAATAGTAGTACGAATGTTCAGCACCCATCAGCATCTGCATGTTCGCGGCTGAGCAAGAGATTACGCCGCCAGCCAGTTCAGCCTCACTATACCTTTTACGTCGAAATGAATGATGACCGTCAGTCGCTGATTGGTACATGTCTGTATTTTTTAAAGTCATTCAATAGCACGGTGCCAATGTGAGCTCGCCGGCTGATTCTTCTCCGCACTGGCTCTCAGTTGAGCTGTGGAGGCTGAGTATGGAGCCAAGCTTACCAACAACGCTACACCATCAGCAACGCTGTGCTACTGTCATCCGGCAGCAACTTGATCCGTAGCAGGTCTTCGAAATGTATGTGTTGCTGATGGCAGCGAGGGAACAAGTACCCTCGCCAAACTTGTATAAGTAGTAGGTATAGTGCTCAAATATTCTCATCATCACAGAAACCAACCTCCAAACAACAAGCTCCTTTCTACTCTTACTCTAAGCATTTCTTAGCTATAACACACTACTCACTTCTTTCAATACCATTAACCACTAAATCTTAAACCATTCCTACCAACTCAACCAACAAATCAAAATGGTCGCCTACACCTCCATCGCTCTTGCTGCCACTACTCTTCTCGGCTTCACAGCTGCCGCTCCCTCCACTGTCCGCTCTACAGGTGTCGTGCACCGCATCTTCGCCGGCAGCACCACCGAAAATGCTGGCCTCCACTTCGAGCCTCAGAACGTCGTTGCCGAGATCGGAGACTTGATCGAGTTCCACTTCCTCCCCAAGAACCACACCGTCGTTCAATCCTCCTTCGACAAGCCTTGCGAGCCACTTGCTAGCGGAAACGGCGTCTTCTCCGGCTTCAACTTCAAGGTCGACGCCGGTGAAGCCAAAAAGGTGTTCCAGTTCACTGTTCAGAACAAGGAGCCTTTCTGGTACTACTGCTCCCAGACTGTTGGAAATCATTGCCAGAAGGGTATGAGCGGTGTCATCAACCAGAACTTCAACTCGCCTAATACCCTTGCTGCGTACAAGGCTAAAGCTGTCAACACGGTTACCAAGCAGCCTTCTGCTGACCCTCTCGCCAGCCAGGGTGGTCGCATTGTCGACAACAAGCCTTTGTAAGCTATGATGAGGAGATGGATATAGGAGATAGATGGGGATGTGATTAATTGAGGGTTTCATATTTTCAGTTGCTTGCATTGCGATGGGTTTTGGTTTTGATTTTAGCATGGCGTTGGCATATTTTCTGCCGTCACGGTCATTATCTACTCTGTATATGGAGTGCATCATTTGCCTTCTATGATTGTCTAATAAAATAAGTCACTGTTTTATCTGCTAGCCTTGTTTCAAATCTTGAATATCACAGCTGTCGTGCAAATGAGGGAGAAAACGCAATATAAGTCTGAAGATATCATGACTGGAAGTTGGAAGCATGACGTTGCGGTTTCTTCGTGACAAGATTTGGTCACGTCATTTTTTCGAGTCCATTGCTATTATGCTGTCATCGTTGTGGTAAAGCTATTGCTCAATACTGCTACGTTCATCGCATCTCCACATTTGCTCTACAGCTATCGCGTAAACATTGAAGCCCGGCCCTCCAAACCCACCAAACACTGGCTACGCACCCGACCATGACAAGTACCTGGCGTAAACCAAGCGTTGAATATAGTCACTGAATAACTCGACAACACCCTATCTCCAGGGTTTCCACAGAAGCTCGGATCAAGTTTAGTTTGGAACACAAAGATTAACTAGCGAATTGCTATGACTAAGTCTTCACTGCTATGCAGCCATCGACACTTGATTCCAGTATTGTACGAGTAAAAAGCGTGTGGATTTTCAGTAGATCTAGTATACGATAGCCTGCTAAGAGCCTGAAATAGTATACTTTGACTTGCCGCCGGCGTTCCCCCACCCTTCAGTCGCCAGTGTCTGGTAGTTATGGGTTCCCAGGTTCAAACCCAGAGCCTTCCACGCATCGAAGTGACATTTTGTAGTGACGGTTCCGCTCCCGGGTCTTTTTGACTGCCTGTTACTAATGTATTGCATGAAGGTCGAGGTGCCAAGAATGGACGGCTTGTTGACTTGCTGATGCTTCCAGATATCGTAAGTAGACCCGTCGCAGTTCACCGTCCCTAGCTTTTGACCTTGAGCAGAGCCCCGCCCGTTGTTGGTGTACTCTTGAACGTAGTACTCGACCAGTGGATTCGTAGTCCATCCGTAAACCGTCACCAAAACTGTGCCAGAGTTCGCAGTGGTAGCACCATTAAAGTTGATTCTTCTAATCAAGGAGTTAGTTCGTTGGCCAAGCCATACCATCTTACTTAAGACACGTACCGATTCGTTCCAGTCCTCCATCCCTTTCCAACGACGAAATCGCCAGCGCCTGAAAATGTCACAGAATAGCCATTGTTACTGGGACTGAAGTTGACATTGCCGCTGGTCTTGTAGTTTTGATTGTAATCCTGACGTCGCATGAGACTCTCTCCCACTCCATTGAACTCAAAGTCAGGAGCATCAACATTTGGGTCCGCAGCAGGGGCAGCGTAGGAAGCGACTACAGCCGACAAGGCGACAACAAGGTGAGTGAAAAAGACCATTTTAGATAACAACGATGTAAACTGAAGCGAGATCTTGGAAGAAGCTTAGGTATGGTTGGAGAGAGCAAGACTTCGGAATATATATGTCAAGTTCTTGTTGGCCGGTTGAAGAGTGAACGATCCGCGGTGCCTGTTGATATATTGTGGCTAGAATTTCACTGCTATCTTGTTGGATGCTGCAAGATATATAGTTGAAGGTACGAGGATCAGTGCATTGCGACCGACCCATTCACTCTGCATGCTAATCAATCCTCGGGCGTCGAGGGTCCTGATTATTTCCACCGCTAAGGATGTGACGATTCTTGCGGGCAGGGGTTCGATATGCTATAGTACATGTTTGTTAGATCGCATATCTAGAGACTGGTGTATTGCGGGGTACAGGTTCAAGGATAGCGCGGAGTATAAGTACCTGCAGCTTTTCAACTACCGCGGATATATTGATTGAAACTATACCTAGGCGGGAAAGGTGCTCTAGTACTCGTGAACAAGGTATATAGCAATGCTTGCTAGTTGTTACTTAAGACTTAATTGCGAAAGCCTAACGTCACTTTTTTGATTGTGTCTCGCCAAATCAAATAAATTAGAAGCGGAGTCGATCAATGATGACGTTGGATGGAACTTCATTAGACATTTTATAGGCGCGTTTCGATCTGTTGATTTTAGCAGTGGTACCATACAAGCGACATTGTTTCTCCTTGGTATCAACAGTAACATTTTGGGGAACACCCAATACAATATACTGGAAAGCTGATCTAACATGGAAAGACGGTGTTTTATACTTTGCATGGTAGCTAGGTTCTTGTAGTTTTATGCATCGGAATATCTTTTCTGTGAGACTGTGTATTAAATAGCGTACCTACGCGGAATGTCCGAAGGTGAAGAGCATTTTTCGTTGTTCCCCCAATACTTAGCGAACTGACATAAGACTGGTCCTGAAGCTTGAGAGTAGGGACGAAATACAATGGTGGTCGATACATGATATAAGAGGTTAAAGACTCGGTGATCCCCCTATAGACTTGAATAGGGAGCAACAATGAAGGTATCTGTGCATCGAAAGCTGGTGCTGCCGCTGGACCTTTTAACATGATAAGATTCCGATCAAATGTGCGACTCGGAAGTCTGAAAGATAGATTCCACGTATGGAAAACCGAATTTCCGCTCATGAATTGTAAATCCCGATATTTCTAAATTTATGAAGTATTTGGGTAAAGAAAAATCTTTCCCAAATTCTATTTAGGTTATTTTTGGTATGTTGCTTGTCTTTTGACGGAAACATCAGCTTCGGTGATCCCTATCATCTGATCGCGCATAGATTGTTCCAGGGTGCGTTACCGGATCAGGGCTGCTCTTTCAGATGGGAAGTCGATACTCAACTCCTCGAATGTTGAATTCAAGTAATCGATGATCCCCCTCAGCAGGCAACTTCAACTCAACAAGACTGTAGTAGTAATCTAGCATCATAGGATATCCTTTAGTAGAAGTTTGCCAACTCTGGTCGACCATCTGTTGGGGTTCCATCTTAGCTTGACTGACTTGAGCTTGTAGTTCTTGAAAAATCGATGGTGCTAATTCGGAGGAGCCGTAATCCGTATATCTCAGGAATGCCTCGATATCCGGGAGAGAAGCCTGACGTATTAAATGAGCCTGTCGATTTTGTTGTAGCAGGAGTTGAAACTTTTTGACGATTTGTCGACTGCTGTGTTCGGCCACCCAAGCCCTTGCTTGCTTCAGTATTTTAGAGTCGGTGTGGTTTAAAGCCTCACCTTGTTACTACAATTTCGTTCTCGAATCTCCGTAGTTCTGCTTGACTCGCTTCAGATGTAAGCTGTTCTGATTCACAAAGGCACAGAAAGCGAGTTGGAGAATCGCAAACCGCACAATTCGGTTGTAAACTAAGCTCATACAGGTGAAGAGAACATGTTCTCTCACTATCTTCCGAATCTGATTCCTGTTCATCTGTTGTATCCGTGATCTTTTCGTTCTGTTCGTGCAGTGTTCCCTGCATCGCTCTTAGTGCAAATATTATCGCTTTAGTACGCTTATGTATTTGCGATCGCAGTGGACCAGGCTCGGGGTGGGTTCCAAATGCTTGATAACTCCTAGAACTCTTGCCTGAATGGTTGCGATCTTGTTCTGATAAAGATAGAAGTGCTTCGATCGATGGACGCAACTCATACAATAGTTGAACATACTCATGGACATCTGCGCCGCATTTTTGGAGAGTGTCGGCGCTTAGGATGACTTTGCTGTTATTGATTTGTTTGTCAGTCATGTTGGGCTCTTTTGTGTGCCACATAAGTGCTTTGGCTTGTTCTTGGGCGGGTCGAGACCGATCATCATAATTTGAATCCGATTTTGTAGCCAATGCGAGGACTCCTAGCACATTAGACCAATTTCAAAACTTGCTTGAAGCAACCGAGACTTACTGCGGATAAGAATGGAACAGATTTCTACAAGGAAAGAGTGGATGGCCTCCACTATCGCACTAGCAGAAATGCTTAAGCGATCTAGCTGACCGTCGTTGATAGAATAGGCAGAGCCCCAGTTGCGTAGTAAATAAAAGTTTCGTTGAAGCAGATTTCTTTCATCATATCCAATGTTTTCGAGTTTCGAAATTGCCTTTAATGTAGCTGAATAGCAACCCATACAGGCCTGGTAGATGTCCTTTATGCGTGTACCCTGCGTTGGCTCCCTGTTTGTCCCCCGTGATTCTAATGGAAATGTAGCCTTTTTTTTCTTGACAAAGAAAGACCTTTCTACTGCTGCAAGATCCGACAACATGTTAGGCTCCAAGGTATCAGAGCTACCGTCGAACAAATCACTGTAGAGCGAGGAAAAAGTGTAAACTGGCGGCTGGTCGATACTGGGTGGATCTTCTGTGACGATTTTCTGCTTGACCGAGGACTGCAGCTCTCGGGATTCCTCGGTGGCATCTTGGATACCCCTCAAACCCAAGGAACTTTTGACACGATTGAGTGATGCCTGAAAGGTCTCCTTCGCATTGAGGATCCGAGTGCGGCGGTCTTGAAGTGCGTTTGTCTTCCAGTCGTGAGAAGCCCCCATCACCTTCTCTCATCAAGAGTAGCAAGGAGAAATGCGTTTTTGCAAGAGGTTCCGTGGGAAGTTGATTTAGGGAGCAACGAGATTGTAAGAACTGGTCGCCTAGGCGAAGTATCAGACGCAGTACGAAGTAGAATTCCCCTCAATTGGGTGGAAAAATTTGAATCAGATCCCGTGATTTCGCGACTACGAGAAAAGTCGCCGTATCAATGGATTCTTCTGCACGGAAAGCATGGGCATCTCGTCAATACTCCACAACAGGTTCCAAAGTAAGATGGTCGTGAGCAGGTCTAGCAATTCATGCTTAGTTTAATTCTACAGAAGAAGGGTAAATTTGAAAGAGACAACAAGGCGATGTACTTCGTAGTGAGGCTGACCTGACCACGGAATTCAGGAGGCTGGCAAGCTGGTACCTGGTAGTTTTTGTCTGCCGGGCATCGACGCTAAACTCTGTTGGGCTTAGCTTATGTATAATTAGTGAAATATACATCATTACCCTGGAGGGCGTAACCCCTCACTTCAGCCTTCCCGCCTCAACTCGCTTTCTATGGCTTTGCGAGCATGTCGGACTGGAGTCGAAGCTGCTAGAATTACGCTTAGCATATTGCCTATCATTCTGGAGGCATTAAAGGGTTACCAGAATGGCAATAACCATGTTCAAGCCTCCAAGCATACCACTAAACAACTCCATCTCATCGAAGCTCAATTAGGGTCTGTCGATCAAACTTCATCAACAAATGTCGTTTGCTACTAGACCTCGTGGTCCTCAACCGAAAATTACCCAAAGAGATGATGCCCGAATTGAATCACTCCTCGTGGCAACAAATCACCACTAAGCAATAGCTAGACCACCTTCTAGACGAGATTGTACTTGGTTGATCGACAATTATAGCCGATACACATGCCACTATCCAAAGATTCATTGTGAGACTTCTGAGATTACGGCCACTGTTGGAGATTTCTGGTGCGGGTACCCTACAACGTGCACGAGCATCAGCTACCTAAAAGCCGCTTCGAGCGCGATATTGCAACACTCCGTGTAAGTAATGTAGACTTCAATCTATTGCGAATCCAGCTCACGACTTTGAGTATTCGAAATCGTCCTACATATTCTCTAGGTACGAATAAAGCCACGGATTTTAGTCGTTTCTCACGCCTATGACTCGCTTCTGGATTGCTCCCAACAGGCAATTTAAATTTATGTTTACTATAGTATTAGTCAAAACAAGACCAGCTAGCTCTTTGTACGATCTGAAAGCCTACTGTCGAATTTGCCAAAGCCCGTCACTCGGCTCGAAGATATTGTAGAATCTCTTCAAATTCGTCCAGTCTCCCAAACGATGCCCACTGCGTCTACTCAACAGTTGATTGCTTTGCTTTTGTGCTTCAACTTTTACTGTCGGAGACGATGTGCACCAAAACCCCTTTATATGATCTTTTCCTGACTGCGCTAATTCTGACTTGACATGGCAGATACGGCAGGCGCAGCGGACCTTTACAAGGTAAATGTGTATGCTCGTACTTCTAAAGAACACAAGAGTATCGGAAAGTCACCATAGTTTAAGATGTATGGGCTACTCGAAGTCTTCTAATGATGCACGGCATCTTTTTTTCACCACCCTTAATGAAGAAAGCGTTGCATATTAATTTTGAGAATACCGCAGAAGAAATCATATATCTCTTAAGTACAGCCGCGAGGTCTCAGAGGAATTCTTTTGAGCTGCTTGATCAGCATGTCCTAGCATTGAAGATCGCAACGAGCGTTCTACAATTTTACAACACTGTGTGGCTCTCAGCTGGCTGGAGCCTTTAAAACACATTTATATTCAGCACGAAACTATCCGACAATACTATGAAGTCTCTTCACCTCAGCGTCCAATTCAAATCGAAAGCACGAGCTAGAAACCAAGGGCAACCACCAGGAGGTTCTGCTGCAAGTCCGATTAACGGTCACGCAACTAACCCCTTATCACCCGTAGATACCTGTTGTAAAAAAAATACCCTCCGGTATCTACAACGAGGCTCTATCCAGCCTAGGTATCGCACTGCTTGAAATCGCACACTGCCAAAGCTTCCGAAGTCTGATACAACACGACCCAGACGAGTTCTATGCCGCTCACGGTTTGGTATGTGGACACGTACTGATTGGACCAAAGTATCGAAAGATTGTGGAAAGATGTATAAGATGCGAGTTCGAAGCTGGGAGCGAGGATATAGACGATGTAAGCTTGCAGCATGCGGTCTGGTCGAAAGCAGTCTTTCCACTTGAAACATTGATTCGGGACACAAGCCAGGTGATTTGAGGAATTAAAAAATGGGCATTGAAGTCCCAGGGTAACTCTGTTGTGGAATGAATTTGTCTATGAGACTCATGCAATGAGACGCCTAAACAGGCATCACTGAGCTTCTCCTTTATTCTGATATTACCTGGTCTATCCTCAACATACATATACATATATTGGGCTCTTATTTTCATGTGATTTGAACACAAAATGACACCAGGGGAATTAAAACATGAGTAATGCCTATCTCTAGAAGCCCCTTAGATTTTTACCTACTACTCTAATCTCAAAACGACTATATAAGTTAGGAACTAGCTACACGGTTAAACGATTAGGGTATACAGAACGTGCCAGTTATCAGCATTGTAAACTTGCTCAGGCTGATCGGCCAACCGCTCAATATTGCCATCTCGGAACTTAGGGCTCACCTTCATCATGGTTCTATTTTGTGCCAAATGTACAAGAAAAAGCAAACCCCGAAAGATGGCGGCGGAGCACGTGAAAGAATAGATCAAGACTATCAAGCTATTTCACCGCGTAGGTAAACACTCGACGCTTTTGTATCATGAGTACTTGCGCATCCCAGATGCATACCCACAGCTCCGCCCGGGCCCGCACGTTTGTCATCAACGACCGAGGAAATCCGTATCAACGTATCAGCCTCAATATGGAGCCTTGATTTGAATAGATACAAACACAGCATATGAATTTGAACCGAAATTAAGTCAGTTCTCTAAGTACGGTAACAGGAAAGATTACTCTCAAGGTGGGAACGTTCTTTTTACAGTCGTGCTCATAATATTAACTGTCGTGTATTCATTTGAAAATAAAGTCAGGCTGTGTATTTAGCCCCCATCTTGAATATCCCGCTCTTACGGTATGGCGGCTCGGCCTGACAGCGGATGCCTGGTGGAATATGGAAATTATGTCGGAGTGGCGTTGATTCAGATGACGATAAGGCGCCGTGGCTGCGAGGCAATGCGGAGCAAGTGATGCATACAAGCGAGAACTCTGATCAAACATTCGTTTAGGATGAATATTTATCGTAATGACATTGTTATAGCGAGTACGAGTAGAGGTTTCACCCTTGGAGACTTACAGTATACTTCATAAGGTGTATTCGAGACGCTACTCCTAACAAGGATTAGCGCCTCCACCGAAAACCCAGCCCTCATAAACGACGACAAGTGCCAGCCTCAATCTTTTCCACATAACACAACATACTGGCAATTGCTAGACGCTGTAATGGTCACAAAACCAGGAAAAAGGAGAGCAGATTGTAATGCGCGGGATGGAGAAGCTAACAAGAAACACAAACATGTGAGTTTCGCGCACCGAGGCTTTCTCTTGGCTCGATACTTCCACCCCCACATTGCAGGTCCTATCAATCCAGTGCGCTAAGATGTCTGGCAGGGAAAAAAGAATTGGGGAGCGCCTTCGAAGATGGCTGCTGACCGGGGACTCCAACCCGGCGATATGGGCGTGTGGGCGACGTGCGCCTTGAAGAAGGAAGCACCATCTATAGCCGACTTACGGGATCTGTTCCAGGAGGTGGGTGAAGTGCTATCACTCACAGGCAAATCCCACCAATTTCAGTTCTAATTGCTGATGAAGCATGTAGTACACATCACAGCTGTATGGAGAGAACTTGGCAGACGATACAGCTCAAGAACAGGACTCCGAGGAGGATGGTGGCGACATTGAGAGCGCTATCCAGAAGGAAATTGAAGGCCTTAGGAAGCCCGTCAAGAATCCTTACTTCAGAAACGCACAGATTGGCACTGCATGTTGTAAGCTGGAAATCTATTTGAATTGCAGCACGTACCAAGCTGATGTATATAGTGATATTTCTCAAAGCACGGAAGCCTGTTGAGCCAGTGTCGTTCGTTGAGAAGATTTGCCAGGACGTTGCAGACGGGAAGACGATAGCAAGATGTAACTTTATCAAGAGACTCACACCCATTGAGGCCATGGACAAGGCAAGTGACAGAGGTCTCGAGGACGTTGCCCGCCAAGTCATTGCGCCACATTTCCACGGACCAGATCGAGTGGGAAAAAAAGTAAGTTGACCCACCCGCTGTGCTATGTTTATGCTGGGCGGTGCCAAATACTTCTGAGGTGTATCTACTGCTTTACAAAGCTAATCTCGTGAGCAGTTTGCGATACGAGTTTCTATCCGAAACAATAAGCAATTTACTCGGGACGGCGTCATTCATACAGTTGCGGCTGTTGTAGGCTCGGGTCACAAAGTCGACCTATCAGGCTATGATCTACTAATCCTCGTGGAGATCTACCAGGTACGTGGTTTGAACACGTTTTCGCACGCGCGGCGATCTACGCCATCTTCGCCAAAGCTAATCAACAACAGAACATGATAGGAATGAGTGTGGTCGGCCCAGATTTTGAGAAACTCAAGCGCTTCAACTTGGCGGAGTTGCGTGACGCGTCCCGTAGTAAGGCTACCGCCACTACCACTACCGAAGAGACGAATAAATCAAAAGACAGATCAACCCAAGCAGGCAAACCAACCACAAGCAGCACGGCGGTAGAGGGGCCATCAGAGGCGTGAACGTCGATGCAGCCAGAGATCTGGTGGAGTGCGCCCACCTTTGTGGGGACATCATGAAACTGCATATTGAATCAAAACAAGGCAATGCCGCTGCGAATTCGGTTGCACATGGCTGACAGTTCAAGGCTGGATGACAGTTAGCATCGAGACGAGTTCCGCAGCACTGGCCTGACATGTTATAGCGCACACCCTCGTGGCTTCGTCTCCATCCGGCTGGGTAATGGCGAGTTTTACGGGACGTCAAAGGAGTGTCTTGAAAAGCGATCCGGAACATGTGTGACGACAGGGCGTCACCTGGCGTAATACATATAGAGGGTTCGAACTGAAAGAAGACCCCGGACCCAGCTTCGCTTACCCTTGCTGTTACTCCTGTGTATTTCGCAAATCCTAGCCCAGACCCACGGATCCTCTCCGTCTCTCGGTTCCATTGCCATACCTTCGTTAATGTCCAGCTTGAGACTCAAGCGCGTTCGCCTAATAGCATGTACTGATGTAAAGCCAATTGGAGCATCGAGTAGCCGAAGTTCTGATACACTTATCCCAAAGAGGCTACCTTAAACGATGATCGAGCTGATACAGCCTTTCTGTCATCCACCAACGCCTCTCGCGTCTTTATGCAGACTCCATGTGCCTAGGTTGTTTAGGTCGTCACCTAGGCCTTCATTTCGTCTCTTGGAAATGCTTCGAATGTGCCTCCTCCTTTAATGCACGACCGGCTTACCCTTTCCCTTGCCCTTGCATACATTCCATGGTAAACTTAGCCGGAAGCGCAATTTCTGTGGTGCGGCTACATTGTCTATTCAACATAGCATTCGCGGGCTCTATACGAGTCTACCTAGCAGACATCAATTCGATATGCCCGTCATCGCCGGTGATAAACCCATGCCCGATGCCTTACTTCTACGGCCATGCTTGCTATACTCGGTCTTGTTCGGGCACCCTTTCAGCTTGTCATCAACCCGTTGACGCCTCTTATATCGCAAAGGATTGTTTGATCGCCAAACCAGCAATACTATCGTATTCATGATAGTAGCACAAGAATTTGCTGAACTCAAAAGACATTCATATGCGATGGGACTGCCCTTACATGCAACCCACCACGGTGTGAATCGACGCATGCCATCTACCAAAGCCTCGCCTATTCCGCCAGATTACTCCCTACCTTTTTTTCATCCATCAGTTCAATCAGCTTCCAAAATGCATCTTCCTCCTCTAGACGTAGCAGTCTACCCCGTCGTCACTATGGGCCACGGTGGACATGGTGGGAGAACAAATCGCCCTTCTTCATCTTCATCCTCTTCTTCAGTAGCATCAATAAGAACCTGCGCTGTCGCAGCACCAGACTTTACAAGCATACAGAGGCTCATTCAAAGGGTCTTTCGGTCCTCACGAATCACTGTCCTACAAGCTGAACGCCTAGAAGGACGGCTGCACCAAGTCTATCTCGCCAGACTTGCCGACGGAAACTCCTTAGTCCTCAAATGCCCTCCAATTCACACCACACGCTCTCTCCGGCACGAAAAACGCGGTCTCGAAACTGAGCGCATGACACTCGAAACACTGCACGAATTTACACAACTCCCTGTACCCCAAGTGCTCAAGTACGACAGCCATGGTGGATCCTTTGGTTCGCCATTCCTCCTCACAAGCTACATACCTGGGAGACGACTCTCGGAAATCTCACCCTTACTCACCACCAGTGAGAGAGAAGGCATCGACCGTACCCTAGGCTCCCTCGTACGCACACTCACCTCCCTTTCGGCCACACAATTCGGTCTCACACACCGCGTGTTTGAGCAAAAAGGCAGCAAATCCTGGCGAGAATCCTTCATCGCACTCCTCGAATCCTCTCTACGCGACGCGGAAGACATGCTGATTACGATTCCCTACGAAAGTATCCGCGGCTGGGTGCATCAACATAGCAGTGTTCTCGACGAAATCACCGAACCAAAACTCGTAGCTCTCCACGTATGCGATCCGCATAACGTACTTGTTAACGAGCAGACGAAGCAAGTCGCAGGACTAGTCGGGTTCTCCAACGTGGTATGGGGGGATCCACTTTTGAGTGGGGGGATCACGGAAGGTAGCGTTGCATTCTTCCAGGGCTATAGGGAATGCCCAGCGCGTACGGGCTCTGTCCATGTACGGCAGCTAATGTAAGCATATGCCACTGCCTACACCTGCAAATGGTCTGATATGTATTGCTGTATTAATATCTGCCGCAGATACACCGTTTACCGTGCCACTGTACAGATTGTTGCACACCATTATCGTCCTCATTCAGGAATCGACGAGCTCCAGGCACGGCGCTCGCTCACGTATGCGCTCAACAGCCTTGCGCAAAGCTAGACTCTTCAATACGCATTCTACATTGTTTCGGCCGTGCACGACAGTCATTTTTAATCGCAATCTGGAAATAACAGACGAGGAGTGCTTGCGGCTGGCTTACCATTACAGCGGTATGACCGCTGCTTGTCCATCCTGCAGGACTCCTGTATTTCAATAGAGGCTTTTCTGACTTTACATTCGGTGTTCGGTATTGGGGATTAGTTTAGATGTATGAGGGATCCATTGTTCTTCTGCAGATATCACTCATGTTGGACCTTCTGCAGTGCCGTTGCTCGCCATGTCATCCTTTATAGCGCCCGCGGGGTTACTTCCTAGTTTGATGAATGCTGCCACACTGCACTCATTTCTTTCCCGCGTATTGTTTCCTTTCTCTCTTTCCTGTCATAGTTTGTTTTGTCACCGGGCGTGATGAAGATGAGGTGTGTTTGCATCCGGGTTCATACATGTATGTTGCTTACTTCCAAGCCTCGTCGGCTGGAAACATTTCGGGTTTGGAGGCATGTATCATGACCCGTGGAGATGGATGATTTACGAATCCTGCGGGTATGAAATCATTAATGAAGTTACGGTGGAAGATGATTCGACACAAACCAACTAATACGAGTTGATCCTCCCCAATCTCCATGCCATGTTATGTACTCCGTATGTACATCGACCATCGTGCCCATGTGTTTCAAAAAGTCTACTCCGTACCTACATACATTGTTCGAAACCTCCTCGACCTAAAACGTCATCACGATAAAATCCCCGTCCGTCCAGCACATTTGCTCGACACGAATGAGAGAATCGGCGTAGGTATAGAAGACCATGCAGAATCAAACCACGTCATCATATAGCACAGTCATCTTCATATCCGCCTCCACTCCCACTCTTGTAGAAAAACATCGCATGCACATAAACTTCCACTAATTATCTATCCTCTCTCCAGCCTGATATTCGGAAGGTTACCGGTACCTATACCGAACAAAAACTTACGCCCCACAAAAACGTCCTAAGCCCTCAATACAGTACATACAAACATGGTAAATGCACCACATACGCACACTCGCTCGCTCACCCTAGCATACATATATAGTAAATACACCTCATGCAGTATTCCCGGAAATCCCTATGTTCTTACAACGCTTTCTGGAATGCATTAGATGCTGATGTTACACTCGCATTGCGCTAGGCCCAGACTGGCTAACTTAGACGAAGAAAGTCTTCGCTGATTGGGCACTGAGAAGCGAGCGACGGACAGGGGCAAGCGATGGATAATGTCCAGGAGCTTAGTGCTTGGCTCGATCGTGGACGTGAATTGCTTGCCTGGGGGGTTGGTAGGTGGTTGCGTGAGGGTAGATCATATATTACATTCACCTTTAGATTGTGCTGAGTGTCCTTCAATTAATGGGTAGAGCATTCTGTTTTATCCCTGCGAAGGACGTGAACACGGCTCAAGACGTTGTATATATTCCTTCTCACAATTCTTTGAAGGATGTATGCTGCATATCGGACTGATTGGAATTCCGAACTACAGACCCGACTTAGGGGATAGGTGTGGATAGGCGAGAAGATAGGCGAGTGTTCAGAGGTCTCTGTGTGGGGGGGCCGTTAGAATACCTAGCAGAGCTGGTGCTCGTCTATGAAGATCGACGGATGTGTTTAGGGGGGTTTAGGATTAGGCGATTGGGCATTTGAAGCTCGGTGGTTATATGGAATGAATGTTGGATTTTTACATGCGTGTGCGAGGAGCGGTGAAGGGTCCTTGCAATGATGGATGCAATTTTTGTCCAACCAGCTGATATCGTCAAGGCGTCCTGCTGCAAACATTACTGACTCAAAGCCATCGACAAAAGTATATCGTCGGTTCAACATGGGACTAGCCCCATTTTTTAGACGATATCAGTATCGATCATCACTCTCTTCTCTGACGAAGGACTTGTTAGAGTACACTCAAAGACACACACCTAGATTCTGCAGGTTTGGATGTAAGAAGTTAGAAAATGCTTCGTGTGAACATCTTACCCGAGCTCAAGAAGCAGGGCTTACGCATGCATGCGTCCACGTAGTCCTTACAATGCTCAGCCGGCAAGGCCTCCTCTGGCCATCTTTCTCGCTCGCTGATCTCGGCGATTGTGATTCGCCCTTGTCCCCTTGTTCTGATCTTTCCTCTGACGTGCAGCCTGGGTTGCCTTATCATCAGCTGGACCGGCAACATTACCACCACCGCGGCCTCCTCCACCACGGCCCCTTCCTCGCCCACGACCTCTACCAGCTGAACCACCTCTTCCACCCCGTTGTCCGTCTCCACTTCCTGTGCCTTCACCTTCAGAACCCATAGGGCTTTCACGCCAAGCCGTTGATGCTAGTTCTGTTTGCTGTCCTCCGAAGTGTGTGAATTTGGCTTCTAGTCGCCGCAACCGCTTCGGATCGCGACCTACCATGAGGCCCCATCCTTCGATTTGTTCGTCGCTCATACCGGTCTCGTTCTTGAGTGAAGTGCGTGCGTTTCCTCGTCGTGTCACTGCGTCGCGTCCAAATAACTCGGGTGAAGTTGTGTAAGCTTTAAACAGCGCCTCCTCATTCTTATCTTGAAGGTTTGTATCGTCTGGTGCAACGGAGTCCACAGTCCCACCAACATCTTCTACGTCATATGTGTCATCCCGCTCATCATCGTCCGAGTCGAACGCTGCTAGTGCGGAGAGAATAGCTGATTTGCTAGGAGCATTATTGCGATCTGAAAGGATCTTGTCTGCAGTTAATTGTTGGTTCTTTCGACCAAAGTGAAGACGAGAAGTGTCAACCGCGAGTCGATCGAGCTCATCGTTGTCGAAAGCGTTGCGACGTTCTGAAGGTGGTGGTTTTGGTTGTGGAGTGAAGTGAGGTTTGACAATTGTGGCAGCCGGGCTAATGTACGGTTAGTAGACTTCGTTTTAATATGAAAGGTAAGAAAAAGAAGGGCACATACAGTTGCTCGCTTCGATCGGCACTGGCGAGATGTGAAGGCAAGGAATCTTCTAAAAGATGAGCAGTAGTCTCTTCGATGTCGTCGTTGTATTCATGTAACAACTTGGCAACAAAACCTGACCCAAGGTCTGGGAAAAGATCTTGCAATTGGCTGATCAAGCTCATACGGTGCACATGTATATCTCCAATCGAGCTGCTTCCACTATCCCTCACTGAGGCTACACCCTTTCCTTTGTCAACCTTACGTTGAACGAGCTTCTTCGGTCGGGATATCGAAGTGTCCTGAAATACGCTGAGCGAGGCGGCGAAGTTTTTGACTCTTGCAGCTTCAGGGGCCGTAGCCTTGTCCCTGACTTTGTTCAAAAACGGCGTGTTGGTGACAAGATCAGCAACTAGTGACTTCTGGGCAGCACCTGACTTTTCTTGCTGTTCTCCATTGGCTTTCAGGCTGTAAAGATGGTCTGATAGAACAGAGTAACTCGGCTTCGAGCCTTCTAACAGCGCTGTGAGGCCGAGATATGCTGTTGTAGTGAGCTTCTTCTGGAAAGATGCTGATGCCTTGGGATATGCAGCGCATAAAGAGTCCAAGAAGTCAGATCCAGTAAGCAAGTACATGCTGGCATCGGGCGATACTTTTAGCAGAGGCACCATTCTATTCAGAGTGTCGTCTGCACTCTCTGGTATCTTGGAGTCCAGACTCCTTATCAATGAGTTTTTGGCTAATTGGAAGTTCTTTTCAATCGCCACGGCCTCTCGCGTCCATGCTCTCGCTAACAAATCTCGAATATGCACGCTTCTTGGAAAGACGCGACACAGGTCGGACAGCAAAGGCCATTTGAGGTATGATGGTGGGATCTCGTCTCCGGAAAAAATCCTATGCAGAAGTTGGAAGCATCTCTTACGCAATGTCGGAGCAGCAAGTCTAATGTCGTCATTGGCTGCTTCGTGAAAGAATGAAATGAGAAACTTGGTCAAGGAGGACTCTTCCTGTGATGCCACGGAAAAAAACTGTTGGTCGTTGAGACGAAGATACAAATCTGCCAGCGATGCCCACGAATCCAGATATAGTTCCCACTCTTGCGGAAGGATACATTGGCGTAGCTGAAGGTCCGGAAATGGCGCGAATTGTGGGAGCGACATGATGGTGATTCGACGGGTACCAAAAGATGGGATTTTCTCAAACTGAAATATCCCCCCACGGCTGTCTATATTCGCTCTTATGCAATCTGCGGTCGTTGTTTGTCTATGGGTGGAGTCATCTCATCATGAAGAGCAAGATCGACTCATTCAGAGCTAGTCTGTTCGAGGCCTAGCGTTTAGAACTCTTGGCGCACATTGGAAAACAATCGCGG
The DNA here is from genome assembly GCA_022560085.1 of Helminthosporium solani. Taxonomy (NCBI): domain Eukaryota; kingdom Fungi; phylum Ascomycota; class Dothideomycetes; order Pleosporales; family Massarinaceae; genus Helminthosporium; species Helminthosporium solani. The sequence continues at coordinate 177,605 of JAFISD010000001.1, read as the reverse complement.
GGCTTCAATATTGTCGACCAGCACCAACCGACGCCAACACCACGCCAGTCATCACATTACAGCGATCAGCGATCCGGGTCGTGACTGGAATCTATCCGAACCGATAACACAAACTCCATATCGCAACACCAGCAGCCACCATGTCTTGTATGCGCCCTGGAAATGTCTTGTATACAGCAGTACCAGGTCTGACGATGAATAGACAACAAGGGCGACAAGGGCGACTTCGAGGGTCCCAAGATCCACAAGATCCGCATCACTCTCACCAGCCGTAACGTCAAGAGCCTTGAGAAGGTCTGTACTGAGCTCATCGACCGCGCCAAAACCAAGGACCTCCGTGTCAAGGGTGCGTCTAAGTCTCCACCGTGAAATTGAAGATATACTGACCACTTAGGCCCTGTGCGTCTTCCCACCAAGAACCTCAAGATCACCACCCGCAAGACGCCCAACGGTGAGGGTTCCAAGACCTGGGACATGTACGAGATGCGCATCCACAAGCGCCTCATCGACCTGAACGCCCCTACCGAGGTTGTCAAGCAGATCATCATCAACATCGAGGCCGGTGTCGAAGTCGAGGTCACCATTGCCGCATAAGTAGACATGGGTTGCCGAGGTGGAATGGAGGGGAATAGATACGTGGTCCAGCAGCTAACTTCGCTGAACAACAGCAATGGAGATAGATGGTTGAGCCGTTCATTCGGCTTCTCCACGTAATTCATCCCTTTTCTTTCTCCACAATCTATGCGTTTTCGCCCAGTGACAATACAATATGCCGACGTAGTTCAACGGACCCTGCTCCACTCACTCCCTGCATAACTTCCGCGCAGAATCGGAGCTTTTTGCGACCAACAACCTGGAATGCCTTGCGACCGTAGACTGGATTGTGTTGAGAGTTTCAAGCGAATGAAAAGGCGCCATCTCTAATTTCGCAGATCCAGGCCGGGGAAAATCGAGTCGGAGTCGGATGGAGGTGGAGTGATATCGCGTCGGATCGGGAAAATTAACTGACACGCCTCCGAGGTCGAACCACCTTCCCACAAGCCAACAGAGCGGTTGACCCGCCATCTTCAGCTACATTTTTCGTTCTGGCCAATCTATTTACCGCCTTTTTATCGGCAACCATTCATATCGTAATTGTCGTCGATCCATCCTCGGCACCGATGACTGTCGTGCCGTCCATAGTACGACTATCATGCCTGCAATGCGTGGCCTCTGGGCAAAGGAGCCCAAAAATTCACCGCAGCTAACGGAGCCGAAAGGTTTCTTATTTAAGCCCTCTGCTCTTTTGTGAGATTTGTCTGCGTTCGAGAGTTCAACAATTTCTGCGTCGACAAGATGGCTGAGAAAACAATGGCGTCTACACCGCCGCCTGCCAAACCCACGTCGAAGCAGCACATCAGCACTCAACCCCTCACAGTCAAGAATTGGTACAAGCACATCAATTGGCTCAACACATCGGTCGTCATCATTGTGCCCGCCTACGGTCTCCTCGCCATCCCTTACACTCCCTTGTCCCGCCCAACCCTCATCTGGGCTATTGTCTACTACTTCTTCGCTGGCTTTGGTATCACTGGGGGCTATCATCGGCTTTGGTCACACCGTTGCTATTCAGGTCGTCTTCCCCTCCGTATCTTCCTCGCGTTCGTTGGCGCTGGCGCAGTTCAAGGTTCAATCCGATTCTGGAGCAGCAAACATCGCGCCCACCACCGATGGACAGACACTAAGAAAGACCCCTACGACGCCCTCCGTGGCTTCTTCTTCTCGCACCTAGGATGGATGATATTCAACCAAGACCCCAAGCTAATCGGGCGAACGGACATATCGGACCTTGACGCCGACCCTGTAGTCGTGTGGCAGCACAAGCATTACGGCATGACCATGATCTTTACTGCTTGGGTGTTTCCCATGTGCGTGGCGGGCATGCTGTGGGGAGATTGGTGGGGAGGACTGGTGTACGCGGGAATCATACGGGCGTGCTTCATCCAGCAGGCTACATTTTGTGTAAATTCTTTGGCGCATTGGATCGGAGAACAACCGTTTGATGATCGGAGGACCCCTAGAGATCACTTCATTACCGCTCTAGTTACCCTCGGGGAGGGCTACCACAACTTCCATCACGAGTTCCCCAGCGATTACCGTATGTTTTGCATCTCTCCCTTACCTCCCCGCCTCCCATCACATTTGGAGAAAAGACATGTATGGGCTAACAAATATGACAGGCAACGCCATCTCATGGTACCAATACGACCCCACAAAATGGATGATCTATGTGCTTTCCAAATTGCCCCTCCGCCTAGCTTACTCACTAAAACGCTTCCGCCACAACGAAATCGAAAAGGGACGTCTCCAACAGCAGCAAAAGGCCCTAGATGTCCGACGTTCCACTCTCGACTGGGGCATTCCACTATCCCAACTCCCAGTCCTCTCCTGGGACGAATTCCGCTCCACCTGCCAGAAATACATGGACGGTGTAGAAGGTGGGGCGGCGCTTGTTGCCGTCGCGGGCATCATTCACGATGTCACGGAGTTTATCATTGAGCATCCTGGAGGCAAGAGTTTGATTCGCAGCGCGGTGGGGAAAGATGCTACCGCTATGTTTAATGGGGGGGTCTATGTGCATAGTAATGCGGCGCATAATTTGTTGAGTACGATGAGGGTGGGTGTTTTGAGGGGGGGACAGGAGGTGGAGGTTTGGAAGGAGGAGGCGGCTAGTAGGTTGAAGGGGGCGGGGGAGCAGGTTACTGTTGTGAGGCCGTTGGCTGAGGGTGCGGTTGCGGCGTGAGAGGGACTTGTTGTGCTGGGATGGGTGCGAGGCAGTGGGTGTTTGTAGACTTTATAATGACTTTATGGATTGAGGAGAGCTTGCGGGAGAGATAATGTAATTCGAATTTACTGTTCAAGCTGACCTTTGCAACGCCGCGTATTTCTAATTCTTCGATCGTATGTGTTGTGGGGCTGTTGAGCGGGCGAGTTTGGGTATGAACGTGTTGCGGTCGAAGAGTAAAGAGATGCAGGAGGAACTTTGACTTTGACGCTTCCATTGTGTGAGTGTGATCGAAACCGCAAGGAAATTGAATTGAAACGCAATCCATCTCTGCATAATGAAAGAATCAACATCACCCACTCCAGATCACAGAAAGAGAGGAGGAGGCCGCAAGACCCAAAGATGATGGTGAATGAAGATTGACCAGAGAGCTATAATTCCGCACTACTGCGCTGTTGCTATAATTCGGCCCAACCCTGCTTAAAGTTCAAGTCATGTTTACCGGGATCGGTGGAAATGAACCTAGCTGTAAAGTAGTTGTATACCACTTGCGCAATTCGCAAGAGTTGCCACCCCCGACTTTCACGAGCGTGCCATGTTTGCTCTCATTAATTCCGTGGTCTGGTGTGCACTCGAAGCTACTCGCATCCATTCTCGAATGTTGGGTCTGGGTCGCCATACGCTTCCCCTCATATTTTATCCCCAGCTTTCATGCCACAAACGCCTCTTCCTTCTCTCTAGGCCCCAACCCCTTCTTGATACCATCCCTAAGCATCTCCCAATTAAGCCCATCATGTCTCCTGCCCCGATTCCCTCCCTCCTTTCCAGCCTCGACCAGCCTCCCCGTCGCCATTTTCCTCAAGAGCACCGTATCCTCTGCCCCCACCAGAAGCCTCCCCTTGCCCTCCGTCAAATACGTCTCCAGCCATTTTCCCTCCTCTTCATCGAACGGCAGTCTCACAAGTTCCATAGCACGATCTTTGCGCGGATACTTCTGTTCCATTTCGCTCTCCGAAATACTATGTGCAGGCGGGGAAGTAAGCGTCGTCTCGATCAAGATCTCAAGGAGGGGCTTCCGCTCGTGTTCCGGCCGGCTCCGCAACCAACACCATGCTTCCGAGACATTGCGCGCAGACAAGTACTTCGCAAACTCTCTCCTTGTTTTCGCGTCTTGTAACGGTGGCCCCGCGCAGTTGAAATATGCCAGAGGAAGAGGATCTTCCGCCCTTCTCAAACCCACATCGTCTGCATTACCCCTCTCTCCCCTCCGTAATAACGCAAGCAGGATCTCGTCTGGAAATGTCGGTATGATACTCGGATGCGTCAGATGCTGGACCGCCGTCTCAAATTGCAAATGATCGAGATCCCATATGCCCTCTATGAAAGTGCGGAATCGCTTTTCGAGATGTACGTTATTGGCAAAGTCGTCGGAGAGGCTGGGGTCTTGGTGCGCGGAGGCGGCGAGGTCTTTCAGGAGGTAAAAGATTAAGCAGTGCTTGTAATGCAAAGTTATGGGTGCGGTGGTTATGAGGTTGTGGAGGTTGGAGAGCTCTGCGGGTGATTTAGGAGGGTAAAGTTTCTTCCCTAGATAGCTGTTAGAGAGTTTCGGAGAGAAAGTTGAAGACAATTGCGTGATAGAGACTGACATCGGATCTTGAGCAACTGGAGGAGCCGCTCGAAGAATGTGTTACCGCCGAGGAAGGATTGATTCTCTTGAATGTCGGACACGAGACCCTCACTGTATGAGCGACCTTCGAAAATCTGTTTAAAATTCTCGACGTCGTACATGTTGTCGTTGTCGTTGTCGATGTCGGTGAGTGGTAGAAGGAGTGTGGGGCGGTGGGACGTGTGTAGCTTTGTTCATGAGATATGCGCGCCCTCACGTGATTGCTGAGATAATCGAGGTGGGTTTTGTTATACATAGTAGAGGCCCATAACGACTTCAAACAATGATAATTATATACGTTGAATTATTTTCCTATGAGTACATATACGTGTGAAGCGCTTGAGGATAAAACACGCTGGTATCGATACAAGGCTCCCAAGAACCGCAACAATCCGCCATCCAAACACCATCCCATGCAGACGTGAGTAGAATCGACCCTTGTGCACCCAAGAAGACGTATGTAAATGTTACAAAGTATGTAGTTGCGATTCCTTGTCCGCGGTAAACAAAATACTGGTCAATAAAAAACTCTTTAGGCATCTTCGCGTCGTCGTTCGTTGATGTCGTTGGCCATCTTCTTGCCAACCTCGTAGCTGCTGATCATGATAGCGCATGCGGGCGCCACCTTGAGGCATCGCGGTGCCCAGCCTCTAAACAGCCCAGACATTCCCTGCTCTTGGAATATGTGGAAGAGGAATCGGGGCATCGACATGTCTTCTGGGCGCACAGCTTTCACCGCTGCACCGGCTTGTTCCCTTATGGAATCGCTCGCGTGACGGACCACCTGCCGCCTCGTCTTTCCCACATCGAATGGGGTTGTGACGAGAGCAGCAACTGCTCCAGATCCAGCACCAGCTACAAAGCTGTCCACAAGTGTCGCGGAGTGGTTCTCGCGGCTGCGCGAGCGGCTTCGTCGGTGCATCCTTTCCTGACCACGGCCCATGCGGAACTCGCTCCCCTCGTTTCTTGCTTCTGCTCTTCCACGCATATCAGTTATGACATTGCGCCCGTATTCGTAGCCCCACCAATACAAAGCAGAGAAGGGTACATCTCGCCATAGTGTCAAAGTGAGACCCCTCCATAAGCTGGGCACCCCCTGCGTTGCTACCATTTCCCTCATACCGTCCATGGTCTCGCGAAAGTGTCCGGCAGCCGTGCTCGCATGCTTCGTAGCCTGCATTCGCGTCCTGAACATTTCGATCGGACTGACTGCTATAGCTGCCATAACTCGCGCGCTCGCTCCTGCGACAAGAGGTATATAGGCCTCAGACACTGTCTTGCGGAAAGGCGACTGCTGTGCCGTCCGTAACCAATCGTAACCAGCAAAGTATATGACATTGGCGGGCACCGCCATGACCAGGGTGGGCGACAGGCCTCTCCATAGCGTTCTGGGACCCTCATTCTGTGCAATCTTTCGCAATCCGTCCCACGTCCCATTGATGGTCTTTCTCTCCACCTCTTGCACTGCACACGACGCATCGGCGGGATTCATCGGTGCCAGCGTAGGTCCAGCGACACAGAAAGGCGCATGATTGTTGATCCAAAAGACCTCCCTGCAACAGGCAGATATCCCGAGATTGGGCGGCAGGTCACGGAATTGTGTAAGGGAGCCGCCGGCCAAGTATATGCGTGGACTATACGAAGATGTGCTCGGGGTATGCGCTTGCGACTGGAGGCGTACTCGAACGACGTCCAAGGGAGTGACTGTTGCTGTTAGACAAGACTAGGTAGACTTCACAGAATCGCGCGAAGAGACGTACTCAGTAAAGACGTCAAAACACTGCCCGCAGATGCCGACAGCATCTTCTGTACCAGCGACGCACTTTCCGCATCCTTTTCCTCAGCGCCCCGAGTCGCCATCAATCCACTACGACCCCTCTTTTCTTTATGACGGCGTTCGATCCGGTGAAAGGCGCCTATCGTGAACCGCTATGAGGAGTGGTGTATGCAAAGTCCCAGAGTCGCGACAAACAAGGTGTGCACATATTCTACGGTTGATAGACAGCTGATAGATAATAGTGACGGAGGCGATTGTTCGATGATGCAAGGAGGAAAAAAGGTAATTAGAAAGGACCCAAGCTTTCGCCGCGAATCGGAAGACGCGATGCACGATCCGATCACTCGGCTCTTGGTTAGTGAGTTATCAGATGGTGGCGCATTACCGGCGATGTCACCCGTAATGGAACCGCTAGGCTGAGTGACAGGAACATGACTCACTCTACTCCGTACGCTCCATAGAAAGTGTAATATCTATCCATAAATAACTCACCGCAGTTTGACACGGAAAAGAACGTGCTCTTTGATTAACTAGTCGTTAGACTCTTAAAGACGCGCCTGTTCTCCACACAACAGCTCAGCATACCGACATCGCACTTTGCAACCCCGAATTTCCGCTATACCCTGTGACCTATAGGTACCAGCACCTCGATCCGGCGCCATGAACCCCAATTCTACTGAAGCTGAGCTTGAGTCTTTCCGTCAGAAATGGAGGGAAGAGGTTTCGGCCAGAACAAAGAGAGAGGGAGCACAACCCCAACCGCCCTCGAATGTGTCTGCGGGTAAGAGAACTCCGGCACCGTCATCGAGCAAGCATCCGAAAAGCAAAGACGCAGATGGAGTCCAACAATACGTTCATCACGATCTTGCCGAGAGGCAACACGGCAGGCGACTGGATGGAACTAGTCTACCCGATGCCTCATCAAGTAAAGAACCACAGTCAGCCCTCGAACATTACGAGAAAGCTGTAGAACGGGAGAAACAGGGCAGCTTGGGTGATAGTCTGAATCTTTATCGGAAGGCCTTCAAGGTGCGTCTAAACATTTGTGCCTTTGAGTACATGTAACATGAGATATTGACATACGCGCAGCTCGACGACAAGGTCCATGAAACTTACAGGGCAAAACATTACCCGCCTTCCTACTTCAAAGCTAACCCGCCATATCGACATCAACCGCAGCCCTCGACTTCGAACCCTACCAATCCCAATCCCTCAAATGCCTCTCCCACTGTCCCTAATACCGCCCATCACTCCCTACAAGGTCTGTCACGCAACCTTCAATCCCTTATCAGCGACTTTTCTTCCCTCTCCATTCAAGGACAAGAACCGCCCACGGAGTTCTCGCCGCTACTACCCTGCCCTATATCTACCATTCCTGAAGAAATTCTTGTCGAGATTTTCATACAACTCGCTATCCAGGATGTATCATCCTACGTCCGTCTCGCCCAGGTATGCAAGAGACTCGCATACCTGGTGACTACCGAGGATCGGGTCTGGAAACGTATAGCTTTGGGTCACGAGTACGGATTTCCAGCCATGCACTACGCTTTCGCTTGTCAAATCGACGGAAAACCGCTCGGTGATGACGGCGACGGCGGGTTGCTTCTAGGCTCCGAAGATCTTGACACCGACACTCTATCGCCGGAGCCATCGCAAGACGTGACTTCAGCATTGGTACCATCTCCGTACCCAACTTACCTCGCGCTCTTTCGCTTACGCCCCCGCATCCGCTTCAACGGTTGCTACATCTCGACTGTAAATTACACGCGCGCTGGCTCTGCTTCAGTCACACAATCAACATGGAATTCACCCATCCATATCGTAACCTATTACCGATACCTTCGTTTTTTCCGAAACGGAACCTGCATCTCTCTTCTCACAACCTCGGAGCCCGCCGACGTAGTTCCCTACCTCCATATCGAGCACGTACACAAGAACCACGGCTCTCTCCCGTCCGTACCAATGAAAGACGCAGTGCTGGGACGTTGGAGACTGACTGGACAAGACCCGGAAGAGAAGGAAGGCACGATTGTTATCGAAAAGGCAGGAGTTACAGCAAAGTATTTGGACAAGATGGTGTTGAATATGGGGAGTGCGGGACGGGGGGCGCGAAACAACAAGCTGAGTTGGCAAGGGTATTGGAGTTATAATAGACTGACGGATGATTGGGCGGATTTTGGCTTGAAGCATGATCGAGCTTTTTACTGGAGCCGCGTTAAGAGCTATGGTACTGGATTAGAGAAGCGGAAATAGTGTAGGGCATATGCAGCATGGCTTTTGTTGTATACCAGTGTAGAATTAGATGTGTCATAGGACACGGTGGATTATTAATAAATAATTCGGTTCTTTGAGGGACCACTCTAGAGATATATGTAGCATTAGACGGTTTCGGAATCTTATCAGTTAGATGGATATATGGATTCTTCTAAATTTCGTGCCTGATAGATACCCACATACCGTGATACCCTCTTGCTGGCCACCTAGCGTTAACCGCTTACCCGCTATACCAAATTAGGTTACCTTGAGACTTATCGATAAGATCTTTCCCATGAAAAAGTCGAGCGACGGATTCAACCAACATATCACGGATATCGCCAACATGTCGAAAACAAAATCCGAGGAATCGAATACATCCAAGTTGACACAGAAATTAGATGCTAATGAGTCAATCGCGGAAAAAAAGAGAGGGAAGAAGAGGAAGAGGAAGGCCAACAATGCAGACGACATTGTCGCGTCGAGAAAGGGTGACGGAAAGATGATGAAGTTTGACGAGGGGATTACACCTGCAGCTGAAGAGCAGAAAGCTCATACAGATGTTGAGCCGGAGATTCCAGTCGAGGTGATCGAAGATGCTACGCCGTCAGAAGAATACAAGCCCAAGCAGCAGAAGCCTCGCCCGGACAAACGCCAAAAGCGTGGAAATTCTCGCCAAAACTCAGGATCTGAACCTAGTAAACGGCATTCGGAGTCGAGACAGCCGGTTGGACGTAACAATCAAAGCGTACCACCTCATCTGGCTCGACGGCGTGATGAGCTCTTGCACACACGCAAAACACTTCCGATCTGGCCACATGCTGAATCAATACGAGAGGCTTTGCGAAAGAACAACATCCTCGTATTGACAGGAGAGACTGGTTCTGGTAAATCTACGCAGGTGCCTCAATTTCTTATCTCCGAGCCCTGGTGTACGAAGACAATTGCCATCACGCAACCTCGACGTGTAGCAGCTATATCGTTGGCACGTCGAGTGGCTGAGGAGATGGGATCGTTCTTTGGAAACCAGAGCCCTTCTGCAAGAGTTGGATACAGCGTTCGTTTTGATAATGCCTGTGGGCCTGGTACAAAGGTCAAATTTTTGACTGAGGGAATGCTGCTACAAGAAGTGCTTCGAGATCCTGAGATGAACCAATATAGCGCCGTGGTTGTTGACGAGGTTCACGAAAGGAGTGTTAATGTCGATTTGATTTTGGGGTTCCTACGCAATTTGGTTACTGATATCGAAAAGGGGGGTAGCAAGCGGAAACAACCTCTCAAAGTTGTGATCATGAGTGCTACAGCAGATGTAGAGGGACTGGTCAAGTTCTTCGACGAAGGCTTCAAGACCAATGTGGTGGATCATGCGCCGAATGACTCCAGCCTTATCAGTACGTGTTTTGTAGAGGGACGCCAGTATCCTGTCAAGACGCAATATCTGCCTGCGCCGAGCATGGATTGGGTAGAATCAGCCCTCAAAGTCATCTTTCAAATCCACTACAAGGAGCCGCTACCAGGAGATATATTAGTCTTTCTCACAGGCCAAGATAAGATAGAAAGCCTCGAGAAACTTGTAAACGACTACGCGGAAGCTATGCCCAAAGAAATGCCCAAACTACTTGCTCTCCCTTTGTTCGCAGCCCTGTCTCAACAAGCTCAACAACGCATCTTCCAACCTACACCTCGGAATACCCGCAAAGTTATACTAGCGACTAACATCGCTGAAACATCCGTCACCGTACCCGGCGTTCGATTTGTTATTGATTGTGGCAAGTCAAAAATCAAGCAGTTTCGCAGCAGGCTCGGTTTGGAATCTTTGCTCGCGAAACCAGTCTCCAAATCGGCGGCTATACAACGCAAAGGTCGTGCTGGTCGCGAAGCCCCAGGCCAATGCTACAGACTATATACAGAAGCCGACTACAACACCATGGAGGAGAGGACAACGCCGGAGATCCTACGCTGCGATCTCGTGCAAGCAATTCTAACAATGAAAGCACGCGGTGTCAACGACGTCCTCAACTTCCCATTTCTAGACCGACCGCCAATAGAGACCCTAAAAGAAGCACTCTTCCAACTCCTTCGACTCGGCGCCCTAAAATCGGACGGTACAATCAGCGACATAGGTCTACGAATGGCCAAACTACCCGTCACGCCCAAACTCGGGCGTATTCTCCTCGAGGCCGGGCGGCCGGAAAGAAACTGCTTGCTCGATATCATCGACATCATATCCGTACTTAGCACAGAGGACAGCATCTTCTTCAACATAGTAACAGAAGAGAAGAAGGAGCAAGCCGAAGAAGCGCGTCGAAATATATACAGACGAGAAGGAGACCACATGACGTTCCTGGCTACCGTACAGCAGTACGCGGACGAGCAAACGGATAGACGCGCGTGGTGCGACAGACACTTTGTTTCTCATCGTGCAATGCAAACCGTAATGGTATGTACTACTACCCAACCCCTACCCCGTAGCAACCCTCCAAAGACGCAACATTAACCATCACCCCGTACAGAACATCAGGAAGCAACTACGTCAACAGTGCCAAGCGCTCAAACTCATCACGGCACAAGAGCTCTCCGCCGATGCTACCCAATCGCCCAACAACGATGCGATCCTTGCTTGTCTGCTAAGGGGTTTCCTGTCCAACACGGCGCGGCTATGTCCTGATTCAAGCTACAAGACTTTCATTGGGAACCACACGGTGTCCATACATCCGAGTAGCGTTCTTCATGGGCGCAAGGTCAAGGCCGAGGCTATCGTCTTCAGCGAATTCCTGTACACGAACAAGGCGTATGCGAAGAAGGTGAGCGCAGTGCAAATGAACTGGATCGAAGAAGCTATGAAGGAAGCTTTCGATTCGTAACTTTAGTGTAGTATGGTGCATGCAGTATTGCAACGAATCGTATCACACACACAACACGGAATCAATCATCCTACAATTTCTAAACATTGACTCTAATAACTGCTTGATCCTTCCTCTATCTCCGTCTCCCTACCCCACCTCCACCACCACTACCCTCCTTATCCGCCAAACTAACCACCTCCCCAATCCCCGCAGCTTCCTGCTCATCCTCCAACGCACGAATCTCCTCCCTGCAATCCCACCACTTCTCCTCCGCCCGCTCAAACGCCAGCTTCTTGATCTCCTTGGGCGTCTTCTCCACTCCCCTGGCACTCTTGGAAAGCTCTTCAATCAGCACATTTTGCCATGGTTCCGAGGTGCGGGCGTAGAAATCGCGAAGCGACTCGAAAGGCCGTGGATGCGGTAATGTATCCGTGAGTGCGGAGATTTCTTCCGTGGTGCCAGGGTCCTCCAATTCGGATGAATCTTTGGTGGGGAATGGTGAGGAGATGACGCTTGTAGGCGCAGTAGATACAGGAGATGCGAGCGATGAATCGACTTCTTCTTCCTCGCCGTCGCCGTCATCTTCATCTGAGTAATCGTCTTCTTCGTCTTCGGAATCGGGCTCCTCGTCGCTTCCCTGCCAGTCTTCTAGATCGCGCTTGAAGAGCTCCACTACGCCGTCGAGGTGGTTCAAGTTGATGGACCAGAGCTCGTCGAAGGTGAATTCGCGGTCGCCTTTTTCGAAGGTGCCGCCGAAGATGTAGAGGGTGTCTGCTTGGACGGTGAGTGCGGCGTTGAATCGTGGGTGGGGGAATTCGTAGACGCGAGGCTTTTCGACTTTGATATCTTCGTCTTCGTCTTCTTGCTGCTTTGCTTTCTCGTCTTCGGAATCCGAGTCGGGGGAAGCGGAGGTGTTGCCAGCGGCCTTCATTTCTAGTGCCTTTAGGTTTGCTAGGAGTTCCTCTTCGTCTGCTTTTGCGCGGTCGCGGCGGCTTATGTTGGCTTGTTGGGCGGCTTTCTTGTTTGCGTTGGCTTTTGGGCGGCGGAGATTGAGCGGCATGTATCGATTGCGTTCAATGTTCCAGACGAAGAGTTGGTTGAAGAATTCGGAATCGAGACCTTCTTCGCTTTCTTCAACGTCATGGACGCCGCCAAACATGATTCCACGTCCTTTGTGGAAGGCCATTGTTGCGCCGGCTCGGGGCGGGTTGGGAGGGTTCGCGGGCCGTTTTCGACGTTCCCATGATACGGTGGGCAGTGTAGTGGATGGCTGGTCGGAAGACGGGGGCGTGATGCGGAGGAACCAGGTGTCTTCGTGAACTTTGGGTTTAAGGACCACGCGAGAGCCGCCGCCACCTCCACTTCCACCACCTTTCTTGCCTTTGACTTGTTGTTGTTGCTTCCCACCTGTCACGGCCTTTACACGCGAGTACCCACCATACAACACGGCACCTTGGTCGTGAGGCAGAAACGTAAAGCTTGATCGTGGATCTGGTATGGCGCGGGCTGACTGCAACTTTGGTGTGTGCCAAACAAAATTCACACAGTCGTAGATCCACAGATCATTCAAATACTTTGTCGTCGCAGATGTATCCTGAAACCCGCCAAAGAGGATGATGTACTGTTTGAACCCCACCATTCGATGACCACTACGAGCAGGCGGCGAGGATGCTTTACCCTTTGTTTCAATCCTCGTCCACTCACGATTCCCCGGGTCCAGTTTCCAAAAGTCGTTGTAGTGGTAAAATGTCCCCTGTTTCGGCGAACTGAACTCTCCTCCAAAGAGATACACTTCTTTCGTATTTGCCGCTCTGCACCATGCATGTCCTGACCTGGGCAATGGTGAATTCGGAGACGTAACCTTGTTCCACACATCCTTCTTGATGTTGTATACGAAGAGGTCGTTGAAGAAGTGTGCAGTAGCTCCGTTGAAATATTCTCCTCCGTAGAAAAACAGCTCGTTCTCGTTGGCAGGGTTCCCGACGATGGTGCTGGATGCTCGCGCAGAGGGAGGTTCACATGGTACTTCTGTGATGGCGTGATATTGCTCCTGTTCTTTTGCATACTGCGCGAGAACGGCATCAAGATCGACAGATTCAGCGTCCGAGTCGATATCTTTGTCTTTTGAGGCTTGCTTTTTATCTTTCTTGCCAGCTTTCTTTTCTTGCTTCGCTGCTTTGGCTGCCTTTACGGCCTTTTTGTCCGTGGACTTCTTCTTGTCTTTAGCCATGGTTATTCCAAGTAATTGAAGTGCAGCTAAGAAGTTGGTTCAAAATTGTATCCCTCTCTTTTGCAGAGTTAACTGGTACACTGGGTAGGCTGATGGAATACCCCGCACAGAGAAGTATTCTCAAATTTGCCCCAGAAACCTTGAATGTTCGCGCGACAGTTCCTTTCTACCGCTTTGTGAAATCGCGAACTTCTTTCTGCTGAGGTCAAAAAAGTGTTTTTAGTATAGCCATCCGGAACGCCACAGTGAATGTGTTTTTGTGCAGACATTATGTCACACCACAGGGTTCAGAGCAAGCGAAAGCGGACTAGTCCCTTCTCCAGACTTACCTTATCGATAAGGCCACATACCACGACACGTGCATGAGCATCAATCATCTCACCCCTCAACAGCTTCATCTCCCAAACACTAATCAGCAAACAAATCCAAGCTTCACAATGATCCAAGCCGCCAAAATCATAGAGCAGAGAAGCCATCTCGTACCTGGTAGTCCTCTCCCTCTTCAATCACCACGCCACAAATGACACTTCGACTTATCAAGCCCAACCCAGGTAAACTACGGATTACAGAGCACTTCTTCCAAGTACCCCGAGACTACTCCAACCCCTCCCTCGGTACACTGAACCTCTTCGCCCGCTCAGCCCGCCAAGTGAAAAAACCCGCCTCCTACACGCCACCCCCGTCATCACCCAACTCCCGTGACCCCAAGAAAGAGAAAGACCAGCTCCCATGGCTAATCTACCTGCAAGGCGGCCCGGGATTCGAAGTCGCCAGTACAGAAAAGCTATCCTGGACGCAATTCATGCTTGAAAAGGGCTACCAGGTGCTCACTTTGGACCAGCGGGGAACGGGCTTGTCGACGGCTATTTCGCAGTCGAGTTTGCAGCTTAGGGGCGACGAGAAGGTGCAGGTAGAGTACATGAAGAGCTTCCGTGCCGACTCGATAGTGAAGGACTGTGAAGCGATTCGGAAAGCATTGACAGCTGATTATCCCGAGGAAGAGAAAAAATGGAGCATCATGGGTCAGAGCTTTGGTGGTTTCTGTTGCACGACTTATCTTAGTTTTTACCCTGAGGGCGTGAAGGAAGCTTTTCTCTTTGGGGGATTACCCCCGGTTAGGAATGACCCGGATGCAGTTTACGAGAGTGCGTATAAGAGGGTGAGGGAGAGGAATAGACAGTACTATGAAAAGTATCCAGAGGATGTGGAGAAGGTGAAGCGGATTACGAAGCTTCTGAGTCGGTTTGGGGATGAGACGGTGAGGGTTCAAGGAGGAGAGGGTCATCTTAGCGCTCGTCGGTTTCTCCAATTAGGTATCGCGTTCGGGGCACATGGTACGTCGAGAACATATCCCCCAAGCTCCCTTCAGTTCAAAGCGACTGTATGTTGATGAATGGCCGACTGTAGGTGGCTTTGACGACGTCCACGAGCTCGTCCTCCGAGCTGACAACGACCTAACCCTCTTCGGCCACCTCACGCGTCCCACCGTCCTCGCCATCGAGCGATCCCAACCTTGGGATACAAATGTGATTTACGCCCTCCTACACGAACCCTGCTACTGCCAATCCGCAGCCTCAAACTGGTCAGCCGAGCGTCTTCTCTCCTCGAACAAGGACTTTATTCTCTCCGATCAACACCAAAAAAAGATGACTTCTCCTCCTCTGCCACCCAACCCGTGCTCTTCACAGGTGAAATGATATACCCCTTCATGTTCGACACGTATCCAGAGCTCAAGAAACTAAAAGCCGTCGGCGAAGCCCTGGCTCAGGAAACGAATTGGCCTAGACTCTACGACGAGGAGCAGCTAGCGAAGAATGAGGTACCCGTGTACGCGGCTGTGTATACAGAGGATATGTATGTTGATTTCGATTTGAGTATGGAGAGGGCGAGAGGCATCAAGGGATGCAAAACTTTTATCACGAATGTGATGTATCACAATGCCATTAGGGCGAGGTCCGAGGAAGTTTTGAAGGGTTTGTTTGCATTGAGAGATGATGTTATTGATTAGATGACAAGGGGATTGTCCTGGGAAGGTGGGTATGGCATATCTAATCCCAATGCGATATCTCCATTCCACAAAAGCCATGTCTCTGTTGCTGTGTCGTCCACTATTGAACATTTCATCACGGCCTTGAACAGATCAACCATCGGATGTTCCCTCCTCACCAAGTCTACGCCCTCTCTCCAAAACACCCGCCTTCAGCCTCTCCAACACCTCTCTCCCCAACCACCTAACTCTTCCCTGTGCCTGCTCAACGCCCGCTGCCCACTCGAACACACCCCTCAACACCCACAAATCCCTCGCTTCCCAACTCTTAGCCAACTTATTCAATACTAGTCTATGGTCAACAATCGTTGCTGCGTCGTCTAAGAAGGTTGAACTGTATTGGTCGGTAGGCAGTATGAGGCCAATGTCTGCTTTCTCGAATTCAGACAAGGCAGGAAGGGAAAAAAGCCAATCCCACATCAGGCGAGAAGTGCGCGAAGCTTGCGCATCGTTGAGCGCAGCAAGGGTCGCTGAGAATGCGGTTGCATGTTGGTCGTGTGGAGAGCGACGACGTACGAGAAGGGTTTGATTGTGGCGGAAATGCGTGAGATGTTGAGGATTTAGGACAAAGTCGAGGGTCGTGGGCCAATACGTTGGATCGCACGTTTCTATCCTCTCGATAGTCTCGAGTTCAGGGAGGAGGCACGGCGCGGTCAATTTCTTTACTTCATCAGTTTCCTTGAGGTATACGGCGATGGGTGCAGAAAAGGCCTTCTTGGTATCTACATCACGAACAATGAGGGCACGTGGTTTCGCAGCAAGAACCCAGAAATGGCGAAAAGCTTGGAGGTGTGCGCGGGAGTCTTGAACATCAAGGGGGAAGAGCGGGTAAAAGGCGCAGATGAGGGATGCGATGGCTTTCTTGGAGGTACTGAATGTATAAGTACCTCCTGCGATAAAGAGTACGCCAATGGCCATGTGTGCGGCTAAATGTGAGCCGTATGGGGTGTCTTGACTTGTTCGTCCGTGAAGACCTCGAAGACGGCGGAATACGTCGAGATCACCAGTACCTGCCATGACTGTAGCTGCAGCGAGTGCTACAAGATCTTGACAATTGCGGACCGTGTTACGGGCAAGTTTGGCATCGTAACGGTGCGCTGGAAGTTTGTTGATACGGATGAACTGGTCAAGATAACGGACGAGGAAATCGCGGACCTGGATATCGCCCGTTCCCGCGTATTTGAGAGAAATACTCCAGAGCAGGCCGGCAATGATGTTGAAGAACGTCATTTGGTCGCTGCGGAGCTTCATGACGGTTCTAAGGGTGTGGTCGTTGCGGTGATCCAGAGGGAGGTTCTCGATGATCCATTCATTGTCCGCACGAATGTTGTCCCACATGATTACGTGCTTTGCAAGAGTACAGAGAAGACAAATGTCAGGGCGGACATAGTCGAATTGCGGAAGCGTGTCTGGCACATCAATCTTCCGCGCGACCGCTTCATCGTGGGTCTTCATAAAGATGAGTGCAATGGCAATGACTGCACCAGCGGTCGCTTGATCAAGTATGTGGACGATGTCGACAACTTTTGGCGCAACTGCCACAGAAAGAAGTCGCTCAACGATTCGCATGTCATGGAGACCTCGTAAATCTTTGCCCTTGCCTAGGTTAATGAATCCTAAAGCAAAACCCGCAGCCAGCCTATATGCTTCATCACGAAGGGCATCGGGCGGTTCCGACGGGTCTGGCTCATCGACATGCTCAATTTCTGACAGCATTACCTCACTCATACGGCGGTGCTGGGTGTTGTAGTATAAGAGTCCAATCCCCATGAGGCCTGTAGTCTGGGTATACGGTGATAGATTGAGGTCTGCAGCGCCAGGTGGCAGCATTCTGGTGACATGTACCGATAACAGGCGGGTGACTAAGGTATCCATGGTACCCATGTAGGACGCAGACAATCCTAGGAGCAAACCGACGGATGTCATTGTATGTTTTGGAGTGAGGTACCTAAGGGTGAGCCACTTCGCAATGTTCTTCAGATGACCGTTCAATCCTAGGCCTAGTAACAGCCCAGCATGTCTGTTCGAAAGATCCGCAGGTTTGTTGTACATGATCCAAGATGTATCAATGCCTTGGGCATCGCGCGAAATGCTGAGACCGGCTGAAACGCCCTGGTTGAAGAATGCCCAGAAAAACTTCTCTTCTGAGTATGCTGTTCGCTCAGCGGTGACAACGTTGCCCATTGGCTTCATGACGCAAGATGTTGAAAAGCCGATTAGCGAGAACTTCTCTGTCAAAAGTGGTCTTTTGCTGCTGAACTTTAACATTGAACTCCCCAAAGGCAACGAGAATGTGCGGATCATAACCCATTGTATAAAGATCTTCTGACCTTCCAGAACAGCCGCATCCTCGGACCGGCTGTCATAGCCAAAGTAAGCTGTAGACGGCTTGGTGGGCTCCACTAAGGAGTACGCTTCCATAAAGCGACGGTCTTCCCTGAATATCAGCCTCGTTATTGTATGTCGATCAGATTCCGCCGTGGATGATAGCGTTTCCGGTCGTTCCGCTTGCTGACATATTACATGAACATCCCGCGTAGATGCCGCGTGCAAAGTTGATTGTTGGCCCATCGGTATTTGTGCATACGTCTGGTGTAGGTCTGGTATAGGGTCGTGATAGGTTGTCAAAGTGAGATCCAAGTCCTCTCGTTGAACCAACCTCAGTAGCGAGCTGGACCAGGTTGTCGAGGGATTAGCTTGACATTTCGTGATGGCTTCCATGAGGGGTGCTTGTGCAGCATGCGGCAAAGTTGATAGCATGTGCGTAGTGATGCCGGACTTTTCGATAAGCTCGACAGCCTTTCGGGGGTTGGCATTGTGGTCTACATCGCTGAAGAACCTTTTCAACGCCACCGTCCGAGGAGTGACGCTCGAGACGATGTCTTCTATGTTCACCGACGAATGTGGAGATGCTTTTGATTTCCGAATCAAATCCGCTAGTGAAGGAAAAGGAGCGTTGGTGCGGGTACCCGAAACGGTGCTGAGCCACTCAAGAACTGAAGGAGGGGTGTCCCATGGCTGAGAATGCAATTGTACACTTGAAATAAAGCTGGTGTCTTCGTACATCCAGTCCTCTGCTGAACCGCCATCCAGATCATAATAGGCTCCTGGTCGCTGACCCCACGCGTCCCATCGTAGCCAATGGCCTAACTGAGCTAATATGGGGGCTAGATTCCCCGCTTTCGACTTTGCAAGATTTCTTGCAAGTACGGTAAGCTTGAGTTCTTCGCGGAAAAGGTGGAGGGCGACTAAGATCTCAGAAAGAGTGGAAATACGTAGATCCTGCTTTTCTGATGGAGCAAGTCTTCTCCAGTGATCGTTCGTTGCTTTTCCAATAGGAGACTGATTAAACAGGCGAGCACTTTCAGCGCAGACGACGAGCAGGTCTTGCTTAGTCGTAATTTGTTGCTTGATGGTAGGAGATGGAAGACGAGAAGAGCGCTTGGAAGGTGGACTCATCATAACGGACGCAGGATGTGATTGTTGTGCCCATTGCCATGGCGTGGATTCCCAACTATTCGCATGTGGATTGAGCGCTTGTCTATCACACATTGTACGCCATGCGGATTCTTCATTATTCTGGCTCTGGTCTTTGGCACGCCCCATATTTCGTTTCTGGTTTGTTTTTCCGCCATGCGTGGACTTTTTGCCCCGTTCATCCGTGAAAGGCACCGACATTGTGAAGATAGTCGTGACAAAAGCAGCCCAATCAGGATCTCTATCCCGACTATGTTGCCCAGTCCAAGACTTGCGGATGTTCCACCATATGTCCTGGAGAAAATCTCCAATGTAGTTTGGAAGAATCAAGGCGAGAACGCGGAAAAGTTCAGCCACCAACGGATTTGTAGGCAGGAGACGGATCTGGCTTAGGTGTCGATCTGAACTACCATCTACCATTTCAAATGCTCCACCAGGACCTGAGCAGAATAGTTTCCGCAGTGGTCTTTGAACACTTATTGTTCGTTTCAGCCCCGCAGTTGCCCTCGAGTGCTGGTCTTCAAGGATTGTGTAAGGGCTGAATAACCTCGCCGTGTCTATTGTGAACTTGGATGGTAAGTGTGTGCCCCAACCAGCTGATATAGATATACACGATTCACGGCGCTCAATCGAAGTAAGGCAAGCCACTCTCTCGACATGGCCATCAACGAGCTTTATAGCATCAATCGAGTCCTCCAGCTCGCCGACCCGGACGTATCTAGGAACACATGCATATCGGGGAGCGGCAGTTTGGGAATTAGTTTGTGATATGGAGGCAGAAGGAGAAAGTCTTTTTCTCGTGATGGAAAGCTCGCATTCGAGAGGATGTTTTAAAGAAGAGTATGTTACGTAAAGGAACAGTTTCCTTTCATGAAGTGTGGCCGAATTAAAAGGCGCGATTGACGTAAAAACCTTGAAATCGTTCTACATGGGAGGTCAGCGATATTGGGAGATTATTCAGGCAAAGGTACATGCCTGAAATTCGGAACTCGGGTCCTTTAACGCAAACAGGCCGGGCTTCAAATACTTCTGAACAGAGATTTCAGCGACTACACTCAGTATCAGTTCCTTGCGAAGTGACTCCATGGACTCATGCTCAGGTCTCGTGTCTGCAGGCGCGAATAGATCATCGAGCTCATCGTAATCTTCCAGAGTGTCGAAAGTGTCGTCCATACTATCATCAAGCGTGTCATTTACAGATCCGGCGCCGAGGCTCATTCGCGAAGTCATACTACCCGGTGTAGATGCCCGATGACGTGAGTTTGAAAAGGCCCCAAAGCTTAGTCTGTCGTTCCCAAGAGAATGCCGGCTCCGTTGACTTGCGCTAAAACTTCCTGAAAAGCTAGCGCCTAGGCTGTGGCGCTGGGTTGCTAGATCTTGGAAGACTGATTTATCGAAGTTGGTAGAAAGCTCGGCGCGTGAAAGGAGTGAGCTCACACGCCTCGATTCCTTTGGCTGCCGTGATGGGTCAAAAGTAGGGTTTAGCTGCGAAGCCAGCGCATCTTCGACCGCCTGATCTGAAAGCCGCTCTCTATCTTGTGATGTTGTGTGAAAAGAAGATGACTGCGTCTTGTTCCTGCCATGGCCAACACCACCAAAACTCTCTCTCAGTCTATCGGTGCCTCGAACAATGGGCGTTGTTGCACCAGTCCCGGATGCAGTAGGCGCGTAAGAGCTACGCCTTCGCGATTTGCTCGTCGAGATCGAAATATGGTGCTTGCGAGAGGCAGATATTGATTTGGGCTCCATATAAGCCGCAGACCAGATGGTAAATAGATTCGTCTTGTAGTTCGCCGTCACGACCAAAAGCAGGGGCTTGTCATTTCCACTCTTGTCAAAGAGAATCTCGTTCTGCGCGGACACGTATAATATCTCTTCGGCCGTATCAATCGCTTCTAGCTTTCTGTGTCCCGAGCCATTGATGGTCAGCAAGCCATCTCGCTCTCCGCCCGTAGTCGCATGTACCACGAGGCCCAGCTCGGCGAGCGGATCCGTAAACGAGTACAGCCTCGGCATCCCCTCCGCGTTCGTAATCGCAGAGCTTTTCATCAGCTCGTCTAAAAACAAGGACATTGTCGTACCCGGTTTCACGCCTATACTGAGCCGGGAAGGGCCCAGAGACGAGCCATTCCGACGAGGCTGGGCAAAGCTTTGCGAGTAGGTCTGGGGTAAGAAGGACTGGGTGTTGGTCAGGAAAGAGTTCGGCGGCGCCGAGGGAATGTGCGGGGTGGCAGGCAGAGGCTTCGACGGGGAGGTTTTCCTTTGCAGAACCACACCTCGAGCAGCTGGAAAGGCCCTGTCTACCTCGAATGGCAGGTTCACGACATGAGTGGCGCCTGACAGGAAGAAGACGTGGGCCTGCGATTTGAGGAACACGACCAGTGCTCGAGATCTGACCTCGACGGTGTGAAGCGTTTGGGCGGCAGGCCCATTTGGATCGGACGCTGGCTGTGTGCCTTGCGTGAGCAATGTGCTGGACAGATCGACATCAACACCATCGCTTTCGACGTGGGACGCGGCAGGAGGCGTTTCTTGGACGAGAAACCATGTGAGCAGTGCCTGGACGATGCTCTCCTTCTCGATCTCGAAATTGAAGACCTTGCGCACAACGCCGCCTCGAGACCACACGACATGATACTCTGTCGTCACCACCTCTTCGGCAGGGCTCTCGGGGCCGCCGTCATGATACGTCTCCCAAGTGTAGTCGCGCTCGGTGCAGTCTGGGTCGAGGATGGACTCAGCGATCAGATATGAGAGCGCAGCGGGCTTGCGGACCCCGATGGAGTGTATGGCGGCCATGCAGGGGGTTGTTTAGCGGCATGAGGAGCCTGTAGACGCAATGTAGCCGAGGAATATATTTTGGTATGGCGTTTCGGTGTTTTGGTGTTTTGGCGGTTTGGCGGGGGGACTGTGATCTGTTCCGCGCGTGCTTTTGTTGGTGTGACGCACTTCCCCAACATCGATTTCCTCCTCCGCTCCGCAATCACCTCCGAGACTCACAGAGTCTTCTAGGCACGATCTATCCATCCATCCATCCGTCCATCTATCCAGTTTGCTTCGCGCCAATCTACTACCGCCTCATCCCCTCAAGTAGATATCTTATTAGATCCCTTGGGCAAGCTCTTGTCAAGCTGCGTGAGCTCAGACAGCACGTGATCAACAGCTGCAGTATCGCGGCTGGCTTGCACACAAGCTAATACTGCGGCAACATGAAGCCCTTCATTGAGACAAAAGGGAGGACCACACAGCTGAGGTGCGCTCTGGGTACCGTTATATGAAGCCAACCGCTCACCATGCTGCAGGTACGAGCTGCCAAAGCGTGTCCACGATGCGCGCATCTACCCAGTCAAGGCGTCCAATGGCTCGACCATCATCCTGTACGGCCAGGACGGCGGTGTGGGCATAGCATGGAGAGGAGGGCGTCCGTTCAAGAAGAGCGCGCCACCGCCCAAAGCGCCTGTCAAGGTCAACGGTACCTCCAAAACGAATGTCATCAGCCTCGACTCGGACGACGAAGAGCCTCCTCCAAAAGCTGAATTCGAACCCGACGAGGAGGAGCTGGACCCAGACAAGCCGTATCTATCAATCATACAACACATACATCTGCCGCTCAATACGGACGTGCTACATATTGCCGTGCCTGCCATCGCGCCTGCTTCAGTGCTCCTCCCGGCAGCCTCGACACCGCCGATATTTGGCAAGAAATTATGTTTTGCTATCGCGTGCGCTGATTACAGTGTGCGTGTCGTGACTCTGCCTTTGGCTCCACCGCCGGACGCTGCTAAAGCTCGCTCAGCAAGCGGCAAGTCGTTGTACGGCGAAGAGATCACAGAAACCCCCTTCTACGCTGGACACCAGGATATCCCGAGAGGTGTGAGCGTGACATGGACTTCGCGAAGCGAGCCCAGCCACAAGCAATCTTCAGATGATGAGATGGATGTCGATGGAGAAGGGGGAGAAGAGGGAGCTATCACATCAGGTAGACGGAGTCCACGAAAGAAGCAGGTCCATTCCCGTCCAACGACGAGCAGCGATGCGAACAGCTTTGACCTACTCGTTGCATCACACACCGCCGAGCTTGGGGGGCTCTTAAATATCTGGCGATTCAATCTCACCGAAACGTCGGTGAAGTTGAACAGCCCCGTGACACCATACTGCAGTCTCACGCTGCAAAACCCGGCAACCAAGGTACTGTTTAACACGTCACAGTATCCGAAGACCAGGCATTCGCAGCTACTGATAACCGACAAATCAGGCACTGCACGTGTCTTTGATCCTTTTGCAGCCCGCACAAATCGGACAGGCGCCAGATACTCAAAGCTTGGAGCCATCGTGGCTTCGTTCAAGACCGGTTTTGAGCGTACCAAGGCAAGCTCTCCACCTATTTTTGCTGCTCGCAAAGCTATCATTGATGCTGCTTGGGCGTCCGATGGTCGTCATATTCTCGCTCTTCTTTCAGATGGGGAATGGGGCGTATGGGATGTAGACCGTTCCGGCCCGAGTCCACCGGCAGATCCATCTGGATTTTCTTTACGAGGATTCGTAGGAACATCGGATCACGAGCGAACAGGTAGCGGTCCTTCCAGCCCAAAAGCACGCAGTGGTCGCGGTTCTCTAG
This sequence comes from Helminthosporium solani, assembly GCA_022560085.1. Taxonomy (NCBI): domain Eukaryota; kingdom Fungi; phylum Ascomycota; class Dothideomycetes; order Pleosporales; family Massarinaceae; genus Helminthosporium; species Helminthosporium solani. Next base: position 153,927 of record JAFISD010000001.1, on the reverse strand, counting down.
CCCCTATGACACCCAACACGCGTCGCAAGAAAGAAGAGGCGCTCTTCCACAACTCCTCCAGTAGCTCCATACCACCTCGTGGTGGTGTTTCGGTTGCAACGCTGCCTGCATCACACGATGACCCAATGGAAAATTCGGTCGTTATCTGGTACGGTGCGGAAGTTCATCGCATTCCCGACCTGGTGAAGTTCTGGGCGCGCACCGCGGCAGGTAGTAACGGGGGCTTGCTCCCTGGGCCTGGATTATTGCAACTGCAGGACGTCTCAATTATGGGCGAGGCTATCACGTCCGTTGACCAGTTCGACACTACTACACAAGAAGCGCGGATGGCGGTGCCGAGGAACGTCCTGATAGCCTGTGAGCGCCGTTTGATTATCACGGCACCAAATGCTACGCAGCAAGGAGGAAGAGATCTGACTGCTATGTTTGCAAGAGAGAAGGCTGAAGAGGAGGAAACAAGGAGGGCTGATCTGGCCCTTTTGTCTCGAGGCGAACTCGATCTGGGCGGTATGGACAGGATGCTGGGAGATATGGAAGGAGACGGTTCACACAGCTTGGTGCTTGGGAATCCAAGAAAGGTTTTGTTCGCTTCTTCAACTTCTTGAAGATGGAAAGCCAACTTGACGATGACGGGACGGCTTCTTCTGCTGCTTGACTATCGTACCCATACGAAGCGTCAGTAGCACGTTTGTATCATTAACATTGTCGACAGGCATTCATAATACCCAGTCTAGGAACCAACATTTAACCGCGCCATCGGCCCTTCCAGGCCTTCCATTTCTCTCCCCCCCCCCTCTTTCCCTCCGTACAATCACCCACTTTCGCGGCTTAAGGTGGAGCTCAGAGAACAGACTCATTCCTGCTGCTCAGTATACCCACGCGATATATCAAACAAAGAAACACCCAGTCGCCGACTCTCTGTCTGCCAGTACACCGCAAGGTCGGAACGCAGGCATGGTCTGGATAGCTGTGGGGTTCTGTGCGCTCTGAATCCCCCTCTCCTTTAGCTGTGTACCTGAGCAAAATAGTCTTTCGGCTTCTTGTGAGGACGGTGCAGCAAGGGGCATGTGCAGTACCTTGATGCCAGCTTTGGCGTGTGTGCTTTGTGGTACTGTGCATAGGAGAGAGCGCGACATTTTTCAGTCTTCCTTCCCTCTTTTTACAGTAGGGTCAGCTGGCCGCGGTGTTGATGTGTTGTGATGTTCTGTAGACCCACGATACCCATAGAGACGAATGTATGCCTTATGCTCAGGCTCACTTGAGGTGGTGGGTCGTGCGGTATCTGGGAAACGCGTCTACACGTGACTCTCTGCACTCTTCTCCAAATGTACCAAATTATTTCTTTCAGATAAAGTCTTTCGGTGAGCCTCGCTTCGTGCATCACGGTAATAGATAGCAAACCATACTGCTTTCACTCTTCTACTTGACAATATTCGACTAAAATGTGAGAGTGAGCAGTCGCGCCAAGAACCTACACGGACCGCGAACGCGTCAACTTCAACGACCTCCTCCCAATAAAACTATCAATTTCACACCCACAAACCCCGCGCTTGCTGTCGCCGTTAACATGGCACAAGGGCTGCCTGCGAAACGTCCGCGAGGCTTAACAGACCACCACCGAGCATCCTCGAAAGACATAGCGGGGCCGAGCCGTGTATGTAACTCGACTCACCGTGCCGAGCACTACTAACTATCGCCAGCATAAACGTCCGCGACATTCCATTCAGCCCAGCGAGCGAAGCTACACCGATGGCATAGAACCAACAGACGACGACGGAGACGATGACGAAACAGCCTCCGTTGCCCCTGGTGACGACAGCATCGACGACGAAGCATATCTCAGACAGACACAGTTGGTAGAGAAGAGCCTTCGGCAGAATGAGAACGAGAAGAATGTGCCAGCAGAAGCCGGGATCATTGAGGAAGTGCGATGCACGAATTTTATGTGCCACGATCAGCTCACAGTTCCGCTAGGGCCGTTGATCAATTTTATCATCGGACACAACGGTAGCGGGAAAAGTGCCGTACTTGCGGCAATTACCGTCTGTCTCGCTGGTAAAGCAAGCGCGACAAACCGAGGCCAAAATCTCAAAAGCTTCATCAAGACAGGACGGGACCACGCCAGCTTGGCTGTGAAGCTAAAAAACCAAGGCGATCTAGCATACAAGCCGGAGTTGTACGGTGACTCGATCATTGTGGAACGTCACTTTAGCCATGCTGGATCATCCGGATTCAAGCTGAAAGATCGAAATGGCCGAATTGTCTCGCAGAAGAAGGCCGACGTGGAGGATGTAATAGATGCGTTTGCCCTGCAGCTCGACAACCCAATGAATGTTCTCACTCAAGATATGGCTCGCCAGTTCCTAAGCAGTTCCAGCCCAAAAGATAAATACAAATTCTTCCTCAAGGGCACCCAGCTTGAAGCTCTGGACAATGATTACAAGCAAATCGCCTTGGAGCTAGAAGAGCAAGAAGCAAAGGCCCAGACGATGAAGGGAGATGTAGATGTGCTCAAAAAGAGTTTCCAAGACGCTGTAGCAAAAGCTGGACGCGCTAAGAAGTTGGAAAAGGCGCGAGCAAACGAAAAGATACTCGCCGATCAAGCCGCATGGGCACAAGTCGAAAGCGAGGAGCGAGATTTGGCAGACATCGAAGCTGGCGTCGAGCGCACCACTTTGCTCATTGCGAAACGGAAGGCAATCGCAGATGAGAAATCGGAAAAATTTGCCCGATTCGATAGTTCCTTAGAGCAAACGCAACAGGAACTTCGAGAATGCGAAGCTGAAATGCAACCTACACAAGACGAAGCTAACGAGCGCAAAGCCGAGTTTCTGGAAGTCAAGAAAAGAATTCTGAATTTCAAGGGGGACGAGCGCAAACTAATGAGCTCGATCCAGAGTAACCAGAGAAAAGTGCAGGATTCTCAGTCTAGTATTCAAGAGCACCGGAACAAACAAGCAGAGGCGGACAACGGACTTCACGCCCGAAGGGTACAAGAGTATGAGGGCGCCAAACGAGAATACGAAGAGCGTAAAGCAATGTGGGAGAACCATGATCAAAGTTTGCCGATACTCAAGGAACAACTGAGCGAGGCGATGAAGATGAAGCACGAGGTGGATGCAAAGCTACGCCAAAAGCAAATCGACGCTGATATGTCGAAAGCGAAAATTCGCGGGCTCGAACAAGAAGGCCGCAAGTGGACCGAGAACTACCGGAATTCTATCGGCCTTGAAAGGGCATTAAGTGCGATCCAGAAGGAGCATAGGTTTCGAGAACGGCCGGTCGGTCCTATGGGTCGTCACGTTGAACTCCTGAAGCCAGAGTGGGGATCTATCTTGGAGAAGTCATTTGGCCCTTCTCTTGAAGGTTTCATCGTGACTAGCAAAGCCGACAAAGATCTTCTCTCCAACATAATGGCGAGGCTCAATTAGTATGTTGGCACGATTTTTTTTCAATAAAATAAGGGCGCAACTAACAACTTCAGTCATGCAACGGTCTACATTAGTACGAGAGCTCCTATTAACACGTCTGGCCATGAGCCAGATCAGCAGCTTCTAACTTGGATGCGAGCGCTAAAGGTAAAGCTGCCTTTACTCCCATGAGAGACATAGGACTTACCTTTATTAAGATAAACAATGACCTGGTTCGCAATTCTCTGATCATCAACCACAGCATTGATCAGGTCGTGCTGATTCAGAACCGAACAGAGGCTTGGAATTTCATGAACCGTCGACCCGACCAACGACCAAATACGAAACTGTGCATCTGCATGGCAGATACAAGTCGTAGGCTTGGCCACGCAATTACCCCGGGACCCAACATCTCGCCGATTGAAGAGTTTAAGGGATCGTTTCGCATGCAAGCAGACAAGGGCCAGCAAGTCCAGGACGAAAAAGATAATTATCAAGCCATAGAGAGGGAGATTCAAACTCTTTTAGCCAATGGACATACCGCTCAAGACCGGCTCAATGCAGGTCAAGCCAGGGTCCACGACCACGCAGCAGAGAAGAAGAATCTCAAAAGGCAAATGGATCTCGCCGGCGAGGACGTATACAGGTTAGAAGGCGAGGTCAGCGCATCTGTTCCTGATTTAGCCATGATTGATCAGTTGGAGATGGAGCTTTTAGACACCCAAACCAACCTAGAAAAGGACGAAGAGCAATTCGGGGACCTTACCAAAGAATTAGACAAAGCCAACGCAGAGCAGCGTAAGACCAAGGATCGAATCGACAAGTTGACTGAAATCATTGAAGAATGTAAATTCAGGACAGAAAAACTCAATGTCAAGGTCACAACGCTTACGCAACGACGAGAGGAAGCACTGAGAGCGAAGAACGTTGCGCTCGACGAAGTTGGCGAGGCAGAAAGCGCGCTAAAAGATTGGGAGAGGAGACGTGAAGAACAACAAGAGGTGGTTGAAAAGCAAAAAAGGGACGCCGAGACGATTGCCCCCGTACGAGTGAGAGTTCCTGAGGGTGCTACGTTTCAGTCACTCCTAGACAAGGTGGAGAGGCTGGTGAAGCAGCGAGAAAGGATGGAGCAGGAACTTGGAGGGTCCGAAGAGGAGCTCTTGCGGATTGCCAACGAGGCGAAGAAGACGTACGTGGATGCGGTTAATGAGATTAGAAATACGGAAATGGTCCGACGAGTAAGTGCTGTTCCGCATACGGTTGGACACTCGGTACTAACTCGAGATCAGGCTTTGAAACAAGCTCTGAAGAATCGTCTGCAACGTTGGCGAGAATTCCGTCAAGGCATCACAATCCGAGCCCGCGTTATGTTCAACTACCTTCTCTGCGAACGGAAATTCCGCGGCACACTCCAAGTTGACCACGACGCTCATCGTCTTGACATCAACATCCAACCCGACATCACGGTGCAGAATGCCGAGGGAAGACAGACCAAGACTCTCTCCGGTGGCGAGAAATCCTTCTCCACGATCTGTTTGCTGCTCTCTTTGTGGGATGCCATGGGGTCTCCGATCCGCTGCCTGGACGAGTTCGACGTGTACATGGACTCTGTCAATCGCGAATCCAGCACACGGTTGATCATTAGCGCGGCCAGACGGGCGATCGGGAGACAGTATATTCTCATCACACCGCAGTCGATGAACAACAAGAGTATTCATAGCATGGACGATGTTAAGATTATCCGCATGAACGACCCTGAGCGGGGCCAGACGGCGCTCAACTTCTCCGAATGAGACAGACGAGGTGATGGCGTTGCATTGGGTTTTGAGGGGGGGTTTGTTTTTTCTGAGCGGTTCTCATGGGTATACCCCCAGGTTTTCACAGGCGCAGCAGAGTCAGGCCATCCGTAACCGATACACGATGGTTTTCGTCGATGATGCAAGATGCAAGATGTTTGCATGTTTCTATTGTCTGCTCAAACACGACAGAGCAGGGGGGGAGTTGGTATACTAATCAATCTATTGCCACATTGCCGTTCGCGGTGATACCAAAGCCGCGCACTTGGTGCATAGCGCAGTACATATTTGTATGTAGCCAGTAACTTCGACATTAGACCAGGAACCATGGTTCGCATGGATGCTTCGAAATGCAAAAGGGGTTTAGCGAATGCGTTGTTGCCTGGTGCACATCCTCGATGAAACGACATGGGGCCTTTTGGGGGGGGCGGCACTTGGGGTTTTGCGGGTGTCCGTGTTGCTCAGCGGGAGCTTGTTGTCTGCTAATTCCACCATCTACACCACACATCGGACACGTAAGAAAGGAGTCTTGCGCGACGAGGGGCTGACGACGTCCATGCTTGCACTGGGCCCTGTGTGGACAACAGCTTCCAAGTCTGTCTGAAGTTCTACTTCGTGCTTCTGGACAATAACATACCTTGTACCTCTCCATGTACGCTGCAATACGGAATACAATACGGAGTACATCAGGCGCAGATAGTCGCGGTTGCTGTGATCTGCGACTGGGATCTCCGTCGCGCCATTGGCCAAGTACTAGCCAGCGCGCTGCTGGGGGACTCTCAATCATCCTCTTACATCTCTCCACAACTCTAACTGCCAACGATCAGCCGCTCTCTCTCTCACGGACACAGACAGCACATCTAGACGCACGGTGGTCTGCCTCTACATGAGGGTTGAATGCCTCTGCGAATCTGGTGAGACGTGACCGCTGCTGCTGCTGCTGCTGCTGCTGCACCACCACCATCACCACCGTTACCACCGCCATGGATTCCTCCCCGCTCTTCCTGCCCAGCACGCCTAGGACGTTGTCACCCTCCCTCGCTATCGACGATGATGCCGGCAACGACCTTCTCCGATCCACTTCGCTCGACGACTTCTCGCAGATACTGACCCTGGCGGAAGAGGCCGACTCTGGGGCCATAGAGCGGGTCGGGGATGCAGCCGGGGACGGACATGGAGACGGAGATGGGGATGGGGATGGGCGTGCGCATGCGCATGGTGATGGGGATGGCGATGGGGTGCCCGTAGCAGACATAGCATCCCCACTGGATGAAACAACCAATAGGTCGCTCAAAGGGAAAGAGAAGGCTGCGCCTAGACATGGACCGTTGAGACTGCTCGACCTTCCAGTGGATATTCTTAAAGAAATCATATACCAGGTGAGTCTTTTCCCATCTCTGGCGCAAGCGCATGCGTCTATCATGACTCTACGCTCCGACATGGCCTGACCGCAGAACGCATTGTAGCTCCCTCACACCAACGATCTCACGTCACTCGCCCTCTGTCACTCTGCGCTTCACCGTCTCGCCATCCCCTGCATATACTCTCGCTTTGACATCGTCTGGCCGGACGAAAGCACCCACACCGAGCCTCGCTCAGGCGTCGATGCGCTCACGTATGGACTTGCGACTCTCGTTACGGGCGACGACTGCTTTCCGCACCATGCCCGCCTTGCACACCAACCCGACACTGTCTCATATTCAAGCAGTGCCGTCAAAACACCGTACCTCATCCCACGCCGCCGTTTCGGCAACTACTATGCTCAATTCACAAAGAAGTTCTCCCTGGGCAACGGCCCCGCGGCCTGGGTTCAGGAATATATGATCACAAAGGAGGGTGGGAAGATGCTGGGCACTCTGGTGGCACTTGCAATTGCCCGAATGATCAACCTTGAAACCTTCATTTGGGACATGCCGACCGGGGTGCTCCGAGATGTGTGGCTGGCCCTGTCGAGCCAGGCTGACCGAACAGACGGCGAAGATTGTCGGCTCGAGCGCCTGTGGATCCGGTGGCACGATAATACGATAGACGCCCCCGTTCCCCCGCCTGCACCTCCCATGATCCTGAACAATGTCGTACCGCCACCGCCCAACACCACGCATCCAAGCGGCGTAGGCGCCATCCAACCACCCGTGGTCGTCCCACAGCCCTTCCAGTCGCCTACCACCTCCGCTATGGACCGAGTCGAATACCCCACCTTCTCCGTCATTCCAGCTCTAAAAAGCCTCAGTGTGCTTGACATCGATGAGCTCCCCTACTTGGATGAGTTGAGCATCCTGATAGCTCGATCGCAACGGAAGCTACGCGAGCTCAGGATAGGCATAGCGCTGCATGCGCAACAACGGGACTGGGTTACAGCATGGGAAGGCGAGGGCATTCAGCAGGTAGACATAAACGCAACATGGCCCGGCGCAAGCACGATAGGTGAAAAGAGGCTTGGTGGTGTGCTCGGGATACTCGTAGGGAGAATCCACAATCTACGGCATTCCGAAGAGCCAGCCCCTCAACACCCAAGCACAGCTATACTTGCCAGTCGACAAACGGAACCTGCTACTACGAAACTCGGAACACAGGACACACCATATTTCGCCACACCGCTCCACGATCGGGAACCAGAACACGGAAACGATGATGTGGAGACTGCCGTGGGTGAGCCAACGGCACCAGCAGACACCAATGTGTCGAATGGCGTCCAGCCGCCCATCACTGATCCCGCCCCCCAAACATCACAAGGGGAACCGGAAAAGGGTGTGACATCAATGTTCAACGATCCTGTCACACCCACTCGGAAAACCTTCGGGGTCAAGGCAATGAACGACGACAGTGGGTCCACCGAGCCAAAGTTGACAGGAAAGCTTAAACTGGAGGTATTAGAACTTGAACGCGTCCCACTATCAGTTCCTGTCTTGCTTAGGGCTTTCGACTGGACTCTACTATCGACCCTGACTCTACTGAATTGCAGCAATCACGAACAACTGTGGAAGTCATTACGGCGGGCATATACTCCACGCCCTGCCTATCCTGCTGGTTCACCGTCAAGCTCAAAAGCTTACAAAGCGTCTTATACCCTTCGCACAGAGTACACCCTGAACCTCAAGAAGATTCACACAAACACAGTGTCTCCGTCATTGATATCCTTTCTAAAAGAGACACTTGCCCCCAACAGCCTAGAGGTTCTCTTTCTTCAAGAATGTCGATCATACCAATCCACGGTCACAGTAGATTCAATATATCGAGGTCCACTACGGCGGCATCGGTCAAGCTTGAAGAAGCTCATGATCGATAGCAGTGACAAAGGGCCAGACGGGCATGCGACGAGCAGCTCGAGATGGAGACGGTGGATGCTGAACCGCGAAATTCTGACCTTCATTACCAGTGGACGGATGAGCAGCCTCAGGGAACTCGCAGTTTCTATTGACTATAAAGACTGGGTGAGTCGCGGCGCGGTTGCTACTCTTTGCGAGCTAACATGTTTCAGCACCATTTCCTGCAACGGCTTCCTCTCATCCCCCATATCCGCTCTCTTTACATTCCCTTCATCGCCGATCATGCACACGGCAACAACATTGATCCTCGCGAGCTGGCTTATCAGATTCTAGACATTGTACATCTACGACCCGAGATCGAGCTTTGTTATATGGGTCTTTCGACCAAATGTTTCGAAATACTGGAGAATAGACCATCCAACTACGATTTGCGGCACGAAATGAGCGCAGTCGATGGAGCAGCCGCAGCTTACGTCGCACATGATCCCATGATATCCGACGATGAATCCGAAATAACGGAAGACGAAGACGATGAGGAGGGCGGTGGCATGGGCATTGGCGATGGTGAAGAAACAGACTCGGAAGCGTCGGATGATGGCGCTCGCGAGGATTCCGACGACGAGTCACTCCTTCATGACAAAGGGCCGAAGCTTCGCGTGCGAGAAATTCTCTTCTACGAGGAAAGAGTGGAAGCGTTCCGTCGACGGCATGGCGTGCTCCGGCCATAGTGAAGGCCTGCATCAAACCCTTGGTGACGCTTTCCGCGGCCTGGATATGAGCAAAGGTGTAGTAAGAGCGGCTAGCTACCTCAAGGAGGTGGCGAGTCACAAATAGGAAAGGTATTTTCACGAGAGAAGGGCATTGTGGAGCATGATGGCGCATTTCTCTCTTGTCGGTTCTAAGTGAGGCGTTGGTCCCTCTTCATGGGGTATATCTGGAGTGGAATCCGTTTGTTGCATGCTTGGGGTTATGGGTAACCGGGCGCAGAGTAACGGAACCTCTGGGGGACATAGCATGACATGGTATTTTTTGAGAACATGCCGGGGTCTTTGGGTGATGGCGAGCTGATTCACACATGTGAACGTTTAGAATCGCTGAAATGATAGTGTGGATGATTCCGTAGTATTATTAGCTTCAGGTTAATTGTTAGCCGCTTAGTAATCTGGTACTGTAAGCATACACGTGACTGCGCGTCCTAGCCTGTGTGTTCTGCACTGCAACTTCCGCGACCTGCACCACGCTCCACTGGCACTCACATTACATGGATATAAGAAATCACATGTAGCTAACGACCCGTATAAACATTAAGGCATTCGAGGGTCTACCATGTGTCCAGCCGTCACGTCAACAACAACATCAACATTCGCGAAGTGGGGCTGATTTGATCTAAGTACTACCCGACCGTTCACACGCGTGCATCTACATGCGCGAAACCCACAGTCTCACCATGAATCACGCAACCCTCGTCTTCGCCTCCATCTTCCCTGTTCCTACGCTCTCGCACACGACCCCCACACCCATCGCGACACCAGATCCAGGCTACTCGGTGCCCGGTTCATCGTTCGGGAGCCCGTTCGTAGGAGGTGGGAATGCCGGCGCTGAACAACAACGCGCTGTACGGCGCAATGCGTCGTGGAGTACGGCGACGAGATTTCTGAGTCTACCAAGCGATGTCGCGAACAGGCGGATGCACAGGACCAGGGACGCGGAAGAGGCATTGACGTATCTGTTGGTTGGGCAGGGAAAGACTGAAGGAAAGAGGGAGCAAGGACTTGTAGAGTGGTTTGGGAACGAGGTGCGGCTACACTTTGCGAAGTTTGTGAGGCCAGGCTTGCAGGAGCTGTGGGGAAAGGTACGTCATGTTGGCATCTCCAGAGTGCGTGAGGGCTGTGGTGTGCTGATGATGGACCAGGAAGTCGAACTACGGAATGCATGGGAACTGCTCGAGGAAACGCATCGCATACTCGCAGAGATACAGGATGTTTACTTCCAACCTTTTACCGATCACATTGTCCCGTTCTTGCACCAAGATGCGAGCAATGTTACGGTCCGTGCAAGCAGAGATTCACAGACGATAGACGCCGAGATAGTGGACGGCGCAAAGAGGAAATTTCAACGAGAAATGCACGCAGTGTTCGCGCACAGTCTACCTCCGAGACGCTTTTCAAAGACCCTGAGCCACGTCCTATACGATGCGGGCTGCAAACTCTTCCGCTTGTACATACGACACGACGGCATACAAACCAGCACCACGCCAGAGAACTCCAAGGAGGTGCGGACTCGGATGGTAAAACTCCTCTTGGGATTAGAAAGCGTTGGGCTTGGAGGCGACAAGGCGCAAAACGCATTTGCCCACGCCATGAACAAAATCATGGATACATTCATCGGGAGCCATTACATGAAGGTTAATTGGCCGTCAAGACGCCATGTCGTGCCGGATATGAGGAACTGGGTCAAGAATGGGTTCGTTCCGCTTGCGGAGCTGGTTCTGGAGTGCTTGAGGTGTGGGGAAGCAAGTGTGACGCCGACGCAGTTGAAGATGTGGCAGGAGATGGCGTTGGCGAGGCTAGGAAGGGAGAGGGTGGAGGGCTTGTTCGACTTTGTGATCAATTGGGATCATAGCGTGGGCGCCATCATGGACCTCAAAGAATATCTGAAGCTCGAGGGCGCCAAAGAACAGCTCAAGAACAGCTTCTCCCGCCAAGTGTCTAGGCGACTGCTACACTCGGGCGCTACGACGACGTACATACTGAACGTCTACATCTCCATTATTCGCTCGTTCCACAAACTCGAGCCAAAAGGCGTATTGCTTCAAAGCGTAGCACGGCCAATCCGAAGGTACTTGAAGGAGCGAGAGGATACGGCTCGAATCATAATATCCAGTCTTCTCATAGACGTAGATGATGAAGCCAGTAGCAAGTTCGCCTCCAACAGCGAGCTATCCTACGAAATTGCCAGCGAGATGGCTAAACCTTTTACGCACGCAGACACCACGGACGATGAGTTCCATTGGAACGACCTGAACTGGCAGCCTCTTCCCCACGACGCATCGCCAGAGTACAAGAAGTCCAAGGTCGAGGACGTGATTTACTTTCTGCTCACGCTTTGGGACCGGGAAGACTTTATCAACGAGCTCAAAAACATCCTCGGCGATCACTTACTTCGATGTCAGGATTCAGAGTACCACAAAGAGATCAGGCTGTTGGAACTCATCAAGATTCGGCTGGGAGAGGACAAGCTACAAGCTTGTGAAGTCATGCTCCGCGATATGCTTGAATCCAGACGCATCAATGACACCATCCGCACTACAACCGCAACCGCAACTACAGCCACCTACCGACAAGACCACATGCCACGGACACCCGAAGGGCCCAACACCAGAGGACTACGTCCACGACCACCCACCTCTACACCCGCCCCCGTGCCCGCAGCCGCACCCGCTCCCACTCCCACCCTCAACGCCCAAATCCTCTCCTCCTTTTTCTGGCCCGTCCTCCGCGACGACGACTTTCACGTCCCCCCAGAAATTCTCACCCTCCAAAAAGACTACCAATCCCGCTTCGAACGCATAAAAGGCATGCGCAAACTCCACTGGATGAACGCCCTAGGCGACAGCCGCATCACGCTCGACTTCCAAGACCGCACCGAAGAATTCAACCACCTCACCCCCTGGCAAGTCAGCGTCGTCTACGCCTTCCAGCCCCAGCCAGGCGAGGAACAAGCCGCCACGGACGCAAAGGGCAAAGGCAAAAAAAAGGCAAGGAGCGAGGGGATTACGCGCGAGTTTTCGCACTTGGAAGAGATGCTTGAAATGGACGAATCGCTTCTTCGCCAGGCCCTTTCGTTTTGGATTGGAAAATCCGTGATTCGCGAAACGGCGCCGAATTCCCGCGTTTATGCTGTTGTTGAGAATTTGGCGTCTGCGGCTGTGGACGAGGATGTTGCGGCTGAGGCGCAGGAAGTGGCCGAGGTGCAGGCTGCGCAGACGTCGACGGTCAAGTCTCAGGCGGATGTGTTGAATGAGAGGAAGGATGTTTATATTGCGTTTGTTCGGGGTATGTTGGTGAATCGGGGGAATATGGGGGTGGGGGGGATTTTGGCCATGTTGAGGGTTATGGTGCAGGGGGGGTTTCCGTTTGCGGAGGAGGAGGTTAGGTGGTTGTTGGGGGAGATGGAGGGGAGGGGGTGGGTGGTGGGGTTAGGGGGGGATGTTTGGGGGATTAAGAAGTAAGAAGTAAGGGGAGGTTTTCGGTGGATTGTAGGCTTGGTAAGACGGTATGGAATGGTCTTTTGATTGGAAAGGCTACTACCTAATGTGGTACTTGGAGTAGATGATACTGTAACTAAGGACTTAGACTTGCGCGCAGCCTGTCCTACGGCTGGCTTGCGGCGTGCTCCTTCTGAAAATCCGCCTCTCGGTCCGCCTACAGCCTTGGGAGTGCGGGAAGACTGGTTCAGTCTGCCCGATACTTACCCAAGCGCAGGGTGAGGAAGGGGATTTCCAGACAGCAGTCGTTTGACGCAAGGTCGTCGAGCTCCTTTTTTTTCTCTTCTTCTTCTGCCTTGCAGGCTCTCAAACGGAACGCTTGAGGGGGGAGATAGTTCTGATGCATAGCAATAGCAATAGCAAGCAAGAAAGGGAGGCCGTCAGATACCTTCCATATTCCCACGCTTCATTGGCGTCGCACACCCAACCTACATGTACATCAATGTAGGTATTCCACGCCAGGTGTTCCGTACTTTCTAAACAGCTAGCCAAATTCATTAGCAGCATCCAATTGACAGGCACGCACAATCTACATACACACCTGCGCACCATTATTCACCCAGGACGCGATACAGCTCATCCATGCAGTCCGGCGAGGTATGATGGCCTAGAGGGATCAATCATCGTCTCAGCATCAGTACGGCAATCAACCCGTCATACTCTGGTCGCCGTCCTCGGTCTGCACCGGAATCGGCTGTCCAAGACGCTGGAGAGAGGCCTTCAGCGTCGCGATCCTCGCCTCAAGATAGGCAATCTCGTCTTCCTGGTCCTCGCACGTGCGGTCCATGTCTGGCTTGCCCTCGAGGACCCTGCGCGCATGCTGTATTTTGAGCTTGACCTCGGCGGTGGCGGCGGTTACCTCGTCGATTTCGAGCGGCGTGTCGGCTGGGGGTTGGCCGGGCGTTGAGGGCACGGCGGGCGGCTGGCCTTGCACGATGATGAGGCGGTTGAGGATCCTGTAGAGGTCTGGGGTGAAGTCGAAGAGGGCTGGCGGAGGCATGCCGGGCTCGGACGATTGGGGCTGCGACTGGGTTGGGAGGGCCGGGGTTGCGGAACCTGTGGGCGGGAATGAGGCGGTTGCAGAGACGGGTGCATGGGGTGTCGCTGCGCCAGACATGGTGATGTGTGGTGGTGTGTGGGTGTGTGGTGTGGTGTGCGTGGTTGGATTATCGCCAGATAGATGATGACTGGCCAACTGCCTGGGTGAATATTGTTGAGCTCCGCGGCGAGACTTGTGCTTTTTTTTGTCTTCTTCTTTGCCACGCGTTATGTCTCGGCCGTGGGTGGATGATGGTGGAGTGAATAATATGGAAAGGCAAGGCGGTGACTTTCGAGGGGAACCAGACGTGCCAGACTGGCTGGCTTGCATCTGATAGTACGAATCCGATCTCTCTATTGGTTTTTGGATGCTGAGCGAGCGCCTTATTACCTAACTAGCACTCTCGAGAGTTAACTGTCGGAACCCCGCTAGTACCCCTCCAACCCTTTTCTTCCTCCCATTTCTTCTCCTCTCTGCTTAAATACCCTTGGATTATTGAATACATTCGCTTTGCTTCGATTTGGTCAATTATTCAATTTCTTCAATTGGTCTGCACCATGGTGAAAGTCGACCAGAAAACCGTCCTCATCGTCATCGACGGCTGGGGCGTCCCCAGCGACAACTCCCCCAAGGAAGGCGATGCTATCCTCGCTGCCGATACGCCATGCATGGATGGGTTCGCAAAGGAGGGTTCAAAGACGGCACAGGGCTACACAGAGCTCGAGGCTTCGTCGCTCGCCGTCGGTCTTCCCGAGGGCCTCATGGGCAACAGTGAGGTCGGCCACTTGAACATTGGCGCTGGAAGAGTCGTCTGGCAGGACGTCGTCCGTATCGATCAGACCATTAAGAATGGCGAGCTCAACACCATCAAGAACATCCAGGAGTCCTTCAAGCGCGCGAAGAACGGCAATGGCAGGCTGCATCTCCTTGGCCTGGTCTCGGACGGCGGTGTTCACTCCCACATCAACCACCTAGTTGCCCTAATCAAGGTTGCCAAGGAGGTCGGCGTTCCCAAAGTCTTCATTCACTTCTTCGGCGATGGCAGAGACACAGACCCCAAGTCGGCGGCTGGCTACATGGAGGATCTCCTGAAGCATACCAAGGAGATTGGCCTGGGAGAGATTGCGACCATCGTCGGACGATACTACATCATGGACCGTGACAAGCGGTGGGATCGTGTCGAGATTGGCATGAAGGGCGTGGTAACGGGCGAGGGTACTGAGAGTGACGACCCGGTGGCTGCTATCAAAGAAAAGTACCAAAATGGCGAAAACGACGAGTTCATCAAGCCCATTATCGTAGGAGGAAAGGAGCGAAGAGTTCAAGGTAAGTCGACTCTATGAGAGCACAAGTATGTCCAGACACTGATTGGAGCAGACGGCGATACTCTCTTCTTCTTCAACTATCGCTCCGACCGCGTTCGCGAAGTCACGCAACTTCTAGGCGACTTTGACCGTTCTCCCAAGCCGGACTTCCCATACCCCAAGGACATCCACGTCACCACCATGACCCAGTACAACGTCAAGTACACTTTCCCCGTTGCTTTCCCACCCCAGCGAATGGACGATGTGCTTGCCGAGTGGCTCGCGAAGCAGGGCGTTAAGCAGTGCCACGTTGCCGAGACGGAGAAGTACGCTCATGTTACCTTCTTCTTCAACGGCGGTGTGGAAAAGCAGTTCGACAACGAAGAGCGTGACATGATTTCCTCGCCAAAGGTCGCCACCTATGATCTAGAGCCCAAGATGAGTGCAATGGGTGTAGCAGACAAGATGGTTGAGAGGATCAAGGAGGGTAAGTTCGAATTCATCATGAACAACTTCGCGCCGCCCGACATGGTTGGCCACACGGGTGTGTACGAGGCTGCTATTATCGGGTGCACTGAGACGGATGCGGCCATCAAGAAGATCTACGAGCAGTGCAAGGAGAGCGGCTATGTTCTCTTCATCACCGCAGACCATGGGTAAGTCTCGACAACGGTCCCGACCGAGGATTGGCTAACGTGAACAGCAACGCCGAAGAGATGCTCAACGAGCAAGGCAAGCCAAAGACCTCACATACCACGAACAAGGTCCCCTTTGTCATGGCCTGCGCACCCGAGGGTCTCAGCCTCAAGAAGAAGGACGGTGTGTTGGGCGACGTAGCGCCTACACTTCTGGACATTATGGGATTGTCGAAGCCAGAAGACATGGACGGCAAGAGCCTGCTGGTCAGACCGTAGTGGAGCAGCCATTCTCCTGCCTTCGTCCTCTTCTAAATAAAATACTCTTATAATTGATGCTGAGATACCTTGCTGCACACCTTCTACCTCTCATTTTGGGGACGCAAAGATGAAGATGCACAGCTGCACCCACCTCCAGAACTTTCCATGTAAGCGTTGCCCTGAGAGTTGAGACTACTGCTTGTATTTTTCCAGGGCTAGAATCTCATCAGAGCACTGAAGACATTGACGCGTAGATGCTTCTCACAAGTACAGTCTAATTTACAAAAAGAGCTCTAGTCAGACGTCGATTGTGTCCTCTCTGATGTTTACGTGGTCAAAGATTGAGCCAGTCAAAGTGAAACACCTTCAATAGATAACTATCAGTCTTGTGGGCGGGATCTCAATGTTGTTCGTCTTGAGCAGACCCCAGTATTGGAGCGATTGTTTCTGGAGACCGGCACAGGTTATACGACCTGAAACCAACACGCGCAGGTGGCTCATTGTAATGTCTCAGGCAGGTTCGTTGTGCCCTTTCATTTCCAATCCTTCTACGGAGTACAGACATTAAATATCACGGTCACTGCTGTCAAACCGTCCAACCTGTCTGTTCTCAGCACTCGTTAGTCATGTCAACCAGTGCATCGACCAATCAGGCTTAGCGCCAATCTGGTGTGCTACAACAGGCAGTCACGGCAACTCTTGCAAACAACTCCCATGTTGCTTTCCCTTTAACAACACTCTCATTCACAACTTCTCTCCCTCTCTCTCTCACACAAATCTCTCACATTCCTTTCGACCAGGCTCGGCCAGTCCAGCCATATACAGTCCTTCCTTTCTTCCTTCCTTCTTTCTTTCCTTCCTTCCAAGGTCCCCATCAGTGTCCAGTGCTCTACTAAGCAAGACCAAAGGTAAACTGTCCCTTCAGTTAGCTTCATCCCTTCCCCGCCTCTATTTACCTCTGCCCTGTCTCTTCTTGTGTTTTGTCCTCCAGCTTTGTTGCTCAGAGTCTCTATACCTTGCCCTTCACCTCGTGGTTCATCTCTTGCCTTGCATTTACCAATTGCATTCCATAACACTCGCTTTATCCAGCGCTTCTCTGTTGAACGGGAAAAGCGAACGTCTGGGTGCGAGAATTGTAAGTTGTTTCTCGTACAGCTTAGAGCCAGTCCAGCAATTGCCTCGCTCTCCTCGCGACATGACATTACTTTAGCTGACGCCGCCGGTCGGCCCTCCAGTCTTCTTTTCAGCCGTACATAATTTCGAATTTCTCCAAGCAGTATATCAGAATCAATATGAGGATTGGGGCATTTGCAGGCGTTGTGGCTGGCGTGCTCCTCGCAGGCATCGCTGCGGGACATCCACTCAGTAAGTGCACCACCTCTTCCGAAACGACCTCCCCCAGCTGACAGGACGAAGATGCTAAGCGCAAGATCTATACCGAGTATGTGTTCGTGACTGAGACCGTCGCTGATGTCGCCGTCTATGTCAATAGCGATGGAGCACCGTACCTCACTTCCACTATCGGGAGCCTCTCTATGCTTCCAACCTCTGTGGTTGAGACGACTCTCATCGCTTCTTCGGCTGTGACTTCTTCCCCGGCCCCATCTGACGCGGTTTCAATTGCGGCTCTCACGCCTTCTGCACCCGTTGCAACCGCTTCCTCGCAGATCGCTCCCGTAGCTTCTTCTGTTCCTGAGCCGAAACCAAGCGCCAATGCGATTGATCGATTCCCACTTGGTATCACCTACGACACATACAAAGGCTCAGCCGCAAATGTACAGTGCAAGACCGTGGATGAGATGAATGCCGAGTTCGAAAAGATGAAGACGTTCGGTATCGTGCGAATTTATGGCGACGACTGCGGTGTTATTCCTCTTGCAGTCCAGCAAGCCAAGAAAAACGGACAGAAGATCATGGCCGGTATCTACACACCCAATCAAGCTGTGGGCGATATCGTTGACGCCCTATCGGACGCCATCAATCGCTTCAACGGTGGAGACTGGAGCATCATCAGCCTAGTCTCCGTCGAGAACGAACGAGTCAACGCGCATGTTATCACGGCCTCCGCGGCAGTCGACACCACCAACCAAGCACGCGAACTACTCGGCAATGCTGGCTACTTTGGGCCTATCGGTCCTGTTGAGACTGTTCCTGCGCTCGTCGATAACCCGTCTCTTTGCGAGAAGGCTGATATGGCGCTGGTCAACATCCACGCATTCTTCGATCCAAACACCAAGGCCGAGGATGCTGGTCCTTTTATCAAGAGCGAGGTCGAGCGTGTCAAGAAGGCTTGCCCGAACAAGCGCGTCATCGTCACTGAATCTGGATGGCCTTCCCAAGGCACTAACCATGACAAGGCCGTGGTGTCCAAGGACGCACAGCGCGCTGCTATCAATTCCATCAAGGCTTCTTTTGATCACGATCTCTTCCTCTTCAATGCCTTTGATTCACCGTGGAAGTCGGATGACGCGTCGACTTTTAATTCGGAGAGGTGGTGGGGTATCCTGTAGAGGATGGTGGTTTGCAAGATGTCTACTTGGATGCGTAGCCGGTCTAGCTAGTACTTTTGGCTAGCTGCAGCTTCTTGTTTTGATTTCGTATCGGCATGGATAACTGCAGTAGGGAGGGATTCTGCATAAGCGGGAGCAAGATGGTGGAATCACTGCACATCAGTCATGTAGCATAGATATCAAGTCTCAAATGAAGAGATGGAAATTTCCGAATCTCTTCGATGACATCTTTGCCGAGTACATATCATATCGGCATGGTGCTAACATTTTGATTAGATCTTGGAGCCATGTAGTCATTGCAACCCCGCAAACACTTTCGCAGTATCCACCACACTCTTCTCATACGGAATCCACTCCCTTCCCAACAAAGCCTTCCCCTTCCCCCCATTAATCACCACATTTTCGGGATCAGCCGTATAATCCGCCTTATAGCCCTCCCCCCTCTTCCCTTCCGCAATCCTCCCCCTCGCGTCAGGAAACTCCTTCCTCAAAATATCCGCAATAGCCTGCGGTGTCCCCACGGCGCCACTAGCCGCAATATACCTCTCCCCGTCCGTCTCCTCGGGCCTCTCCAGCATGGTAGACAAGAGAGCCGCAACATCGCGCACATCGACGGTGGAGCCGATGGCGGGAGCTGGACTGCCGGGTCGGTACGACTTGCCGGCGTAGATGGAGTAGATGTGGAAGTTTGTGCCATTTATTGTTGAGGGGGAGCTGGGAGCGATGACGGGGGGACCGATTACGTAGACGGGGTTTAAGGAGGTGATTTTGAAGGGCGGGGGGGTTGGTTGGGTTTTGCGAAAGGACCAGAGGGCTTTTTCGCTGGCGGTTTTGCTGGCGCTATAGATTATGAAGCCTGGGGATTCCTTTTTTTATTTTTTTTAAAAAAAAAAAGTTAGTTTCTGGTTTTTTTTTTGGGGGGGGGGGGGAAGGTTCTTTGGATTTGATGGTTGTGGTTGTGGTTGTGGTTGTGGTGGTATATTTACCTTTCCTAGCTCTGCTAGTTTGGCTTCCGAGGTGATGTTCCAGTCCTTTTCTGTTAGAGTGTACGGTGCTTCCTTGCCGTTTAGGATGACGGCGGCGATGGAGGACATGAGGATGAATTGTTTGAATTGGGGGCCGGCTTTTAGAGCGGATGCTAGAGCTGTTTTGGTTCCGTTGACGGCGGCGTTGATGACGGGGTCTGGGTCGTCGAAGGTGGCGGAGACGGGGGAGGCGAGGTGGAGAATTGCCGTTGTGTCTTTTGTTTCTGGGTTAGCAAGCGCTAGGTTGGTGGGTGGTGTATTGTTGGGGAAGGTTAACCTTTTACGGCTTCATCAAAGGCACCGGGAATGGTGATATCGGGTACCTCGATGATGGAGAAGGTTCCTGCTTTGTAGTAGGATTTCAGGGGGCCGGTGATGAGAGGTGTTGCGGAGGAAGTTTTGCGAACAGTGCCGCGGACGGAGTAATTGAGGGCGAGAAGGTGCTGGGCTGTGGCGGCAGCTATGTAGCCATTGACGCCTGTGATGAGGATGTGGCCTTTGGACATGGCTGGTGTTGTAGGGTAGTCGTAGGGTTGGATAGCTCTTCTTTTTGTTGTTGTCGTTGTCGTTGTGGCTGTTGGTATTGGTATTGATGATTTCAGATAGGATACTCTACCTCTTCAAGACAAATGCTATTCGATACCGAGGACAAGATTGTTTGAGGATTGTATTGATGTTTCATCGATTCTTTATAGTAGGCCGTCTTTCATGTTTACTCACCATGACACGCACGCCATTCGTTCGTTTCTCTTCAACCGTATTCTTTCACCTAGATCCACTCGTCCTAATATATCTTTGCAGGAGGAGAGACAGCTCTAGAACCAAAGGTCCGATGATCTATTGAGACGTACCAGTGCGCTCCCATAGAGCTGATCAGCTCTGGGTAGGCTCCAAGCGACAAGTCTTTCATGCTTTACGAAGTCTTACATTGGCTGAGAAGAATAGGAAGGAGCGCTAAACAAATGTGCTAGCTCCTTCCTCTTTCGTGTGGCTGTTAATGTTGAGTAAACATGCAAGATGCACTCAAAGATGAGTAAACATGGACAAGTAACTAACCAACTAACTACCGTGTCTGATCAGTAAGCGGGTCAGGACAGTGTCAAAGCCTCCAGACGTCGTCTCCACCACCTATACACAAGATTATCAAATCGATCCATCGTAGTAGGATGGGGTCATTGTAACATGTCTTATTCACAAACATTTCGTATTCCGTACGCCGAGTTCCTGGGTATGAATACTCTATCGCGTGCTCCTTTGCATCAATTTGTAGGTATGTGTACCATGTTAGTCCCTTTGACAACGTGTCATGTTCATAGCAGAATATGGCAATGACAATTCAGACGTTTTTCCCTCGGTTGACATGTCACAATGACGGCAACAAAACTGACACTGCTCGGTCTTTTGGACAACAGTAGTGTTTCCCAGTCCAGCTTGCCACTCGGGGTTGAAGTATCGAAAGCCTCGGCCACGGTAGATATTGTTCATGACTTACGGATTGAGGACATGAAACATGTTGTGCTCGTGTTTCACATGGCTCATGGCTTGCTGCATGGAAGAAGAGGAAGCGCAACCACAGGGGGCAGGGTACCGCCATACGTATATGCTGTCCTACACCAAAGAAGACTGAAAGCGTTGGTCTTTCCGTCTGTCCATGACGATTTGGGCAAGTTGGATAATAGTTTTCCGGATCTTTTTTCCGAGCTCGTATATGTACGGAGTACAATGCCACATGCCACGCCTCTCCTTTCACGCTCGCCTAACTATCCCTCCGCGGACACATGGATTCGTAACATGTTGCATAAAAATCGCATACGGAAGCACAGGAAAGCGACATGTTGCACAAAAGTTGGCCGATGTGGCCGAGTTTCCCTAGTGCACCCAACATGCGGTTGTGAGTAGGTATCTAGTTGGATAGTACGGAGTACGGAGTAGATAGTAGCAGCACACTTGTCATAGGAAGCAAGGAGCATGTTGTCGGAATTGAGCAAGGGCCCTTCTTCATGCGTTTGACGACAACGACTCGTCTCAAAAGAGTGAAGGTACTTGGTAGATATGGTAGATGAAGCCAACCCCTCAAAAGGAGGACCTTCTCGTATAGTACACGGGAGCAATGCAGATGGAAAAGAGGAAGGTCAGGCGATGAAAGGCCATCTGTCGAGCCCACGTCTGCGATTATCGATAGCATGGCGTCTTACGGGCGTTAATCTTAGGCGTGATAGTGTTTCAGATTGACCCTCGTGGCTGTCCGGACATGGATCGCGCCAAACTGACTTGCAGATCGTAGGCAGCCTGGATGACAGTAGATACGGCCTCGTTGTTTAGTAGATAGGTCTAGAATTTTGCCGGACGATGCGCTGCAGACAGAGGCTCCTGTCTTTTGCATTTGCCTATCTCTCTCTCTCTCTCTCTCTTTCTCCCCTCTCCCCTTCCCTCTCTCCTCTTGTCCTGACCCTCGCATAAGTGTTTTGTGTACTACCTACGGTTACCATGCCTCGTGCGCCGCGGAGCAAAGGCCTGTTTTGCGCGTGCGATACTTGATTCCTAGACATCGACCTCCGAGAAGTACTTTGGGAGCTGTGTCTCCCTGATTCGACCGGCGATTGTCGGCCAATAACTCGTCCATTAATTACTAGAGCCAGCTTGCGCTTCGGATTGGGCTGGCGATGGAGAGGTTCCGCAGCAGAGCTAGCTCACCGCCCACACGCACACTGATCGGTGCCGGGGATGCTGTGCAGAGCAAGAAGAGACAGAGTATAGGCAGGGCAGCGGAGAGCTTTCAGAGCAGGTTGATCGCATCGTTTAGGCATGTGAGGAAGAGAGGGTCAGGGGAACCATTGCCGCTTGAAAGGTATCTCAACCATCCAAATCAACAAACAAAACAAAGCAAAACCCAGGTCTAGGGATAAAGAATAAAGACAATCGTCTATACTTTGTCCTGTAGACTGCTTGGGTAGATAGATGCATGCTGACACGCCCCAGTCCGTTCCTCATCGCATTCCTCCGACTTCCCTCCGAACTCCTCATCCACATCCTCTCCGACCTCTGCGTCGCCGACCTGCTCTCCCTCCGCCTCACTTCGCGCGCCCTAACCGACCTGATAACATCATGCGGACCAGCTCTCGTCCGACACTGGGTCAAGCACAAAATGGGCTCCCTGCACATCCGCCTCTACCCACCGCCCCGCCCCAATGAAGCAGACCTCCAATATCTGCTCTCCATGCGACGACGCCACATAGCCTCTGTACGGCTAACGCGCGAACTCGCCCACTTTGTCCTCAAAGACACACTCCGGCATACAAACGAGCGCCAGCGCCAGCTGTGGGCCAGCGTGTACGAGAAGATGATCCCGCTCGTGTTTGGCGTGGGGTACTTTTTAGAAGAGCACAGGCGATCGATACTAGAAAGGGATCTGGGGAGGATCAGGCCTCGAAGCCACATTGGCTACGATATATGCACCACAGGAGGCATCATGGGCATGGAGAAGAAGATACTCATGAAGTTGGATCCGCCCTTGCGGCTGCAATTCTTCTACATGTATTGTTTTATCCTGCAGGTTCTCACGCGCAAGCTGCGGCCGCCGACGTATGCGGGGTCGGTGGAGAAGGTGCTGAGGGGGTGGCATGGCAAGCCGGCTTGTGCGGAGGATGTCGCTTTTGTGCTGGTGTTGGGCGGAGTAGGGCAGGTGGCGAAATTGCTGGCTTGTCAGAACTTCAGTGAGAGGAGGAGGTTGCTGCATGCGTTTAGCACGCGGTTGTCGCCGCATGAGAGTGTCAGTTGGAGGAAACATTGGCGGGATGTGGGCGTTACGTCGCCTGCATTGTTGGACGATATCCCGTGCAGCAGCATTGGCATCACGCAGTTGGACCATATTTGGGAGCCGTTGATTGTCGAGGGCATGAAGGCGGAGAGCAGGGAGTTTACGCAGCAAGAGAAGGAACGGCACAGGGAAGTCATGGCTTCGAGAAACTTCTTGAACGAGTTTATGGGTTACGATATTTTACGGGGGAGACCTGCGGACGCCGACGATTCCGATGAGGAAGAAGGGGCTCGCGAGATGTAAGGGGAGGGAGTCGTTGATTTAGGGAGCGAACACGCAATGAATGATTCTCCACAAGGATTCATCTATACATACAACCAGCACAAACAACGGACGGGATTATAGTAAATCCAACTTGTCTAATTTTACATTCGATGATACAAACGTTGGGCTACTTGAAAGATTTACTTTTTTCCCTTTAATCTGGATGATAGCTCCTTTGCTGCTGTCAGGTGACAGATCTGACTAGTGTAGGACTAGTGACGACTAGTGCGGACTAGCGTCGAGACTGATACCGACATGCTATGACTTGTGATAGATAATCTGTACCCGAATGCCTAGCTTGGGTTATTCGCACCTTTTTGGTTGCAGTGGCCGAGAGGGTACAGAGCTCGACGCATCTGACAGCTGCGGCTTGGGCTTTTTCTTTTTTTGTTTCCTTTTTTTCTTTCTTTTTTTTCTTTCTTTTTTTCTTTCTTTCTTCCTTTTTGTGCGTGTGTGTGCGTGCGTGTGTGGTGTTACATTCGTGCACGGATACGGTATAGATGGAGCTTAGATAAGTCAGTCCTTTGGGGCTAACAAGACAGATATAATAGTGGAGTCGAGGGAATGGAACGCCGCTGACCAGCTTCTGGAAGACGTGCACAGGCCTGAGTTACATGTGGAGTAGTTAGTTAGTCATCAAGAGGGGCGGAGAGTGGCGGAGACAGGCGCTGTGAGGTGATACAATCTCCAATATTGTACTCCGTACTCTCCCCCCCACTTGTCTGCCCTCCACTCCACTCCACTCCACTCCACTCCACTCGATGCAACATGCAAATGCCTGCAAGTGTCTGAAAAGCAACAGTGCGGTGGGTTCATTGCCGAGGCAGAGACGATGACGGGCGCTGTTTTGAACGGCGTTGGCCGGGGTTGCCCAGGCCATGCATGTGTGCACATTTGGCATTTTGCATGTCGCATTTCGCCGGGGGGGGATGTTCCCACGCACTACTCTCTGGCCGTGAGAAGCGAATGTATGTGTGTGTGTGTGTGTAAGTACTCGGTATAGACATGTCAACCTCTTCCACATGTCAGAGACGAGACGAGGGGGAAGGGCCGCCGTGCGACTATACAGACAGACATATAGACGCTCAGCCAATCAGACACAACACATAATAGCGGTGACGGATGCGGGCCATAGCGTGCAGGGATGTCGGCCCTACCATGATCCCTCTCGCTGTAATTGCTCCAGATGCCCATAGCGACATAGATAGATAGTGCATTCTACTCTATCCTGCTAATAAATCCCTCCCCTCGTTCCCTCGTCCAGCTCTCTGTCCACCATCTGCCCTCGTGTCTGTCCACTGGACACTGTATTCACGCAAACACTCCCCTTTCCGGCTTTTCTCTTCGTGTGCTCTCTTGTTGCCCCGCGAACAGGCCTGTTTTGGCCCGTACCTTTCTAGAGTGCCACCACCGTCCGTCACTAAGATACCACCACACCACCACTACAGCCGCTGCATCGCCCACAGCCACGCACGCGACCTTGCCACCTCTCTCCCACCCTCCCTCTCCTGAGACCAGCCCAGCTGTATTTGGCGACTCCATCTGCGCATTCACCACTCACAGTCATAAGCTGCGGCACACCTGAGTGTTTGGGCGCGAACCTGTCGCGAACTACGCCCCTCTCAGCAGGCAGGGGCTCCCGATCCCCCGTCAGCTGCCACTTCCATCCGACCCACCACCTCACCCGCCCGAGCATCATGAAGCCGTAAAGACAAGGAAGAGGAGGAAATATGGACTTCACGGTATGTATGCGCGCGCTTCCTGCTCGTACGCGAGCAGATCAAGCTTTCACGCCGCCGCCCGCTCACCTCTTGTCCCTGTCTGCTCGCGTGCCCACTTCGCCTCTGGAACCTCAAGGCTAACTTGCGCCTGAACAGATCTCGCTCGCCCACTTTTGCGAGATCCACGGTCCCACTTCTATCATCTGTACCCAGGCTGCTGCTTCCGCCTGCGCTTCCTGCAACCCGTGCGTGACGCCGCCTACCGACGACCCCCAGGCCCCTTTTTCGTACAATGGACTGTACGATCAACCCACCGCACTCAAGCTCAACAGCAGCCGTCTGCCGCAGCTCACTTCGCCATTCGAGACCCCTCCTACTAGCCCTCGCTCACCCACACACAACCCGTACTTCCCCAGCTTCCCGCCATCTGACAGCAGCTTCGGCAGCCGGAGACCCAGCAGCGCCTTTGACCCAGAGCCCGACGTCTGCGAAAACTGTCAGATTGTCATTCCAAAAAAGACCAGCGATAGGCTGCCTGATGGCGCTCCCGGTAGCCCTTGCAAAGACGGCCGAGGACGCAACGGGAGCCCGGTCTTGCGAACTTCGCACAACTATCCCGTGCGCGGCTCAGTCGCATGTGGCGATATGAGCAGCTCTGATTCATCCGATGCCTCGGACACGGAACCCTCCAAGTCATTCGAGAGCAACGGTTCCCAGTCGTACCCAAACTCGACTCCTGCGTCGCCCATGTTCGTCTCTCGGAGCAACATGCACACGCATACGCTCAGCTACGTCTCCACAAGTCAGCCACACTCACCTGCCTCTTACTCTCTTCTCCGAAGAACATGCATCCGCACACTATCCACGGAAACTTTGCCCATGGGAAAGGCGTCCGGACCCATGTTCTTTGGCGACTCACATGCCGGTTACACCATTGCCTACGTCTTCCGTTTACAGGATCCCCGTTCCCGTGGAGCAAAGCGAACGTATGCCCTCATCGCCATGGCTGGCCGAGATGGATTACGAGCTACCAGAGCCATGGTCAAGGTGACTGAAGTATTCGAATCCATCGCCAACTGGATAATATCCCTTGCCGAAAAGGTTCTTGAAAGGGAGAGCGCCACTTCCGGACCTCCAACCCGACCAACTACGGCTAACCCTAGCACCCCGCCTCTTGGAACATCGGCCTCGTCGATGCCTGTCTTCACATCCCCCCAGAAAGAGGGTGCCTTTTCCTCAGTGGCCAGCTCCCCCACCACTCGTAATATCACCCCAGTATCGTCGTTTCTCTCAGCGAAGAGGCTCGATCCTGATGGTTTCCCGCGCGTATCCCGTGATGTGATGAAGGCAAAGAGCCTCATCGAGATTGTGGGCATGGAGAACTTCTTTGTGGAATTGCACCAGATCTTTTGCCGTCTGCTGCATTCCCTTATCAACCAATTCGGCCACTTCAACTAGACTTGTTCCACGTCTTGCCGGAGTGTCGATTCACAACCTTGTCCCTTGACTTGACCAAAGTCATATTGGACTTTCTTTTCTCTTTTTTGTATTCTTTCATTCCCACTTTTTTCTCTTTTCGTCGTGCGTTTTTAGCGGTGTTTATCGTTGCTTCCCTGGCATTGGTGTTCTGGTGCGGGTGGTTTTCTTCGAACATGCTGTATCTGGTGATGGGATTTCCTTGTCGACATGTCAGAAACGGCCGATATCTGTTCCTTTGCCTGTCCTGTGCCAGGTGCCTATCTGTGACGCGCTGGCTTTATACCCATGAGATACCCTCCATTTGTTTCCCTCTTTTGGGCCGTAGACGGAATCTTTCCTTGACGCGATTGCCAGGCCATAGGCGCTGAAAGCGGTTCGCGTTTCGTTTTGCGGATGGGAGGATGGAAGATGACTGGGTATGGATTGACGGCCTTTATAGGTGATGAGTAGCGTAGAAATGCGCATGGTAGTGTTTGAGCACTGCGTGTTTAATCGTTGTGTAGACGAGGTTGAGGTGCGTGGGTCAAGTGAAGTGAAGTGTGTTGGTATTTCCAGTGCGTCTGGCGGATATTGCTTGGGACAGTGGGGTGCTCACGAGTGACTATGGCGTGATGGTGTGAGTCTACAATCTAGCATCTACCTAGCATCTAGTAGGTAGTACAAAGCGGTTCAAAGTAAAAGGTCATCAAGGTGCGCACAAGCATGCAGGCATTTTGACTCGAAAACAACTAATTAGTAGACGAATGTTTTAATAATGGAAGAGGCCCGCAGCCAGAAGAAGCAAGAAGAAGACATTGAAGCGATTCGAGCGGAAAAGGACGGACAGGGAGTTTTCAATTGAATTTATACAATATAACCAAATCCCTTTTCACAGACAGACTGTGCATAGATATAGCCGAGACGTTTCTCCCTAACTGTACTCCGTCCGTATCTAGAAGAGATTTCTTTTCGCCCGTTTGCAAGGGAGTCGTATTGATAAGGCGGGAAGGAAGGAAAAGGGCGGCTAGTTGCGGCCTGAGGCAGATGAGATAGGGCAGATGGAGTACGTAGGGTTTTGGCGTGGGTCATTAATGAATATTACATGTCGTTTGAATAGATGGGTTTTTGAGGCTTTTCATTAGAAAGAACAGCATGTAATACCATTCATCAAGAAAATATAGCTTCTCGTCTGCATGCCTCTCGATTCCCCCACAAAAACCTGCCGCTCCGTGCGCATCACCCGCCCACCCTACCCCACCCGTCACGTGCTTGTATCCACACTACATGACGTTATTCGTTTCCAGACCATCATCATCACCCTTACAACATCACATTTGAACCGCACCATGGAGTATGCGATCCCTGCGCCCACACACGCGCCATCTACCCGTCTACAGACGAGTATACGTATGCCCACCTACCATACTAATACTTACCATGTACGTATATAGGCACGTATAGGCTAGTAAGGTGGTAGAGTCCAACGTTCCTGGGAGGTATGATGTCACTGGTATATATACGCAAGCACTATAATAGCCAGCAAAAGACAGGAAAGCGAGGGGGAAAAGGGCGAGACCGTCGTAATAAAGCGGGTACAGTGACGCCGGGTTCAGGGTCTGAGCCAGGTTTCTAAGCTGCCGATGATGATGATGCTGGTGCTGCTTGCTTATTCGTCTAGTAGGAGACGCATTGCGGTGTTTGTCTGGGTTGGTGGGAAGATGGCATCACTGGGTGCTTGTGATTGGGATGATTGATGTAATAGGTCATGTACCAAGTAAGGTTTGGTCCTGTTGTGCTCAAACGTTCTAATGCTAGATGGATGGGCACATGGTAGTTTGGTTAATAGCTGGATTTAAGCATGTTTTGGATGTATTAGCTATGTACTTATGCTACGTGGAGAGTTATTGATAGGTGCGGAGTACGTAGGCACTGTGTTATACATGAACTAAATAGCGAGTTACACCTTGTAGTAGTGAAATGGCTATTAGTTGGGTTTTGTTAAAGCAACTAAGCTGCGAAACGTATAAGTAACTGCCGTTCCCTTCCTTTTTCTATCCGTCATTCACCCACCTATCTATCTACCTCACCAATTCACATTGTCATCTCCCCATCACTAAACAAACACATCATCCACCACCACCACCACAACAACAACAACAACAACAACAACAACAACAACAACAACAACAACAACAACAACAACAACAACAACAACAACAACAACAACTAATCCCACCTCCCACCTCCCCCCCACCTCCTCTCCACCGCAATAATGACCTCCGGCTTTTCCTCCTCCTCCAACAACAACAACGCCAACCCCCAAAACCGCGACTACGTCGACAAAGCCCTCGAAGCCGCCGAAAAGAAATTCGGCGGCAAATGGGGCCAAAACACGGAAAAAAACAGAAATGTAAACGAGAAAATCGTACGTTTCCCCCCCTCCCTCTCTTCTTCACTCTCTTCTTCACTCTTCCCCTTTGCCTTTCCCTTTCGCTTCCGTATCGTTCCTATGTAGATGCATATCTACATTTCGCCTTGCGCCGGGTCCAACATGATACGATACGATAGGATACAAGAGATATGATACGATAAAAGACACTAACACATCCTCTACCCAACAGACCGATGCTGCACGCAACCTCTTTGAAAAAAAGACTGGCAAGCATGTTCCAGCGAAAATCTCAAACTAAGCAGTCGAAATCTTCGGAATTGCACACTACGACTACACCCGCTACCGCGTCCCCGCCAGACGACGAAACACACGCTTCGACAAGTTCGAAAAAGCAGGTAGGCAAGTCTGCGATTCAGGGGGCCAAGAGCTGGAAGCAGAGGCTTGATGATCGGTGGCATATGAAGATTCGACCTACGATTGAGCGCATGAATGGCGTGATGTGATGATGTTGATATGACGGTTCATATAGTGTAAATAATAATGGAAAAACGAAAAACAAATCACAACGGTTATCTGTACATGTTATGTTGGCTTTGTGCTGTTGTTTATGATATCATCGGATTTGCACAGGCTTCACATGTGCGTCGCACATACGTATCTACACTGCCATGTCTAACCTGCCAACTCGACTCTTCGCCCCAGGATAGTCCTCGCTTCCGTCTCACTCAATGTTTCGATCCCCAGCAGATCGAGCACATCCCTTGCACTCCGATTATCCGCAAAAAGCCTCCTCTCCACTTCCCACAACCCCAGGCTGTCAGCCGCTTCCTCTGTGACATGTCCGATTTCGTTTTGCGGCGAGGGGGGTGCCGCATCGTCTTCGTCGCCGCCCCAAGCTTCCCAGTCATCGCCGACCTCGTCGTCATCGCCATCAGAAGAAGATTTGACCTGAGATTTGCCCCCTTTGACGGGAAGCCCAACGAGATGTGAGCCCTCGAGACATCTTCGGAGCCCAGCCTCTGCTACACCGGGACCAATTGCGTTGTTGACTACGCGACAAATAGCGGCAAGATCAGCTGATAATTGTGCGGCACCTGCAGTAGAGAAACGGTGACGACTCAGCACGTTGTCCCAAAGCGTGGTAGATATCGCGACCAGGACTCCTCTAGTGATACGGCGTAGGGGTGCAGGCGCCAAGGCACGGGACAGGAAACCTAAAGTGCTCGTCAAATGCGCAAGGAGCGGATCCAACTCAGCGGTAGGTGGCAGATGGGCGTTGGCAGAGGCTGAAGAGCTGGTAAATGTGGCCCAAGGGTTGCTGCAAAAACAAAAGTAAGTATTGGCCCAACGCTGATATTTCCTGTTTGGTCCACGTACATGTGCCGATACGGCCGGAGCGCCTCGCGTACGTTGGTATTCAACGTATCTATGATTATCTTCTCGCTGCGGATGCGGAGGCGAGAGTACCACCCTGCCGTTTCATCGAATAGCGCGCCGCTGTCCGTATCGGCTCCTACGGCCTTTGACGTGCGCTCGGCGACATCGGCAACTGTCATGCTGCCGATGCTGTTCGCTTGTCGAGCGCGATCTTGCAGCTCTTCCCAAATATCCAGGAAAAACTAGAAAAGCTTGTCAGCATTTGAAGTGTTGATCTTCGATAAGGTATAATCTACCAGATCGTCGCTCCAGTCGCGCATTGCCTTTTCGAGGTAGTCTGCACTACCATATGTCTTGCAAAGGCGCTCAAGCCCCTCAACACCATGGAGTTTTTCTTGTTCTTCCTTGCTAACTCCACCCACAGCACGCCCAAGCGACGTGGTCAGTGTGAGGTATGCTTCTAGATTGCTCGACAGTCGCTCATGGAACTTGTCGAATATGGCAATCTGGATGTCAATCAAGAACCTCAGCTTCTGAGAGAAGGAAGTCAAAGGTCGGTAGCGATCTGCGATACAAGTCAGAAGAAGCAGAATAGTCACAGCATGTTCTTCGCCTACCTGTTATCGTTTCGAGAAGGTCATTAACCCGAATGGCACCCTTTGTGGGTTTTGTGGCTTTTAGATCGACACTTTCGTAGTCCAGATCTCCAAAATCGGGTGCCTCGGTGATACTCTGATATCGCGCCAGTGCGACTATGGACACGTCAGTATCTGATGGTACATGGTACGATTTGCATGGGGAGATAGTCTCGTACAATCTTTCTCGACCTGCAACCACCGCCCGAACCAGTCTCCCTGCACAAGAAATTCCCAAGACAGGCCTTTCCATCCATCAAGACCGTAGCCACCGTCATATTGCCATTCCTCCCTAATAATGGTATCGAAGCTCATGACCTCGTGCACGAGGTGGCTAAGAAGCTGGGGTTGGCTCGCCACTTTGGGGAGAAGTGCGCCAATCTTGGATCTTACCATGGGGAGCAAAGCAGTGATGAAAGCAGCCGT
This sequence comes from Helminthosporium solani, assembly GCA_022560085.1. Classification (NCBI taxonomy): domain Eukaryota; kingdom Fungi; phylum Ascomycota; class Dothideomycetes; order Pleosporales; family Massarinaceae; genus Helminthosporium; species Helminthosporium solani. The sequence continues at coordinate 122,324 of JAFISD010000001.1, read as the reverse complement.
TGCATCAATGTAAACAGGACTGAGAGCGAGATCGGTTCCTCGGAATTGTTTCAACAGGATGGGCTGTATATAGTCTGTTACGAAGTCGCTGTAGTCGCTGAGCAGGGTGGTGATGTGAGAGAGGAAATATTCGGGTCTATCAATCCGGTTCGTAGGCTTGTCGCCCTCGAAGTGATAGCGAAAGCGCATCTCCAGCGGCCGGGCCAGCACTTCAAAGGGGAACAGTACGGCAGGAGGCTTGGTCTTGTCGCCAGAGCTGTGTGCAGATGCCAGCAGGCCCTCCAGCTCAGGCATCTGCAGACGCAGCAGCTTGACAAGTGCGCTTTCCCATTCATCCTGCAGCTGGCTTGGGATGGCAGCTTTGACACTTGGCCAGTGGATCTTCTTCAGCACGCTGTCGAGGTCGGCGGAGAAGGCATGCAAGATCTTGGTGCGCAGGGCCTGGGCGATCTGGTCGACGTGATGGAGTAGCTGGGGGGCAGCACCCTCGGCATCATCTTGCAGGCGGACGAGGCTGGTGTGCAGCGAGCGCAGCTGCCTGTAGGGCGCAAGGGCAGCCTCATTGGACGTCTGCAATTGCGATTGTGCCTCGTTGCTGCGCACATCAGCCGGCATTCCAAAGAGTGGCATGATTATCGTACCTCAGCACGTCCACATCCCGCAATAGTTCCACATAGGCACTGGCCACATCCAGGCGCTGCAGCGTGTGCAAGACGGTCTCGAAGCGGGGGACGGCATCGTCGCTGGTTGCCGACGCGGTGACGAGCAGCAGACGGCGGTCGATGTCGGCCTGCTCAGAGGTGAAAGCGCGGGCGCGATCACGCAACGCGGCCTGGAGATCGGTGGTGGCCTGCTTTGCGCCGCTGAGATGGAGCTGGGCATCGTGGAGCTGGCGGGCTGTCAGTCGTGGGCAGACGGCGGGCGCAGTGCCGTCTCACCTGGTGTTTGAGCAGACGATGCTGGCTATGAATGTTGGCCAGTAGTGCATCGAGCGAGTCCAGGTCGCCGACAGTCTGCAGCTGGTCGTCGAGATAGTCTCTGACGCGCATCTGCATCTCTGTCTCATCTCCCTCATCCATGGCGGGCGGACAGTTTGCAGTTTATTGTCGGCCAGGCCAATCGGGACGGCGGCTTGCGGGGGGTACCGTGCGTACAGTGGGAGATCGAACGGGGCGACGGATGACGGGTGACGAGGGACGGGGGGGGGACACGGGGGGTGGACGGACGGGGTGGTGTGTCGCGGGCGTGAGCGTGGACGTTGGCGCTCGCATCGATGCCCGCGATCGATCTGGACGACACCGACATGACAGAGCTATGGCGGGCGTTGCGGCAAGGCACTGAGGGTACAAGCTCTGGCATGGTATTGCTGGTGCCCACCCGCCGTCCTTCCGTTAGATACAGCCTGTGCCCCAACACCTATTTAATTGCCTGACCTGCCGATTGATGAGCTGCTGTTGCTGCTGGAAGCCCTTGTATTCATCAGATCTAGATATCTACGTTAGATTGCCGAGTTTTGCTAACTACCTGGTAATTTCCGCCTCCACCGCCACCGCACCGCACCGTACCGCATCGCAGCCCACCCAAACTTTTTATCGCCCCTCCCATATACCATGCCCAAGGAAAACAGGAAACGCGGCCGGCGCGATGAGCACAGGAAGCGCAAGCGCGACGTCGACGACCACGATGCCGCTCCCAAGCGTCACAAGAAGGAGGAGGTTGAGGCTGCGGAAGAGCATGCAATCTACCAGGACGAAGCTATTGATGCTGTCACACGCCCGGGTGACATGCCCTTCTTCGGCATGCTCGACGACGATGAGCAGGAGTATTTCAAGCGCGCCGACGAAATGCTCGAGCTCAATCAATTCGAAGGCCCCGACGAACGCAAACTTTTTCTCGAGAGCGTGTACAAGGAAGCCGAGGGCAAGGAATTGAAGATTGCTAACAGCCAGTCGTGCTCGCGCCTGATGGAGCGTCTGATCCTTCTTTCGGCGCCAAAGCAGCTCAAGGATCTGTTCCGGATATTCAATGGCCAGTAAGTGCGCATCGAGGCGTTTCGTCTCCCGTGCTCTACTGACACTCGCAGGTTCGTTCACCTCGTGCAGCATCGATTCGCCTCCCACTGCTGCGAAGCCCTCTTCATTCGCGCTGCTCCCGTCGTGACCCAAGAGCATACCAAGCCCGAGACGCTGCAAACACCGCCCTCATCCGATCTGAACGATGTGTTCGTCTCCATGGAGACTCTCTTCCTATACACTCTCGACGAGCTGGAACCATATCTGGGCTATCTCATGACGGATCGCTTCGCCTCTCATGTCATTCGTGTGCTCCTGGTCGTGCTCGCTGGGGCTCCGCTGGAGAAGGAAAACACAAAGTCTGCAATCCACAGCAAGAGGAAGGAGAAGATCAGCGTGTCGGGCGCAGAAAGCGCACGGGAATACACGCTAGAGAAGCGAACAGTGCCCCAGTCATTTCTTGATGGGTTGGAGAAGATTATCAACGACAGCGTCGCTGCCCAGGATACCAGCTATCTCCGCCTCCTCGCAACCCATCCCACTGGCAATCCAACCTTGCAAACACTGCTGAGACTGGAGCTCACGCAATTCGGCAAGTCGCGAGCAAAAGATGAGAAGTCGCTCATTCACAAGCTCCTTCCCGACAACCCGATAAAGGAAGGGACTGAGAGTGCGTCGTTCATCAATGGCCTCGTCTACGACACCGTCGGCTCGCGACTGTTGGAGACCATCATTGAGAATGCTCCCGGCAAACTGTTCAAAGTCATCTATGCAGAGTTCTTCAAGGAACGTATGGGAAGCTTGGCGCGAAACGAGATCGCTGGTTATGTCGCCGGTAAGATTCTGGAGCGGCTTGGTAAGGATGACCTGGAACCGGCCATGAGACAGATTGCAGAGCAGATCCCCGGTTTGGTAGAGCGCAACCGAACCGCCATTATTAAGACGCTCATCGAGCGCTGCGTCGTCCGGGGCGTGAACACGCTTCCCATCAAGGCCCAGCTCGAAGCTGCCTATGGCGGTTCCAAGGGCTTCGAGATCACCCGCATGTTGAAGCTCGGAAAGGCCGACGATACCGAGTCTACCAAGCAAGAGCTTGCATCGCCCGACAAAGTTCACGGCTCACTCCTTGCCCAGACCATAATGACCGTCCCCGGGCCCTTGGGCAAGCTTATCTTCGAGTCGTTCATGGATCTCGGCGTGCAATTGACGCTCAGGATCGCCCGTGACCCGGTGGCATCACGCACACTGCAGGCAGCTCTGACTTCGCCCAATTCGACAACCATCTTCCGCCGTAAAGTCATTCAGCGATTCTACGGCCATGTTGGTGAGCTCGCTCTCGACCCTGCTGCCTCGCATGCCATTGATGCGATATGGGAAGGCACGCATGGTCTTGCCTTCATTCGCGAGCGCATTGCCGAAGAGCTGGCAGAGAACGAAGCAGCCATGCGTGAATCACACGTTGGCCGCGCGGTATGGCGCAACTGGCGAATGGATCTGTATAAGCGGCGCCGTGCAGATTGGGTCAAGCAGTCACGTTACGCAGCGGGCAATGAAGGATTCCAGTCCTTCCCAGAGGGCAATGGTGATATGGCTCCAGTGGTGCAGAGTCAACGAGCTAGTCGACACATGACGGCGATCGAATTGGCACGCAAAAAGCACGCTGAGGCGAAGGCGAAGAAAGAGGCGGCAAACAACAAGACTGATAAGGACAAGGGAAAAGCGCCTGTTGTGGCGCATTAGATAGACTGAAGCATTTGATCCGCATCAGCGAGGCGTTTGTGTGGTGGTGCTGGGATTGGAACTTTATCAAGACCGTTACCTAATCCATGATAGTTACAATACCGGCAAGATGCACTTTACCGAAGCGAGGTGTATTTTATCAAGAGGATGATTCATATTTAAGACCATTGCGGCATAACAAATAATTTGTCGCAGCATCATCACAGTTTGACTTTTTCTTTCTGGTGACATTATTTTCTATTGCTCTTTATAGATTAATCTTTCTCATCCCGTTGTACTCAAGGCAAGTCTCAATATGGTCGAGCATCATTCCAATGGTGTCGAGGCACCGCTCAGAAGAGCTGATGAAGTAAAAGAGGTCCGTGATTTCTTTTCCGTCCTTGAAATGTCTTTTTCCGTTACACATGTCACGAGACGTCAACTCCAACATTTACATCTCTCAAAACATCGTCTAACCTGTATGTGTTGTAGCTCCTCGATGCCATTCAAGACCTCATCGTTCCCTTTATCCGTTCAGCGGATGAGGACGCTGCCTCAAAACATACAGGACATGGACTTGCTACCGAAGGCGGAGCCCCAAGAACCGCACTCGTTCAATACCACCCACCCAAGAAGCTCGAGAGTATTCTTCAGGAGACGTTGGAGGTCAAGGAGGAGCGAGGCGGAAAAGAGGTATTGCTGGATGTGGTGAAGAACGTGTTGGGGTATAGTGTGAATACATGGGACCAGGGGTTCATGGATAAGCTATATGCGAGTACTAATGCGGTGAGTCTTGGAAGGGAACGAAATCGGGGTCGGTAAGATGGGTTTTAACGGTAGCGTAGGTTGGATTGGTTTCAGAGCTGTTGCTTGCTACGCTGAACACCAACGTACGTCTTGATACTTTCACTCCCCATACCCACTCGTTACTAAAAACCCAACAGGCACACGTCTACCAGGTCTCTCCCGTACTAACGATAATCGAAAAATACACCACCAAGTATTTAGCCAACCTCTTCGGCTTTCCATCCGCTAACAGCGGCGGTATCACCCAACCAGGAGGCTCAGCCTCAAACTCAACAGCTATAGTAATCGCCCGCAACACCCTATTCCCCGAAACCAAGGAAAACGGAAACGGGAACCATAAGTTCACCCTCTTCACTTCCGCTCATGGCCACTACTCCCTCGAGAAAGCCGCCCAAATGTTCGGCCTCGGCTCCAAAAACGTAGTCCCCGTCCCCATCGACCCCACCACCGGCCAAATGCTCCCTTCAGAGCTCGAACGTCTAGTCACCGAATCAAAAAACAAAGGAGAAACCCCCTTCTTCGTAAACGCCACAGCAGGAACCACAGTCCATGGCTCCTTCGACCCATTCGTCCCCTTAGCAGCAATCTGCAAGCGCCACAACCTCTGGCTCCACATCGACGGCTCATGGGGCGGCTCCGTCGTCTTCAACCCCTCTTACCGAGAAACCCGTCTCAAAGGCGCCGAACTGGCAGACAGTATAGCCGTCAACCCCCACAAAATGCTCGGCACACCAATGACGTGTTCGTTCCTCCTTGGCCGCGATCTCCGCCAGTTCTGGAAAGCCATGACCCTACCCGCTGGCTATCTCTTCCACAATATCACCGCATCCGTCGACGATATCTACGACCTCGCGGACCTCACGCCGCAGTGTGGCCGTCGCGCAGACTCGCTGAAACTCTTCCTCGCCCTGCGATATTACGGCCAGCAGCACTTTTCCGACCTGGTGGCTCGCGCGTACGAAAATGCGGAGTACCTCCAATCGCTCCTCAAGCGCAATCAAAACTTCGTGCCGATTAGTCCGGAGCCGTTGCCTTGCTTGCAGGTGTGTTTTTACTTTGCGCGGGGAGGGAAGTTGGGGGATGATGTGGAGGGGAATGGGAGGGTTACGGAGGAGATTGCGAAGAGGTTGGTTGGGAGGGGGTTTATGATTGATTTTGCGCCTGGGGAGAGGGGGAGGTTCTTTAGGGTTGTTGTTAATGGGGAGACGCGGAGGGGGACGTTGGAGGGGTTGGTAAGGGCGGTTGAGGATGTTGCTGGGGAGTTGGGGTATTGAGGGGGTTGATGTGATTCGTTTTTAGAGCGTTGTGTTTGGTTGATCTAGGGGACACTATACTTTATAGAATGGCTAGAATAGAGGCTATGGTGGGAATAGAATGTTGTTATAGAATTGGACTATAGCGAGCAGGAGAATGACAAATGTTAATGTGAGTTACAACTTTAAAGAAGCAATGCTTTCTCATAATCTAGCAAGAAGGGCCATTTACTTCTTCATCATTAGTATAATCTTCCCCTAGTCAATTCGTGATTCGTCCACTCTGCCAACAGTATCATGACTATTCTCATCCTCACCTCACAATCAAACCTATGCACCTATGCTAAAAAGAATCCAAGGGATACTTTTAGCTCATCTTGAGATTATTAAACACCTATAGTGAAATAGTCTTTTCTTATTACAAGAGTATCTATCATGTATAGCTATTCACAAGTATCAAACTCTTCTCTAAATGAAAAACTATATACACCTATATATCTTGCTACTTTTGTACCCTTTCTTATGCATAACAAAAGCTCTCCTCTGTTTGTATTTCCAATACAGTACTTCTATCGTTTAGTTTACCATGCTTGTGGCTGTAAGGCTCATGGCTATGCGAGCGCTTAAGATATGAAGATTCGATTCCATCCTAGCGTTCATAGCCATACCAAGACTACGTTATCCGCCTTGGTGGTTGACTCTGACTTACTCTACGTTGGTATCTATAAACTGATTGCTTTGGTAGGTGATTGCCAAACTAATTGCTACACGTGATTGTTCCACGTGATATGTGCCACCAGCGTTACTCATGCCAAAACCGTCACAGGTCTTAGGAAGGTACAGGAATATCAGGTAGTTACAAAGCTAGAGCAACAATGAATAGCAAGGAGCAGAATGATAAGGAGACAAATTCGCTAACCTCTCTATCAACGATTCCTAGGCAAGCACGTGGCAAGATATACCCCTCTCAGCCTAGGCTGACTCTGGGCGCATCGGGTCTCAAAGTGTCCCATCTCAGCGCCTCTCCTAGAAGCTCATAACGATCGAACCTTATTGAGAGAAGCTAGATAATATTGCGAAAGCATGGCGCCGTCACCAATTACAGAGGATTATTACATGATTCTTGAAGTGGAGCAAACTGTCGCACACCAGCTAATCGTTAGTTCTTATAAGCGGCTAGCACTAAAGCTCCATCCGGATAGGAACGCTAATCACGACGCTACTGAAGCTTTCCAGAGGGTGAGTTCATTCCCCGGGGCTAAGCTAGATTTGTTGATCATCATACAAATTGCCTATGCTGAAACGAAACATTGAAGCTCGGACGAGCCTACGAGACATTGAGGGACGAAAGTAAACGTCGAGCCTACGACCTCATCTACCCCTCTTTAGCACAAAAACGTGCCCCTCCTCAGAACACACAAACACCGCGTCCACATGCTACTTCTGCATCGCGATCAGAAGCACCGGGCGAAGCGGCGCAAATTGCCGCGATTAACAAGTTGAAGCAAGAACGTAGTACGCGATGGCGGAACAAGAAGAATGCTTTTGATTCGTCGATTGTCGAGCTACAGAGTCGTCTTTTGCGGTTGGAGCAAGAAATTATGAATCTGGATAGTACTTCTGCTGCTGAGGCGGCGGCAGAGGCACGGAAGAATGGCTGGGGAGCATGGTTGTTGTCACCGATTTACAAGCAGACTCAAGATAGTGAGGAGGAGAAGGAACGTAAGGATAGAGCTAGGCAGAAGAGAAGGATTGAGAAAGATATGAAGGAGCGGCGAGTGGAGTTGAATAAGGCGGACTTGAAGACACAGGAAACCATGTTAAAAAAGGCGAAGGAGGAGGTCGATGCCGCGGATCGGGCTGATGACGAGAAGATACGGGTGATTAAGGCTAGGATATGGGCCAGAGAATGTCAGCAGAGACGAGAGAGAGAATGGCAAGAGATTCAGAAGCGGGAGAGGGAGAGGCAAGAGAGAGAGAAACAAGAGAGGGTGAGACAAGAGAGGGAGCGGCAAGAGAGGGAGCGGCAAGAGAGGGAGAGACAAGAGAGGGCGAGGCAAGAGAGCGAGAGAATGGCAAAGATTCGGAGACAGCAGCAGGAGCAGCGTGAGAAACGGGAGCGTGAAGCGGCAGAGGCTCGGAGAAGACGACATGCATATCCCAATCCACCCGAGAGAACCACTGGCCAGGGTTCCACGACAACTTGTCGTCACGAAGGTTGGTGGCCAAAAGTACAAGGCCGTACAGCATGCCCGGAGTGCTATGTTATTTGGACTTATCTGCTGCAATGCCCCGGCTGTATGATGAAGGCGTGTCCAAAATGTCAAGCCGCGATACGGCGGACGATACCACGTAATACGGCGAGGACGAATCGAAGGGCACCTCCGCGGGTGAGGACTCCGAGCCCGGATTTTGGTTACAGCCATGACTGGTAACACGGGCTTGTAACGGGAAACCTGATAGGGAATTGTTTGGCTTAGTCTTCAGCGCCGATCTAGCGACCATGTATTTTGGGAAATTCTATTCTATAATTTACTTAGCTCAATTACCGAGCTCGAGATGGCTTGGAGTCTCAACTATTGGGTGCCAAAAATCTCGTCAAGCACTTACATTTCTTAGACGTAGGCAGTGGCAGGTATATAATGAATGCAGCGGTAGTTACAAGAACACAACTCCATGATAATAATTTTTTTTTTAGAAAAAAAAAACCCCCCCTTCCTATAAATTGCACGTGTCTTGAATGGGCTACCAATCATGTATCAAGATACCTGCCATGATCGATCACAAATGTATTTGCGTACGGGGGTGGACTCAAAGAGTATTCAGAATCCAGTATAGTCTTCCATGTACAAAGGAGGAGAAAGTCGTTGGTCAGCAGCCACTATAGTTACAGACAGCGTACAAAACAACATTAAATATACTTTATAGGCATAGGAAATCCCAAAGGTATAAAAGTAGCTATAGTAATAGTATATCACTTGTAACTACACAATACAATAGAATATATTCATACATGCGCCAAGTCCAAGTTGCACACGGAGTAAAAGTTATAGTACAGTGTATTAATCAAGTAACTATCCCCTCCCTCATACAATATTTCCCAGCACGCCACATTTCCCGCCAAGCACGGCACAGAAAGGGAAATAGATTACTAAACCAATCCCACCACCCCGCCCGCCTCCCCACTCACTCACTTACAGCCAGATAATTTCCGCATATCATAGCAAGAGTATATATAATTTTTCAAACCCCAAATCTCCATCAATACAAGTCTTCGATGGTCTAGGTAGGTTTTCACCTTCACATCCCATCCCATCATCAGATGGAATCAGACGTCTAACAATACTATCAGTGGTCATGATTTCCGCTTGTCAAGAGCAATCTAACAAGCGCGGGAGACCGGGGTTCGATTCCCCGTCGGAGAGCGCAATATATCTTTTTGTCTTTTTAACATTTTTTTTTTCTCGTCGCTCACTCACTCTCCCCTCTCCCTCGCTCTCTCTTTTTTCGCGACCCTTTTTCTGTTTTTCTGGTTAATGCATAGATGATAGATACTAGGCGTTTGATTATGAGGGTGGGCGTTGCGGCGGGGACATGGCTGTGGACAATTGGGTTGGATAGGTACGGAGTACCTGTTGTTCTAGCTACTACGGAGTACTGTAGGGCACTCTGTGCATGTTCAGAAAGAGGAATGAAACATAGATATAATTACAATAAAAACAATCGCACGTGTGTCACTAAGATTCTGCTGTTTGCATGGCATATGCGCAGGCCATGTTTCTTTTCAAAAGTCACCATCTCACCATGAAACAAGTATACATTTAACCCATCACAAAGCAAACAATCCAATCAATACCTCACAAACCAACAAAACACCAAAAAAAAAAAAGACAAAAAAAAAACCAGCGACGAACAAGACTTTTACAGCACCGAAAAAAAAAATAATTGGTATCATTCATCTAATAAACACACATCCCCCTCCCGATCCATACATGTGCAATGTATCCCTCCCCCCCCCCCCCCCCCACCAAGTGTCTATTCCCAGCCACTCGGCGTCACGAAAAACCTCTACACTGCTCCAGCTAAATCTACATCACAGATGTAATCATACCGACGCACATGCATCGGTGGCTTCCATTCCCAACGATCGTCCAGATATGCAGTGACCATGGCTATGCCCATACAAAATTCCTCCAGAATATAGCTAGATGAACAGATAGATAGATAGATAGACAGATGTGAAGGCGGAAGCCACGCTCGAAAACTCCGGCGAGTAATCGTAGTCGTGACGAATCGAATCGGCGGTAGAGATTCACCCCACCGAACTCAGCCGCCCAACTTCAAAACTTGTAAAAATGAGAATAAAAAAAAGACATGTAGAAAGACCGCTGGAATCGGGTATATTTGTGGGACTCGCTCGACAGTAGGCGGGGAGGTAAATAGGGGTATACAAAGAAAAGAAATGATTGCTGGAAACGAATCTCGGAGGGGGGTGTACAACGGTGCTCTCTTATTGGAAAGCACCTCGGATTTTGGCATAAAGCTCCGTGTCCAAGAAGTTGTAGTTCGGATCTGAGAAGCAGAAGGGGGAGCGGAGGAGTGTCTCGGCGGTGGGGCGTTCGGTAGGGTCACTGGCTTTAGTTAGCAAGAGAGGGTTCACTATGGAAAGAAGAATGACTCACATGGTGAAGCAGTCGTACATGAAACTCAAGCCCTCCACCCCGATGACTCTTGACACATCTTCGGGGATCGGAGGAGCCTGATTCAAGCTGCCTAATTTATAAATAGCACCGATAGCTTCTTCCTTGGACCATGGTCGCTTGCCCGCAAACATCTCAAGCACCACGCAACCAAGTGACCAGATATCGACTTTGGCGGAGTAGCCCTGACCTTGCGAGCGAATAACTTCAGGTGCCATCCAGAAAACAGAACCTTGCATACTGTTCGTGATGTCGTTTCCGTAGATATTGTCCGTCTTCTTTGATATACCGAAATCGGAGATTTTGCAGGTGCCGTCGAGATCGAGTAGGATATTATCGGCTTTGAGATCGCGGTGAAGAATGCCCTCTCGGTGCAAGTACGATAGACCGCTCAGCGTTTGCCGGGTAAGAGAGCTAACGACACATTCTTCGAATTTACCGTGCTTACGGATGCAGGAACCGACAGAGCCACCGCTGATATACTCCAAGAAGATAGAAATGCTGTAGTCCTTGCGCTCACATCCGAGGTACTGCACGATGTTCGGATTGTCCAGATGCTGCATCGTGTCAATCTCTTGGTCCAAGCTCTTCACCAACTCCTTGATCTTGTCTTTGTCCGACCCGGCGGCTTTGGCGTTTACTTCGACCTGCTTGACGGCTATCAGCTCACCGGTCGTGATGTTCATGCCGAGATAGACGCGGCCAAACGTTCCTTTTCCGATCAGTTGACCCTTCATCCATTTAAACGTCGGCTGTCGTTGTGGCACCATGAGATGATCCTGTGGAATCGTCTCCAGCTGGATCAGCCTAGATCCTCTTGGGGGTTTGACCTGTTCAATCTTGGCATGGAACATCTTCGTCGATTTCCTACGAACAATGTCTCCGCTACTACGGAGTGTTTGAACGCGGGACGGTCCTGCAGCAGGCGGTGGGCCTTTTCCTGGAAGGGGCTTCTTCTCGAGGGGAAGATATTGAGACTTGACGACTTCACGAATAGATTTAGTTCTGCCGAGGCCTACACCCGATTTTCGGATGCTGCGCTGTGCCATGGACTGGACCGAGGCTCTATTAAAGTTGGAGCCGACGGTGTTAGTATCCTCATATGAAGATAGTGGCGTAATGGATCGAGGGCCATTCGAGAAGTCGCTAGGAGCTTCAGTCACAGCATCCGATTCTGACTCATCCTCTTCCAAGACCGGTTGATCCAAGTTGACATTTGGAAAAAGCTCGTCAAGGTGTTCAACGAGTGCTTCCGCTGGCGGTCGATTGGCCCAGACATCACTGGCGAATGATTCACGGCGCGAGAATCGGTTTGTGTCATCTGGAGAATCGGTCCAAGGGGTGCCTGCTGATTCCGAATGAAGATCGCTTGGTATAGATCCACGTGTATCGTCTGTCATTGCACCTTGGTCTCCTGATCGATCCACAACTCTATCTAGTGAATTCTTCGAGCGCGATGTCTTGAGAGTAAGCGAAGGACGCTGGCTGCGAGAGTCACTCGGTGTTGTAAGGCCTGTACTCTCAGACGTTGGTGCACCCGACTTGGCCAGAGGCATAGCAAACAGACCTTCATCGGAATCATCATCGGAATCGGAATCATCGACCATTGGTTTTTTGACATGAAATGACACTCTTGCCTCTTCAAAATCGTGCGTGGGTCCCCAAACAGAAACTCTAGAAGATTCTCGCGAGAGAGCTGATGGCGGGGGATGCGCTGAGTGGGGGCTGATGCTGGGCGAGTTTGGCTTGAAGCCCTGCTCGTCTTTGAGTTTGGATATAGTCGGGTTCGGCGCACTCGGCATCTTCAGCTTCAAGCTAGGTCTATCGAGAGAGACATCGTCGGGAACATCTTCCTCATAGTCAGGTATCTTGAACGGCACATTGCCTTTGCTCATTGTAAGAGACCCAGGACTGCGAGGTGACCCACCTGGACTATTCCTACCTGATCCAGCCATTGACCCAAATCCACTCTCCTGCAGTACTCTCTGCGATGGGCGCATATTCTCAGGTGAGAGATCTCGAACGTCTTTGGGTGGAGGCCTTGGAGGCTTTTTTGCAGCTCCGACCGAACTTCCGATGGAACCTGCTCCGATGATAGCTGCAGCAATGCTGGAAAGGCCACCAGTCGGGCCATGTGAGATCGCCTTCCGCTTCGATGCTTCGCTATCAGCCTGCCTTGCCTCCTCTTCCTCTTCCTCTTCTTCTTCTTCTTCTTCTTCCTCCTCCTCCTCCTCATCCTCTTCTGGCCACGACGTCCGATCTGCCTTGTTCTTAGTAAGTGAGTTGGCTTTGAGGAGGGTATTGGAATTCGCAGGTGCTGGTGGAGGCTCTCTAAGCGGAACCAGCTGCTTGCTCTTCCTTCGTTCGTCGAACGGCCTCTTGGTATCGTCGTAGGGTGATTCACGAGGCTCGTCAAAATCGATGATGCCCGGACTTCGAATAGCAAAATCTTTCGTCGACGATGATGATGGATTAGGAGATTCTTTTCGAATCTTCTCCTGTCGGGATGCCAGATAAGCTTGCTGCTTACGACGGTTCTGACGATAGTGTTCTTCGGCAGCGGCTTGAAGCATCTTTTGGCGTTCGTCGCCTGGAAGATCATCACCTACAGCCCAGGAAGGCTCGGGTAGTCGTCCTCCTCCATTCAAACGCTCTGCGACAGCTTCCGGGGTCAGTTCATTTCTCTGTGCTTGATTACGTAGCGCTAGCGCGGCAGCCTTGCTAGGAACGAGCGTAGATTCCCCGGACTTGGCATCACTATCCAGTTGCGAAGATTCATTGAGGCGAGCATAAGTTGCCTCGTCAATTGGCTTTCCGATCAATGGTGGGAAGGTTACACCCAGTCCAGCAGAGGGAGGCACTGGTATCTCGCGCGGAACCTTGACCAGAATTTTCAGATCTCCGAGGCGATTTCCATACTGTGTGCGTGCTGTTAACAGCCTCGAGTCCGTCAGTGGATCGTCATGCTCACTTTGACCCGGGGTGGTCAAGTGTAGCTGGACGCCATTCATCTGGCCTAGACCCTGGCTGAGCTCCTCACACAACACTTCTCGCAGAGCTGTAGCGGACGATGCGTTTGTAATATCCACTAGTCTATAGTTCCAACCGTCGGGCGTGATAAAGGCGAATTTTCGGTCGGTTTCTCTTGTTGATGCGCCTCGTCCGCGACCAATTATACGGCTTTCCGAGTCGGTTTGGACAGAACGCCTTGACGGCGGGCGGTCCAACGAAGTCTCACTTGAGTTCATGCCAGGTCGCCCAAAAAATGCGCCTCCTACTAGTTGACGGTGGCTGACCGGGCTGGCGGGCGATTCCATGCTTGTGTCGTCTGGCGATGGCTCTTCCTCCTTTCTCTTCTTCTTCTGCATAAACTTTGACATGAACCCTTTATGGTCTTTGGCACTTGTCGGAATCTCTGCACTATCGTGCCTCGACATACCGGTTCCTGGCCGTGAACCATCATACCCATTCCTCCTATCGTTGCGACTTTCAGATCGGCCGTCGAAGGATCTACCGGATGATGGGGCAGAGCCATGGTGGGAACCCGCCGTGGCAAAGGTAGACATGACTGATTCGGTGCTGTTGTCGCGATTATGATTGTAGTACCGGGGCGCCGAAGTGGCTAAACCTGCGCTGAGCTGACCTCCATTATTGGCAAGGCGAGCTGACGGAAGGCCGGGACTTTGCTGTGGGCTTGACTGTCTCAGTGCATCACGATGGTTCATCGCGCCATAGGACAATGGTCCAAATTCACCTGAAGCATTGGGGCTGTGGCGTTTAGACTTTGAATCCAAATCTCGCAAAACCTCCTTGGAAAAGGCACTGCGGCCGGTGGTCTCGCTGTACTCGGGGGGAGGTCCTAGGCCCGGTGCTGGAAAGTTGCGTTGAATAGACACTCGGCGGGGCAAAGTCGCGGATGCAGGACAGGTTACAGGCATCTGTCGCCCAGGGCTTTCTTCACCTCCTCCAGCGGTCGTGGGGGTTGCAAAGTCCATCTTGGTCCCTAGATAGGGCGAGTTTTCCAATGTGCCCTCAGTGCCTGCGCTGGGCAACGTCATGGCGGTGTCAGCACGCTGCGGAAATCGCGCATTACTCAAGGTTCCCGTCTCCACGATGGCGCGGACCAGCCTACGCAACTTTCGTCCCTCGTCTCGCTCTCTGTTTTGGTCCCAGCCCGTCCCGCTTGCGGTGCACTGTTTGGCCAGCTGGGGAAAGATGACTTGGTGCATCATAGCAACGTTTCCCTTCCCACCGTGGCCGCGTCCAATCTCCAAGAACCTGGCTCCTTCCAACCCAAGCTCTTTAAAGGTCTCCTGCCAATCGCGAGAGAAGCCATTGCTTGCCAGCCAAATCTGCACACGATCGGTGGGCCATGCGGCGGAGGCATCGTTGGGAGAGATTGGGGTCGTGGTTTCGCTGCGGTGGTAGGTGCTACCGTGTGTCTGGAGCATCGGATTCTGTAGAGTTGCCGTTGGAGGGCCGGATAAGTCGTACGTTTGCGCTCTTTCGGTAGGGATGTTGAGGTGGCCTCGATTGGCGGTGGTGTATTGTGTGCTGGATCCATAGTGGTCCTGCGAGGGGAAGCTAGTGACCGAAGCGTCGGTGTTTGCGGAATAATTATCTTCCCTGTAGTACGATGGGTCGGCGTATCCTCTGGAAGTGTGCAGGGGAGGGATTCCAACGCCAGGGCCGAATGATTCTCCGCCGGGAATGTACGTTGCCGATGTCAGCGGAGGATCAGGCTGCTGCTGGACAGGCGGGGGGCCTGGCGGTGGTGGGACACCTTGGTAGCCTTGATAGAGACTGGGGTTGTAGCCCGTAGGCTGCTGCTGGTAGCGGGGAGCGCCCCAGCCATAGTTCTGATGTGGAGGCGGGGGAGGAAGGCCACCCAACGTGTTCGAGCCGGTCGGTCGAGGCGGCGGCGGCGGGAGGTTCATGCCATGGCCGGCGGGAGTCGAGGTGGGCTGTGGAGGCGGAGGAGGGATGTATTGATGCATGACGGGCTTCTGCAGATAGCTCTGCTGGCGCTGGAGAAGGTTCGGGTCTGCAACGGTATGCGCCCTACCTCGCGGACTGGTCGATGGGGCGGCGTTACCAGGGGAAAGCAGCGTATAGGGAGAAGCAGTCCCGCTGGAGGGTGTGGGGAGCGCCGAGGGAGGAGAGCCCAGGGTCGACAGGTCGTGTGGCACGAGGTTGGTTCGGTTTGTAAAGAGAGGGGTGGGAGGACCGCGACGGTCTGATCTGTTGGAGATGTTGGATAAAGAGCGCTGACGGGAGCGAATTGTCATATCTGGGCAGCCTGGACAGGCTCTTCAGCTGGGTCGGCGAAGGCTGCGGCGATGGCGGAGGGCGCTGCGCATCACGGCATATCGGTCCACAGAGAAAGCGACACAGCCGACAGTGCACCGTCGACAGTCAACAGGCAAAAGACTACGTGGGGGAGAGAGAGAGAGAGCAGACGGGTGCCTGGGGCGGTTTGGTGCCTGTCCGGCTCGGGGGCGGCGGCGTGCGAGCTGACTTGGGCGCAGCGCTTGCAGCGAGGTCAGGTATTATTGCGCGTGAACAAAGATCTAACGGTCGACGGCAGGACAATACTGCAGAGCGGCAGCGCGGCGGAGGACCGCAGGAAACCCACGGGTGAGTCGCAGGTGGTAAACTGCAGTGGGCGGTGGGCGAGGGGGGGGGGGGTGGTGATGTGGTGTGTGTCTTCCAGCTCAGGCTGCTGGTGTAAGATGGGAATGGGGATGAGATGGATGCGCGTCTGGGCACGGGCTGGCCTGATTCAGCGACAGTAACCCAGCCAGTAAGGGTGAGTGAGTGAGTGAGTGAGTGAGTGAGTAGAAGAGAGCGACAAAGAGAGAGAGAGAGAGAGAGAAAGAGAAAGAGACACGCTCGTGCTTGACTTGGGTTCCGGTTCGGGCTTATTATTATTATTATTGATAGTTAGTTGTTATTGATATTGTTGTACGGAGTCTCTATGGCTGTATGCAGAGTACTCCGTACCAGAGAGTAATCAAGTCGTGAATACCAACATCAAATGCCAATTCCAATTCCAATTCCAATACAACATAATGCATTGTGATGAGACGGGCATTGCCTCGATAACCCGCTGCCAACGCTCATGTCGCAGGCGTCTCGTTGGGGTGACAGCGCACTTTTCCTTCACCCATGGATGGAAGCTCACGCCTCAGGCACCACAACACGCACGTCGCCACGCCGCCACGCCCATTGCAACAGTGTTAGGGTGTACGGAATACTCCGTCCTATATTGTATAGTATTGTCTTGTACAAGTAAATATCTTTCGGCCCGACGAACACAATGCATACAATGGGTGAGCTGCTGGCGACACGCCATGTGGGCCCGCGGAGGCCGGCTTCACAACTTGAAACTGTGAAACCATGTAACCGCCTGACGGTCTTTGTGTGTGTACGAAGTATTCGGTAGATATGTACGTGTACTCCGTACATAGTATATATGCGTGTACTCGTCTCTATATGTGCGTGGACTACGCCGTAGATACTAGAAACATGTATGTAAGCCAGCCACCAGTGCCTTGAGTGCCAGAATACAATAGACAGACGCTGCAGGCGACACTGAAAATCCTCCAGAGCCGTCTAGATGACGAAGAAGATTCGTGACGCTCCTCCGTCTCGGCCGGGCCCATGCAGAACTGGGAACGGAGACATCGAAAAATTGGTCAAACCATACGTTCATCTCAGCGATCACCTCCGTATCGCGATATCCTCACATATCAATAGTTCAACGTTTTTCTCTTGGTCCAGTCCTGCACCGTGTAGTCACGTTAGGTGGACTGATGTTCCCAGTTTACAAAAAATGCACGTCGGTTGGCCCGTCGTCATACTCGTCTACGTACAGTGGCACAGTGGTTTGCACGTTAAATAGTAGACGAATCCCGCAACAATACACTTCCCACCACAATTGTTCTTCTACTCTATAACACCCAATACTCTATACTGATCCACACAATGGCACAAGATCTGAGGTCCCGGGAAATCGCCAACCCAGTCCATGTTGCTGAGGTGAGTTCTTGCGCCGTGTTTGATATCGCGCATCATCCTGCTGTCATGCTGGCCAGCCCAACTGAACCCCCTCTAGTATCTCTTCACACGTCTGCACCAAGTCGGTGTTCGCTCCATCCATGGTGTGCCAGGCGACTACAATCTCGTTGCCCTCGATTACATCCCAAAGGCTGGCCTGACCTGGGTCGGCAATTGCAACGAGCTGAATGCTGGTGAGTACAGTACCATTCCTCCGCATATACATGCCCCTCGCTCGTTATTTCGGAACAGCCGGAACCCTCACCCCACTCTTGCCCCCCAAATCTATTCTATTGTCCACATCTAATCGCTCGTAACAGGATACGCCGCCGATGGATACGCCCGTGTCAATGGGTTGGCTGCCATCGTCACCACCTTCGGCGTGGGAGAGCTGTCTGCCGTTAACGCACTTGCTGGTGCCTACAGCGAGTACGTCCCCGTCGTCCACATCGTCGGCTATCCCACTACGGCTGCGCAAAAGGATGGCCTACTGCTCCACCATACCCTCGGAAATGGCGATTTCAACGTCTTCTCCAACATGTCTGCCCAAATCTCTTGTGCTGTGTCCATGTTGAATGACCCTCACGAGGCCGCCACGCTGATTGACCACGCCATATCCGAGTGTGTGCTGCAGTCACGCCCAGTCTACGTTGGCCTTCCGTCGGATGTCGTCACAAAGAAGGTGGATGGCGATCGCCTGAAGACCCCACTTGACCTTTCCTACCCGCCAAACGAGCCCGAACGAGAGGATTATGTTGTCGACGTCGTCCTAAAGTACCTTCACCAAGCACGGAACCCCGTCATTCTGGTAGACGCATGCGCAATTCGCCACCGCGCCTTGAAGGAGACTCACGAATTCATCGAGAAGACGGGCATTCCAGTCTTTGTTACTCCCATGGGTAAAGGCGCCGTCGATGAAACCCTTCCCAACTACGGAGGTGTTTATGCCGGTGATGGCAGCAACATTGGTGTACGGGAACGCGTCGAGTCGGCTGATTTGATTCTCAGCATCGGTGCGATCAAGTCCGATTTCAACACGGCAGGCTTCACCTATCGCGTTTCGCAGCTCAACAGTACGTAACTCTCCTCGTCTTGACCATTCCTCGAAAGAGCCTTACTGACACAATCCAGCCATCGACTTCCATAGCTACGGCATCAAAGTACGCTACTCGGAATACCCAGGCGTCCGCATGAATGGCGTGCTCTCCAAAGTCACTGCCAAACTCGGCCAGCTAAACATCGAAAGCGGCCCGAACCCAAACAACGAGATCCCACATACAGAGCAAAACTCGTCAGAGCCTACCATCACACAAGCCTGGTTCTGGCCACGCCTCGGACAGTGGCTGCAACCCAACGATATCGTCATCACAGAGACTGGAACTTCCAACTTTGGCATCTGGGAGACGAGATTCCCAAAGGACGTCAGTGCCATTTCTCAAGTGCTCTGGGGCAGCATCGGGTACGCCACGGGCGCCGCTCAAGGTGCCGCACTCGCTGCCAAGGAGAAGGGCATCAAGCGCACCATTCTCTTCACAGGCGACGGATCCTTCCAACTCACCGCCCAAGAACTCAGCACCATGATCCGCAATAAGCTCAACCCCATCATCTTCGTCATCTGCAACTCTGGCTATACCATCGAGCGCTTGATCCACGGTATGCAAGACCCATACAATGACGTGCAAGAGTGGCGGTACAAGGACTTGCCCGCGGCATTCGGCGCGAAAGAAGGCGAAGTCTTGACCTACAGAGTCGAGACCAAGGACGAAGTCGAGAAGCTGTTCCAGAACGAAGAGTTTGTGAGCGGGGAGACGACCAAGCTGCGATTCGTCGAGTTGGTGATGAGATGGGATGATGCGCCCGAAGCGTTGAAGAAGGTCGCTGCCGCCGCGGCGAAGAGGAACGTTTAGAATTTGATTCAACGTGGAATAAACTATTTAATGGGACTTTTTTAACGATGGCATGAGGATTATGATTAGAAATTTGGTAATTATGGATATTCCAACTCGATAGATTTTTTACTCTTTCTTCTTCTTCTTCACTCTATCTATATCCTACTGGTTTGGGTTTGCTGTTGTCGTGTGTTGAGAGTGTGTGTGCCCCCCCCCCCCCCACCCCCCAACTACCCTTCCAATCCATCGCACATGAATCATACAGATATAGAACGTAGAAATAAAACGTAGAAATAAAACATGGGAATAAAAATCAGAAACCTTGTACAAAAAACCCTGCATGTATATAAATTAATTATTACCACAATACCAACTAACTAACTAACTAACAATATACTTGACTACTTGTACTTGTGGAGTATATATATATATATATGTACTCCATATAGGGTTGTGTTTAACTATTACCTGTAGTTATATAATATAGTTATATATATATAACTATATATAGTTAGTTATGATATAATATAATAATCACTTGGGTGCCATGGTGCTCATGTACCCATAGTTTGATTTTTTTTTTACTATAGTCAGTTAGATATAGTTACTCTACAGCTAGTTATTATTACTAGTTATAGCTACTTGGTAGTTACCCGAAGAAAACAAAATACTCTCTTTCCTCGTAAATAAACCTCGCCTGTTCGCTTGGAAAATGTCGTATATATATACCCAAGTATGTAGATACTCAGGTATGGATGTCGAATCAACACCTCCTCTCCACATGTAGAATTTGATTCATTCGTCCACATGTCAACGAACGGCTCCATACCAAAACCCCAACCCCCTTCGACAGTACAAAAGATGCAAGGAGTGTTACTGGGTCTGACATTTACGCCACATCACAAAACCATACCGGCAAATGAGAATTTAAAAGTCTTCATATTACGAAGCACCCTTTCACTATTGTACATTTGCAAGGCATGACGCCTCTGATCTAAAATTCGGCCGGATTCCATTCAAAGAAAAGTAGCCTCCAGTGAGTGAGACCGACCACAGATTAAGCCTTAGAGAACCATTATCCGCCAAAGGTTCGCTGGCTCAGTAACCGAGAAGCTTCAGAAACAATGCAGACACCTGAATGGTATGATGTGAATGCCAGCCATGCACGTACTCTATGAACCCTTTCAAACACCAATGCAACTCCGAAATACCCTCCGATACCTGCTCCGTTGGAATGAAGAACACCGTCTCTTTTGACAACGAGGAAGACGATATAGACGAGACAATGTACGCTGTGAAGTGAGGCGGCAGTGCTCAACGTGGACTGATCTCCGACTTCACCCGGACTTACACTATGCAATGCCCTCTCGTAAACGTGCGACATTAGTTTCTTGTTGATCAAGGCTTTCTTCGAAAAGCATATTCACCATGCTACTGCAGACCCGCTTTGCTCGTCTTCACAACGTGAGCGATGGGCTGCAGAATACCCTTGTTGTCGATAGCACCGAGTGCCATGCCTTTTGACCATCCCATCTTCTCGAGCAAGGCGCGACCGCGATTCTCAGGACCAAGCTCTGGTGCAGACGCACCCACGATCTCGCCGTCCTTGTAGCCCACATTTGGACGGAGCGGACGACTCGAAGCATTCGTACGGCGATCTTTCCAACCTCCGGACTTGGAGCCGCGGGCTCCAGCCGCCCAGAATCTTGCGAGTTTCTTACCCTCGAAGGCGGAGTCGAAGTAGTCGACGTCGAATGGGGGCATACGACTGGTCTTGGAAAGAACGGTGAAGCGATTCGCACCGTCTCCGCGAGATTTGGAAGTAAGCCCAAGATGCCTAACGAACTGATGGATAGCAGCGCGGTAATGGCTTTCCATAGGCGGCAATGACAGTGTCTGCATGCTGGAAATCATAAAGTCGCGAATCTCCTCTCTCACATCAGCCAAGTCGAAACCGCCTTTGTACTTCACACTCAGATCTGGTGCTTTGCCTTTGCGACCAAGTAAGCCTTGCTTGCGTAGTTCCTCGCGCTCGGCCTTTTTAAGACGTTTCTTAGCACGATCTGCCTCCCAAGCCGACTGCAGTTGGTCGTTCAGATCCGAATCATCAAGTTCAGCTGGCATTTGGCCCCGGCGTCCTTTCTTTCGCGGACGAAGCGATGGGCGATCCGTATCCATGATATCAAAGCCGTTGTAAGGATCCATATCGAGTGCATCTGCCATGGCGGAGGCGGAGGGAAACGTAGGATCCGCACGTCTATTGCCACCAGCACGGAATTGACCCCTCTGGTTGCGACGGCCGAAAGCTTTCGAGACAGCCGAATTTCTACTGTTTACAGGGCCTCCAAAGTACTCATCAGCAGCATACAAAAGTACTTCGTCTGACCCAAGGCCCAGCTCTTCTTGTTTCTGGAGAACTCGCGCTATTGTCTCATCATCAAGTTCCTCGTCTTCATCCTCGTCCTCTTCGTCTTCGTCGTCTTCGTCATCCTCGTCCTCATCATCCTGCTCTTCCTTTCCAGAGTTCGAATCCGCGTCACTACTAGACCTCATAGCCTGAGTTTGACGGACGAGCCTATCCTCATACTTGCGAATGTGTTCGAGATCCGAGGGAGTTGTTAAGAGAGTGACAGGAAGCCAGCGAGCGTCATCAACGATGCAGCCTTCGTATACAATAAGATACTGCAGGCCAGTCGCACGGGTTCGCTTGTTGATGATGCGAGCAACAACATCCTCCATGCCAGTGGAAGTACTGTGTCCGTCGAAATCGCGCAGCTGATCCGAGGTCCAGCCATCCAGCTCTTCCTCATGGGCAACGTCCTGTAGTGCCTCCGTATCCGACATCCAATCGTTTTGGCTTCCGCCGTCGAGATCCATCGCGCGATTGGCAAAGCTGGCGAGCATCTCCTCGGCGAAGCCGTACTCCTTCACGTTCTGGACGTAGTCATCCATTGCCTCAGCTCGAGGGTCAACTTCGCCATTCAGAACAGCATCCATATCTGGTCGGGCTTGGGCGGGAAGCCATCCAACACCCGCTTTACTTTTAGACACCCACTCCACGCGGCTACCCTCCCAGACGGGTTTATCGCCACGACGTTTCTTGAAGGCAGTATCGATGACGCCATCGCTTTCGGAGAGCACGTCAGGTACCGTCGACGCCGATGGAGCTGATCGTATCGGCAACGATGTTGTAGTAGAGCCGACTTCGGATGTCTCCACCACGGCCTTCTCGAGTGAGAGCTTGTCGACGCGTCCGCTGAGAGACTGGACGATCCCGTCGTTCCCAGCTGAATGCGCAGTCTGAACAGGGAGCGAAGGCGACTTCCCAGACGAGGGGTCTTGCTGACCGGAATTGGCAGAAAGAGAGGCAGGCAGCGGTGTACGAGTGAGAGACGCTTGGCCGCGGCCTTTGAAGACGATCACTTCCTCGTCGGAGCTGCTAGAACTGCTGGGACTGCCAGAGGCGCAAGCGACCAACGGCGATAGAGAAGGGGACGAACTACGTATCGCCACCTGGGGGGAATGTTTGGTGTCCGGCGGCGGCGGGGCAGGGGGATTCTCTTCAATGGTGCCTTGCAGCAGGCCTGCAGAGACAAATGCAATGGGGAGATGACGGAGCTGCTTACCGGACGTGAAGGCACTGGAGCGATGGCTCAACGCCCACTGGGCTTCATCGCGCAGAGAGAATCGCGACGTCATCGTCATCGTCGCTGTCACCGCCGAGTGTGCGGCTGCATGGTGGTTGGCGGCTCTGGGCTGCGGTCGTCGCGGTGACGGTTTAGCAGGGCCTTTGCCCTTGTGCTTCTTGCGCGCCATTCACCGAGCAATAGTCGTATAAAGCGCGGAAAGTGTGAAAGCGTGAAGGTGCGGAGACGAGGACGATGGTGGTTGGAGATGCAAGATCTGCGTTGTTGTTCCACAGTAGAATATAGGTCACTACTAACTACTACGTTATTATGACTACGTTGTTATCGATAAGAAGTCGTTAGCTGAGTCCCCCGGTCCCCTCCCCCGCGCAGATGCTGTCTGCAAGTGACCTCAGCCGCCGTGGATAGCTGTGCACTCCCGGAACCAACGCTACCCTACCACGCCTACCACCAACATTCAAACCCTCCCCCCTCTCTTCTCCCGCCAAACTAACGCTGCATATTGTGTCTTGATCTCCGTAGGCGGTAGTCTAAGAACTGTCCAGAAACTACCCAGACTCAGTCCAGCACTCGTCCTCGGTTCGCTGCCTGGAGCCGCTCTCTCGCCGACCGCCATGAACGACATCGAGCGCGTCGGCAGAACCATCTTCCGCGCACTCTACGATCCCCTTCCCACAAACGATGGCAGCTCGCCCATATGGTGTCTTGGCCAACAGTACGACCCAAAGCCGCCGCCGCCGCCGTCTAGCGATGTCACCAAGGGTTCCCCGACCACATCTCCGCCTCCCGTTCCCGCTCCCACTTCTACTTCCACAACCACTCTCACGCCACATCATGAACGGTCAGGGCCCACAGACGACGACAGCTGGATACGGACAAGCATAGAAGGCGACCGCAAAGAGGCCGCAAATGGTGAAGACCCGGCCCAGTACGGCGGTTGGCCGCAGCCTTTCCTCGACGACTTGGAGACGCGCATATGGATGACGTACAGGTCAGGCTTCTCCCCCATTCAAAAGAGCCAGGATCGCAAGGCAACAGCTGCCATGAGCTTCAGAGTGCGTATGCAGAACTTGGCTCAGAACGCTTTCACATCAGACCAAGGCTTTGGGTGCATGATACGGTCGGGCCAATGTATCCTCGCGAACGCGCTTCTCAGTTTGCGCTTGGGACGAGGTTGGTGGCTATTTGATGGCACACTGGCTGGTTTGCGCTAATAAATGACAGAATGGAGAGTGCAGGACTCGAGCCCCGAGAAAAATGATCGCGCCATCCTTGGCTTGTTCGCCGACGACCCCAGGGCACCCTTTTCAATACATCGCTTTGTGGAGCATGGAGCTGCGGTCTGCAATAAATACCCCGGCGAATGGTTTGGCCCATCAGCGACAGCGCGTTGCATACAAGACCTGGTCAATAAGTACAAAGAATCAGGCGTACGGGTGTACATGACTGGCGATGGCGCTGATGTGTACGAGGACAAGTTGAAAGAGATTGCTATTGAGAATGGCGTCTTCCATCCCACCTTGATCCTCGTAGGCACCAGGCTAGGTATCGACAAGATCAATCCCGTTTACTGGGAAGCTCTGAAGTCGGCCTTACAGCTAAAACAGAGCATTGGAATAGCCGGGTGAGTCGAAATCCTTTACTTCCACCCAAGGGAGACTAATTATTACGAAGCGGCCGCCCATCGGCATCACACTACTTTATCGGCACCCAAGGCAACAACTTCTTCTACCTCGATCCACATACCACACGACCACTCCTTCCGTACTACCAAGACACATCGTCCTACTCTGCAGAAGAGGTCGCTACCTGCCACACTCGCCGCCTCCGTCGCATCGACATCCGCGATATGGATCCCTCGATGCTCCTCGCCTTCGTAATCCGCGATGAGCAAGACCTAGAGAACTGGAAGGAGGGCGTCATAAGCGTGCAAGGCAAATGCATTGTACATGTCAGCGCGACCGAACCTGCGCCAAGAGGGCAGGAGCGAGCTGGCGCAGTGGACGAGGTCGAAAGCTTCGATGAGGATGGCCTGGAATAGTGGAAATCATATCTTGTCACTTTGGTTCGATTTCGTCGGGATTTACAATCCCGTGTTGTTGGCTGGTGTTGTTTGGCGTCGATGGATGGATTGCCCTGGACTGGAAATGCTGCATGTCATGGATAATGGAGTTTGGGGTGTAGATAGATGCGCGACTTCCGTATCTTTGTAACGCGGCGCATACAGAATACAGACTTGTTTGCCTTGAGCGGCGCATGCCAAATCTGACGCTGACGGCACTGTAAATCGGCCGTTCGGGGCGATGTCGTGCGTGTTCTGGTCGCCGTGATAGTCGCGTATTTTCTCCCCGTAGATTGACGCGTCTGCGATGCATACATCGGCTGTGATGACGTCAAAGAAAGAAATTTGAGAACAAAAAGATGTATGGAAGAAGGGGGTTATAAAACAAATCCTAAACGCATGAGTCACAACAAGAAAAATGAAAAAACCTGAAATGAACTGGAAGAATTGATTCGTCCCTGTGAGGCAGTGGTATACTATACAACCCCGGATATCGGACCCCCTTAGTCAGACCGAACTGGGCCCTAACAGACAAACAAACCGTCCCATGATGGCATTAAAGAGAACCCATAAACACCGACCCCATAACCGTCTTCCACCCACAAAGGGAGAAGAAAGAAACCCAAAGAAAGCGTGACAAGAACCCCTTATTTGGTGGAAGAGGAGTACTTGGTAACTGCCTTTGTGCCTTCAGACACGGCGTGCTTGGCGAGTTCACCGGGCAGAATGAGTCGGACACTGTGGCCTGTTAGACAATGATGCGCATTGGCACTGTGGACGCGACTTACGAGGTCTGGATCTCGCGTGATGAGATAGTTGACTTCTTGTTGTAGGCAGCAAGCTTGGAGGCCTCGGTAGCGACGCGCTCGAAAATGTCGTTGACGAACGAGTTGAGAATGCTCATGGCGCGGTTGGAGATACCGGTGTCGGGGTGGACCTGCTTGAGCACTGCGACGCGTCAGACCAGCTAAAAAGAAGGCCGGAAAGAGGCAAAGTGGAACAGAAAAACTCACCCTTGTAGATGTAGGAAGAGTAGGTCTCCTTCCTGGTCTTGGTGCGCTTCTTCTTCTCGCCAGCGGGAGCGGCAGTCTTCTTCCCCGCCTCCTTCTTCTCGGCCGGGGCCTTGCCAGCCGGGGCCTTGCCGCCGGTGGTGGGAGTCTTCTGAGCTTTGGGAGGCATTGTTGATGTTCGGCGAGATGGGAAGGGTGATGCAAGGGCAGCTGGTGATGGTCAACGGGTGGGTGGGTAGAATGCGGTGGTGCGGGTGGAATGGCAAGATGGAGAAGGGAAAGTCGTCGACGGCGGGGGCGCGGCTACTTATGGGCTGCGCGCGCAATGTTGTGATCCGGCGCGCCTGCCAGGGTCCGTGCGGCCTATCGCCCACCTTTGCCTCTGCGGTGAGTTTGGGGGGGTTGGATAAGCGAGCGTGATCCTGTGCGCCGCCAGAAAGCGCGCTAGTGAAGGGTGGAAAGTTGATCTCGCGCACCACAACACGCCGCGCCGTCCTTATAAGCAGCGCCCCCGCCCCAACGTCCTGCCCTCGTCCATCTTCTCGACACTCCACCGCGCCCACCCCAACGTCCAGTCCATTTCCACCACCACTCGTCTTCAACTCACTTTTCAGTTTTACCCAAAAACTCACTTCTTCAAAATGACTGGCGGCAAATCCGGAGGCAAGGCCAGCGGCTCCAAGTCCAGCGCCCAATCGTGCGTTTTCCCCCATTGCAGTGCAGTCATCGCATCGCGCCTTTTGCGTTGTTTATCCTCTGGTCGCATTGGCTTGGCGCGTCTCATGCTTTTGCTTTGACGCGTTCTGTCCTCTGCTTGATTCCATGGTCCAGTTTCCGTTTGTCGCATCTTCTGACTTTGTTTAGTCGTTCATCCAAGGCTGGTCTCGCTTTCCCGGTCGGTCGTGTCCACCGTCTGCTCCGCAAGGGCAACTACGCTCAGCGTGTTGGTGCCGGTGCTCCCGTCTACCTCGCCGCTGTCCTGGAGTACCTTGCAGCTGAAATCCTCGAGTTGGCTGGTAACGCTGCCCGTGACAACAAGAAGACCCGTATCATTCCCCGTCATCTCCAGCTCGCCATCCGCAACGATGAGGAGTTGAACAAGCTGCTCGGCCACGTCACCATCGCCCAGGGTGGTGTCCTCCCCAACATTCACCAAAGTAAGTCGTTCGCTTGGAACAGTTTTTGTGCATCTGCTGATTCTCCTAGATCTGTTGCCTAAGAAGACCGCCAAGCCTGGAAAGGGTCTCTCACAAGAGCTCTAAATGGTTTCTTTTTTGGGGTTTGGTGTTCTGCTTTACGATAATGGGGTTCGGGTTTGGGTCTCGGTTTCACGGCTTTTCTAGGGTCTAAATACCAGAGCTGTACATTATTCCCATCAGATGGGTGGCTCATGAGCAATTAAGGGATTGCTTTACATTTTCTTCTTCGGTTTGATGTGGTTGCTTTGATCGTCTCCTTCTTCGTAACATTGGCTTTTCCATGTTGCTTTGGCACCACGTCCTACTTTTGGATTGTCGCACCCCGCTTCATCGGATCGCTAAGCTCTACGATGCTGAGATGCACGTCATTGCTTGACAAGCTTACTTCCCGTATTGAATGGGAATTGCGCGATTACTCAAATCTACAACTCTCCACAATTCGCAAATTGCAACATGGAGAAAATGTAGAAATCGAATGAAGACGCAAGGAGTTGATCCAAATACTGCCCAGTATGAATTATTCGTGACTCGGAGTTCAATTCGTAGTCGCTGATTCGGCTTATTGCGACGACTTATCAGAGGACACGAATATCTCGAAATGCTTCTAGCTAGTGTGGATGATTTATGCTTTTATTGCTAGTGGCCGATCTACCTACCCAAAGTCCCGCGATATATGTACAAGGTGTACAAATCCACCCATGTCCCCCTACAAGATCATTTTCGGAGGAGCTGCAACGATTAGCATTACAATAGGAGAGGGGGAGCGAGCACATACGATCTAGAATCGGGGCTGGCAGGTTGCGCTCGAACTTGGAGCCTGATACGATACTGTCAGCTTCTGCGTTGTTTTGATACACATGGCCTTCTCACCTCCTGGAGCTGTGGGCGGGCGGTACGGGTCAGGATGCTTCCACTTCTCCAGCAGAGCTTCGGTCTCTTCAATCAGTTCCTGCGGCCGTCAGCTGTAGTCTCTCATATTCCTCCCTCCGTGATGCATACCCGCTTCATGCGCGGCTGGGTGACGTGCTTGTTGGCCTCGAAGAGCGAACGAATGTACATGGCCTGGCCCCGCCAGAGATACCGATGGACAGCCCAATCGAGGGAGAGCTTCAGTGAGCGTCGGTAAAGGCGGCTGCGATGTGTTAGCGGTGCATCGGTGCTGTGGGCTGGTCGAGGGCGAACACGCACAGGACGGTGACCTTGGAGCTCATGGCGACTGTGAGCACCTCGGCGGCAGTGTCTTCGTGCCTCCGTATCTAGCTGTCTTTTTCGCGTGGTTTATATGCGGGCCGTGGGCGCAATGGCTGCTTCTTGCGCGGTGGGTGACGACTCGACGTTGGAGTTCTTGGGGTGCTGCTAGTACTTCGTAGTATGTAATGCCAATTAGCAGCGCCAGCAGCAGCAGTAGCACGGGCGTTTCCGGTTAAGCGGATGACAGAGCTCTTTCATCAGCCCTGCCCATCTCCCGTGGAATCCTCGATTCCCGCAGAATAATCTTCCACACGCCTTCTTCTCCATCCTTTAAACTCCTCAGCTGCTCGCTGTCCATCTGTGCGTCTGTGTTTTTGCGTGTCTGCGTGTCTTCCCGCCTGTCTGTCCATCTGTCGCCCGCAATGTCTGGCCAACAGTGTCTCCGCCGCCTCGTGGCTTCTACACCGTTGCGACCCCAGCCGCTCCTTCGCGCCTCGTCAAGAGCTGCCCGCCTACCGACTAGCAATGCGACACGCAGCTATTCCGCCGTGTCAAGAGCGACATCTTCC
This sequence comes from Helminthosporium solani, assembly GCA_022560085.1. Taxonomy (NCBI): domain Eukaryota; kingdom Fungi; phylum Ascomycota; class Dothideomycetes; order Pleosporales; family Massarinaceae; genus Helminthosporium; species Helminthosporium solani. Next base: position 93,207 of record JAFISD010000001.1, on the reverse strand, counting down.
GGTCTGTTGAGCCGCGCCTCCAAGTCAGTGCCACCATTGATCCAAAGGATGGAAAACGTAGAGTGCAGCAGCTAATGCGACCACAGACGACCCGGGCAGCTCATCCCGAACCACTCCGCCTTCACCTCGCAGTCCCGAAACTATGGTGCGCTCTTCATAGCCATTTGATTTGTACAGTTGGAGAGCTGACTTGCGCGACAGCCGATACCGTGGTCAAGGTGCCACAGATGGCCGAATCCATCACAGAAGGGACACTGAAGCAATGGTCAAAACGTAGGCAACACGGGTGCCACCATACGGATATTTGCTGACAAATTGCAGAGGTTGGCGACTTTGTCGAGGCCGATGAGGAGATTGCTACCATTGAAACGGACAAGGTACGCAACGCATCACGAACTCATAACGCAATGAACAAGGTATTAACTGGGTCAGATTGACGTGTCCGTTAATGCGCCGGAAGCTGGCACCATCAAGGAGTTCTTGGTCAACGAGGAGGACACGGTTACGGTTGGGCAGGATCTTGTGAAGCTGGAGCTTGGGGGTGAGCCTTCGGGCGGTCAGAAGCAAGAGGCCAAGGACGAGCCCAAAGAGCCTGCATCGAAAGAGCAAGAGACTTCGTCGCAACCCCAAGGACAGCAGGAGCAGACACAATCGCAAGAGAAGCCCCAGCCGAAGGAGGAGTCAAAACCTGCTCCGCCGCCACAGAAGCAAGCTCCGCCGCCCAAGGAACAGAAGCCCAAGGAGCCTGAGTCCAAGCCCACTCCTGCGCCCGGGAACCGCGAAGAGCGTCGCGTCAAGATGAACCGCATGCGTCTACGAATCGCCGAGCGTCTGAAACAATCGCAAAACACGGCCGCCGCCCTCACTACCTTCAACGAGGTCGACATGTCTTCCATCATGGAGTTCCGTAAGCTGTACAAGGACGAGATTCTTAAGAAGCAGGGCGTCAAAATCGGCTTCATGTCGGCCTTCTCTCGCGCCTGTGTGCTCGCTATGAAGGAGCTACCTGCCGTCAACGCTTCGATCGAGGGTCCCAACGGCGGTGACACTATCGTTTACCGCGATTACGTTGACATCTCTGTAGCTGTCGCTACGGAGAAGGGACTGGTCACGCCTGTTGTTCGCAATGCAGAGTCTCAAGATATGGTCCAGATCGAGAAGTCGATTGCAGACCTTGGAAAGAAGGCTCGGGACAACAAGCTGACCATCGAGGACATGGCTGGGGGGACTTTCACCATCAGCAACGGTGGTGTCTTTGGCAGTTTGATGGGTACCCCGATCATCAACTTGCCACAGACGGCTGTCTTGGGACTGCACGCCATTAAGGACAAGCCCGTTGTCGTCAACGGCGAGATCAAGATCCGACCAGTAAGCTTCACAACAAGTTTTTTCTTGGCCCGATACTAACTTTTGCTAGATGATGTACCTTGCTCTCACTTATGACCACCGTCTACTCGATGGCAGGGAGGCCGTGACCTTCCTTGTTAAAGTCAAGGAATTCATCGAGGACCCGAGGAAGATGCTTCTTGGTTAAAACATTTCCGCTATCCATAATACCATAAATTTCTCTCTTTTCCCTCTATATCTCTCTTGCTAAAAGTGTGTATGCTTGGTTGGGTGCATCTGCATATGCGGGCCATTGGGTGGAGTGGCTAGCTTGTCTATGCGTGCATGGTTGGTTGGCTGGTTGGCTGACTTTTGACTTGAGCTTAAGTGACGGGTTGTCTAGCGGGGCTTGAGTTTAGCGGTGTACGAATATGTGGTGGACTAGGATGAATACACATTAGGTAGTTTGGATTGGACTGTTTGCGTGGCGATATGTGTGCGTTGTTGGATATATCACTGTCTTGCTGGGATTCTTCGAGCTGTACGCCGTATACTCCGTAGTGCTTTCTCGATTGCATTGGATAATGTAACATCTTATTCGTAATCGTCTCGATAAACAACTCGGCTCTTATGCTTTCTTTTTTGCTTCTGCATTCAATTATACCTATCGCCTGCTGCCATTGGTGTTGTTCGACATGCTTGCTTGCGCTCTTAAATCGTCTTCGTGCACCGCGGCGGACTCCACCAAACATGGGCTGGGGGACACAACAACCACAATGTGTATTGATTTGCTTCAAAATCACAAATCGTATTCTTCGATACCATGGCGATGTTCCTGCGGAATTTCACGTCTTTTCACGCGGTGCGGGTGTCGTGGTGATTTTTCGTGCAGTTTGAAGGTGGGTTTGAAAATACATAAAAGGGGGTGCGCACGTTTGCTTGAGTGCGAACAGTCGCGAATCGAAAATACCAAAGGGATTGGGTGATTTGGCATGAGATGCAGAGTTTGACTATCGCTGGTTTGTATTTTCAAATTTCTTTCATGTTATTTTTATGTTGTGGTGGTGGTGGTGGTGGTGGTGGTGGTGGGGGAGAAGAGCTCCTCTGATGGATTTGGGGTGGGTGTACAACTACGAAAACTGCTGCATGCATATCATGTACACGTCGCATGTATTTAGGATGAGGGAAATGAGCCGAGTATTTACTAGGTGGGATATTGAGGATGACAAGTCTTGTTTGTAGGAAAATGGGTGGGTCTTGTCTGTCTGTCTGTCTGTATGTATACAACCGTAGGTATGCAGAAATCCCATGAAAGATTGGAGGAGTATGTACATGCCTACCTACCCAAAGTACCCAAGTATCTACTCGCGACAAAAAGCAATCAAGCAAAACAAGCTGCTAATTAGTTAAAGAATATTTCCCATGCAGTTTACCGAGTCTGAATCTATTTGTTCTTGTTTTTGACACCTGTACAATAACTACAATAAGATAACTAACTAGTTAACTAGTACCTCGCCATTCCCGCACTCCTTCCCGTCACCCCCCCTTCACCGTCAACGCGCCATAAGCCCCCCATCCCCCCTTCCATCCGTGAGGCGAAAGGAGGAATTACTACCCACCAGATCGTGTTTACTTCGTCTGCAGGAAAAAGCTAGGCGATAACTACTAGGTGGTTGTTATTACTCAGTTACACGCGGCAAGCGCTCAATGAATGGGGTTCAGATTGCACTAAACGTTAGCCTACCCGCCATGCAGTGGATGTATCGTCATTCAACAGCAAGCACAGCGCTTCCTGAAACGTCGAGTTTGTGATTCGATATTCTTCCAGATTACGACATGCGTAAGGTTTCGGTTTCGGGGGGTTGGGTTGGGTTGGTACGGAGTAACTAGTCATAGTTATTCCAGTTGTACGGAGTACATAGATGGCAGACATGGGCACCTCTCCAGTGATTTGGTAGGTAGGTAGGTAGGTAGATAGTTCCCTGAAGTAGCACCGATACCATATATCTTCGAGAAAGTCCCCTCTATGTAACTAACCTGCACGATTCACTCCGTCGTCTGGATCACGCACTTGTTACGATGTCAATAGACTTGGATATCGTAGATACTACATACAATGCATACGAAGTACGGAGTAGATACCACGTACTCCGTACATATAGATTGACGGGTGCGTCTCGCGCGTGTTCCTCAGCTTCATTTCCGACGTGGATGAATGCAGGCACGTGGCACGGACCCGCTTACACATCAACTAACTAACTAAGTACAGGACGCGACGCGTTTTTCCGCGTCAGGCTTCCTTCCGTGCTGCACCAAGGACGGCATTTGTTTTTGCCGGCGGTCATGTTCTTTGTTGGTAGATACTCCGTACAACAATGTTACATTGGAGTGATTGGATCCTAGGTTGCTCGGCACTGTCTGTTCGTGGTGTTGGCTTGGTTTCATCATGGCCTTTTTCAAGCTAATGCTGTACGTGCTGTACATACTTCGTAGCGGTGTGCGCTCGTCATGGGCTCACGACATGTCTCATTGTGGGAAATGCCGAGGTGGCACTCTTAGGGTTCTCTGCGAGTTGTGAATAGGAATGGGTCTGGAGAAGAACAAAAAAGGTGGAGCGCAAGTGAAAAAGTGCGAGTATCTCGTTATTATTTCTTAAACAGTACAGTATGTACACAAAAGATCGAATATTTTTACATATATGATTGACTCTTGATCTTACCAGGTCATGGGCCGTTAATGAGAGTGAGGATGTGAATTCGCCGCGATCAGATCTCACTAGGTTGTAAACCCCAGCGAGGAGCGTTGATGATAATACCCATCAGACATCCCGAGATGATACCTGCAACAGGCAGGGTGATGATCCATCCCATGTAGATCCAAGCAATCATGCGCCAGTTGATCGCTCTCCAAGTACCGGAGCACAAGCCCACGCCGACAGTGGCACCAGTGATACACTGTGTCGTCGAAATCGGAAGCCCAAGCCTAGTAGCCAGAATGACAGTCAAGGCCGCACCTAGCTCCATAGAGAAGCCTCGAGATGGCGAATGCAGCGTCAATCGGTTCCCGAGATTGATGATGAGATTGTATCCATACGTCCAGAGACCGATCGAGATAGCAGCACCACCGAAGACGAGAACCCAGATCGGAACAGGGGATTTGGACGACGTCTCTCCAGTTTGCCAGATCAGGTAGATGGCCGAGAGGGGACCGATACTGTTAGAGACGTCATTGGCGCCATGGGCGAAACTGGCTGTCGCTGCAGTCATGACTTGAAGGAAAGAGTACAGATGTTCAGTCTTGTTGTCATAGTGAGGAACATATTCGTGCATCTTTTGGATGTCTTTGGCGAGAAAAGACGCGGCGAAGCCCCTCGGTTTGCCATTGGCACCAATCTGCTCTGCAACGACGTCGCGCTCAACTCCACGGAAGAAAAAGTACTTTGTACGCGCCCACGCGCCTTGTAGGCTGAGCGCAGGGTCTTTGTATGCTTTCTCCCGGTATGATTCTTGCTGTGAAAGTTGTGGAGCTTCGACCTGGTTCTCTACTTCACTCGAAGATATGGCGGAGTTTTCGCTTTGTCCGGTATGATCGACTTCTTTGTTGTTCCCTGCGCCGACGTTCTGCGCGGTGGACTCTGTAGGTGTAGAGTCCGCAAGCGTGGAGTCGGTATGCACGGCATGTCCACGGTAGTAGTCCTGCACAGCCTCTACCTTGACACCTTCGGGCGCTTCGGGGACGGGCCCTCGTCTCCAGAGTAGTGGCCCTTGAAGAACATGCCATGAAGTAAGCGTCCAGTCATCTAGCACAAGTCGACGGTAGAGGAACGGCAAGAGGAAGATGGCGTAGAGTAGTACAACTCCACCCGCAACACCGAGCACGCAACCCACAATCTGACCAGCTGACCAATCGTCTAGGTTTAGGGATGCGGCACCCTTCCATACGATAACCATGGTCAATACCGCTGAGGTGACTCCAAAGTATAACGGGATCATCCAGAGACCGGCTCGTAGGGGGTCCTTTCGCTGAAGGACACCATACTTGGTTATCAAAAAGACGATTATGGCGAAGCCACCCGCGATGGCAGGTGCGATGAACCAAGCGGCGAAGATCTGGGCGACTCCTTTCCAACCCCACTTGACACCATCGGCTCCAATAGCAGCAATACCCACACCGATGATGCCGCCGACAATTGAATGTCTAACAAGCAGTCAGTGATTGTGTTTAGGTCAGGTCAGGGCAGGGAAGTCCTCACGTAGTGGATACAGGAAGCCCAATCTTTGTGGACAGAGTCAACCAAAGCGACGACCCAACAAGCGCGCACAACATGCCGAGCATGAGCACCGAAGGGTTACTCTCGAAAGCGCTGACAGAGATGACCTTGTTCCTGACGGTATCCGCCACACGAGATCCCGCTAGCACAGCACCTCCGAATTCGCAAATGCTCGCAATGATCATGGCTTGTTTCATGGTCAGCGACCGAGACGAAATCGATGTCGCGAACGAATTGGCGACATCGTTAGCACCGATGTTCCAAGCATCAAGGAACGCAAAGATGAGCCCGAAGGCGAAGATGTAGTCAAACATGCCGAGAACGGCCATCTTGATTGCAAGCTCCCAGGTCGAGGAACGAAAAGAAGGTGGTTTTGAGACTGCGGTACTGCGTCCAGAGAACGGGATGCTGGCACATATTTATCGACCCATGGCGCGCTGGAGGGATTGATACTGATGAACACACCACCGCCGAGCTGTCAAGAACCAGGAAAGCATCCATCGTCTTGTCGCTCGTGTCTTGATTCCGCACCACGCCTATCGCCTCGAAAACTCCTGGCCAGTTGCTCAAGGCGTCCTCGTAAACGTGTTGAAGTCTTGCCATTCGGCTCGCGGTTCAACATGGCTACGCCGCCGGTGTTGGTGGTGACGTTTGTTGTGGGAGTCTTGGTCCGCCCTTGGCGAGCGGGCCCTAAGCCGTGTTACAGAACGTACCAAGAGATCCGCCCGACCATTCTCACCCACGTGGGCCAGGCACTGGAGATGTGTTGTTCAGACAAGACTTTGTAGGATTTCCAAGATATTGGTATTGCTGTTACAGCTACGGGCAGCCCCCTCCCTGTCGGGTTTGACCGGATACTGGCCACTGATTGGTTTCCAGCCGACCTTTTTCTTCAATGTACTTCGCAGGCAGGGAGGCAGTGTGGCAGTGAAGGGTTGGTATGGTGGGGGTGGGGGATAGCCGCCTGCGCATATAATCACCTCGTATCTCTTGTATACTGACATGCAAAACTACTTGGAAACGTTTAATAATTACATCTTTGACAAGTTTAGAAACAATGAAATAGAACCCTCTAAATATATAGCTGTATCTAAAAATCTTAATTTAAACTACATGAATAGGCTTAAATAGGAAGGTACCATCCCCACGCACACAGGTCGGATTCAGCAGGGCACGAGATCCTGCTCCAAGCACCTGGTTTTACAGCTGCACTGTCCCCTTGCTCCTCTTGTGCTACGCCTTGTATGCCGACAGCCGGGCTGAGAAAATGCTTCCTTCCAGCTGTCCCTGTATCCAAGTATGTATTGGTGCCGTCGACCAAGGAGAGTGGTGAGGGTGGGGGAAGAGCAGAAAGTGGCGTAGACTTGGCGGTGCAATTGATGCATATAGCTGTGGTTAGGCGCAGAACAGACAACCGTATGCATGTAGACGGGACAAAGTAGATTGGCTGTGGGTATGCGATGCAGAGCGCAAGTGGTAATACAAGGCGAGCCAAACGATCAAAGATAGTCCAGCAAAGACTATACACGCAAGACGCAAAGTCATGATAATCGTGTGCCACACAAAGAAATCCAGCCAGGCCAAGCTGGGACAACGAAAGGGAAGTAGAATACCGAAGGTGGAAGGCAAAGTCGTGGAAGGAGCGCCTCGGCGGCACCTGCCTGGGCTACAGAATGGCCAGGGTTCTACAGCCCCATGCGTCGAATCATTTCCCGAGATCCGGCTTCTCCGAGTTCGTTCCCATGTATTGTAATGCGGCCTTCTTCCACCTGGACGAGGTCGGGTTTCACGAGCTCTTCATGGAGGTAGTTTAGGAAGGCCAGCATGTTGGTCTCAAACTCGGCGTACGCAAACCGGTTCTGAGCACCCTCTATCGCCTGGAGGTAGGATGGTGATTGACCTGGCTGTGGCAGGAGCTACCTCGAGTCAGCGAATCCGCATGTACACATACATGGAGATGGTACACTGGGTGCATATATTGCTAAAGTAAATAGGCGTACCTCGCTAACATATCTCTGCTTGACGTCGGACCAGCCTGCTACCTGCTCTCGAGGGTTCCCTTCTGTGCAGAACAACGTCCGCATGGCATGCACATCGATCCCATCTTCAGGCGACCTTGACGTACCGGGACAACCAAAGGCGAATATGGTGTTGAAGGGGTCCTCTCCGAATGCGCCGTTTCGGAGATACTCCTCAACCACGGCCTGGAGCATAAACTGCCCAACAAGGTCCATCCAGCCGTCGCTCGGAACCCAGTCGCCGAGCTCGACTCGTGCGGCCGTCAACTCGATGAAAAGGGCAAGCAGACAGTGCAGCGAGGGCGTCCCCTCCAGATCAGTGACCCACCGTCTCTTGTCTGGCTGCTGTCCCAGCTTGTAAGCGAGACGATTCCGGTTCTCGGCGAGCGCGCCGTCCGCGAGAGGGAATTCACTCGAGGGGTCGAATGGCTGATGGAGTGCAGGAGGATGTGCGGTTTGGAGCTGCCAGAAGGATCCGCGTTTCCGGTTCATTGCACGTATGTCGTTCAAGGACTCCTCGCTTGTCCAAGTTTGGTCGTGGTTCAGACGGTGGCTGAAGAGGAGAGAGAATTGCAGTAGCCTTGAGCGGAAAGCGGCGTGAGTGTTGAGACGACGCCCGCTGTGCTTGTGTTTGAGAAACGTTCTGAATTCTGGACGAAGGATCAGCAAAGGCAACGTCAAACACAACTACGAATGCGCGGAATGAAGCCATGGCGATTCATGTTTGGTTTTAGGATGATGGATTTGTGTACCTGCCGTCATGGTTGCGAGTGCGGAGGGCAGGTCCGATGAGTAGGGGTTGATGCTTGATCGCCATTCGAAGATGAGGTCGATGGCCTTGTATGCTAGAAAGTCCATGATGGTGATGTCCACATCGAACTGGTCCTCCTCTTCGGTCTCCATCTGGCGGGTGAGGGTGAAGAAGCCGGCAAATGGCTCGCTCTCGCTCCGACGACGTTCCTGCATGGCGACTGGGGCTCGACGGTAGAGGGTGGAATGCAGAGATAGAGGATCAAGAGGTGAGCACGACGAGGGGTGGTGATGCAACGAGCACACTTATAGACAGCGCACTCGTACTCGAGCTGAAGGCCATCTCCACCTTTCACTCCATGTGAATTCAAAGGTATTGCTTTCAGACACGCATAACATGCACGTCGACCATTTCTCTCCAACCGAATCATTGACAGCGGCATGTGCAGGCGATGTAAAGGCCCAAGAGCCCCTAGGAAGATCAAACCGTTCACGAAGGGAATGCATTGCGCGGGCCTCACGCCCCCACTTGTGAAGCCACTTGTGGTTCCAAACAGCACCAACGAAACCGACCAACCTGTCAAATTAAGTTTGCTGGAGCTGTGACTGCGGCGGCAGTTCTTCGCTGAGGCTGTATATCTGGGGTGCTGGGGTATGGGATACTGGCAGCAGCAGCAGCCGCCATGCCATTGTGTAGGAGGAGGTACATATGGTTACGTGCACAGTGGGCGGCAGTTCAGGCAGAGGAAAGGTACAACCTTGTACTTTGCTATTACCTACTTACTAGTAATCAATAATTAGCGAGCTGGCGTTTCTTATTTGGTGCGCAATGCTGATCTCATTCATGCCGCGCCCCGTGCCCCGTCCCGTCCCCCCCGTCCCCTGTCGCCCGTCCTAACCCCGCCGACGGTTCGCTGACAGTTGACCTCACATGCACATGTGGTGGTGCAAAAGTCGTCGCGCTGTATTGTACTGTATTGAACTACTGTATTGTATTGTATTGTATTGTATTGTATTGTACGTATGTACGTCGAGGTCTAGTGTATGCCGTCTGGTCGTCATCGACTGGAATCATTGATATTGATGCTCTCGTCTGGCAAGGCATTCTGCGATGATGCTGTCGCTGTCGATGAAGCCCGTCACGCCCGCGATACTGCTATGCTCTCATCATAGCAGCCTCTGCCCCCGCGCCTCTTCGGGCACCCCCTCTACTGGTACGACGTCATGCCGATATCCGCGCACCTACGCCCACCATGCCCCGTCTGCGCATTACGACGAGCCTGATCTGGGCTGGCCAGCCCCCACCCATCCCCATAGAACCCCTACTCCGTACCAGATCCTCAATTGCAGGCGCGGCGACGTCTACACGAAACACCATTTCTACAGGCTCGTCAAACTGTATCACCCCGATCGCTACGCGCCCTCGTCGCCCTCGTCCCACTCGTCCCCCGCAGCCCACCTTCCCCCTTCTGTGCGCATAGAGCGCTACCGGCTGCTCGTCGCCGCCCACAACATCCTCTCCAATGATGCCAAGCGGAGAGAGTACGATGCCTGGGGTTATGGCTGGGTCGGCCACCACCAGACGCCCTTATATCGCTCTGCAGCTGCCTCGGCAAGCTCATACTCGTGGGACTCGGAACCCAGGGAGTGGCCGCCCGGCCATGACCCACGCCAGAACGCTACGTGGGAGGACTGGGAGCGGTGGCGCCAGCGGGACCAGTCGGCCGACGCAGCAGACCCGCGCGATCAATTCATGACCAACTTCGCCTTTGTCGCCCTGATCTTCTGTATAGTCACCCTGGGTGGTATCATGCAAGGCACGCGAGCGAACATGCTCACATCCTCCGCAATGGAGCACCACGATAGGATTCACAGGGAAGCCAGCATTGAGTTGGCCCGCTCAAAACGGGCAACCATCTCGGGCGACCGCGACGAGCGCATACGCACCTTTCTCGAACATCGTCAAGCCGTCAACGCCGGCGAGCTCGCATACCATCGCCTGCTACCTCCTTCCGAAACCTGCGCACCGGACGCCACTGTCAGAAAAGAGTGACGGGCAGGAGTGACATTGGGCAATGCCAATGAGGGCAGATTTGCATGGCGGTTCGTGGGACTTGCTATAGCGACCCTCTTATTGCATTGAGAACTTTGATAATCTCGCTATCGCTGCGTCTTTGAGGGCAAGTGGTTGGCCTTCATTTCACCGTATGGGCATTATAAACCTAGGATTGTACATATAGCCCTGTTTTGACAGTGGCAACCTGGTCCTTTATGCGCTCGGACTCCACGTACTTTTGACGACACTTGGTTGACTTCACGAATACAAATATACTTGTATGCATTCCAAGCAAGCAAGCAGGTTGTCTGTACTGCGCTATGCTGTGCTGCATACAGCCTCGCTATCTAACAACCATATGGAAGATTGGCGGGCTTCTTGGCCTGCCGCCGCTCTCTGACGGTACCCACCTACCCAAGCCATCATCCATTGATATGCAGGTACCGTCAGCTCGTCACAAAAAACACGGCAAATTTGCAATGCATGTTATCGAAAAGAGATTCCCACGTCCAAATGCGTGCTAGAATCCGAGAACCACGACACTGTCATGTTACTGCGCTAGTAGCACTTCTACATTGTCATGTAATAGTCAAGACTCTCCTATTACCATGTACGTCTCCCAGCGTGCATCGGCCTCCATTACCCCGGGTCTGTCAATTTCCTCGCCGATCACGCAACCCCGCCTGTTTCACGGCACGCTAGAATCTATCGTATCAACCGGCATTTTATCCACCCTTGTAGAGTGAATTGGCTCCAATGCTGAGCAGCTTCAAAACCTGCCAAACGCTCCAAGAAATGTAAAACGACGGCGCACCACAGAACTTCCAAGACAGACCGTGCGCAATGCTATCCCGATCCTATTTTCAGAGATTGCTCCTCGTTCCCCTCCTGGCTTCTGTGGCGAACTGTGGCATTGACCGTGAGGCCATCGTCCGTTATTTCAATATCAAGCTGAACGAGTCCCACCCCTATAGCCCAGTTCAATTAGGCAATGGCGATTTCGCTTTTGGGGCCGATGTTACGGGCTTGCAAACCTTTCTGCCATACAACACGCTGTCGACGTGGGGCTGGCACAACTCGTCTCTGCCCTCGACGCCTAACCAGTCATCAATCTCAGACTACACGGGTGTCGACTGGTGGACACATGATCGATTTGTCAACTATGACCAGCCGAATCCTGCAGAAAAGGACATCAGTCAGTGGCTGATAGCGAATCCGCATCGCATTAATCTGGGAAGAGTTGGGCTCTGGTTTGGAGGGCGTACGGTAAGCGAAAACAGCCTCTCGAGTACGACGCAGACCTTGGACCTGTGGGAGGGCTCGTTACTATCGATATTTTCTCTAGACGGAGAAGGGGTTGAGATTACGACCACTGTGAGTCCGGAATCCGACACCGTGGCTGTCGAGATCAGGTCGAATCTTTTGGGGAGCGGTGGTTTGGGCGTAGTTTTCGACTTTCCCTATGCGAGCGGCAAGAACAAGTTCGACGCGCCATTTGTGGGCATATATAATGCGACTTCTAATCACACAACAACACTCTATCCAAAAGAGAGCGGTGCAACGATCGTACATACACTCAACGCAACAACATATGCGGCGAGCATTGCTTGGAAAAACAAGGTGAATATATCCCGAAAGAATAATGCCACACATCAGTATATCTTGAAAACTGGAGTCAATGAGAATACTCTCAGCTTCACCGTGACATTCGCGCCTAAGCCCATGGATATCAACGAGCCTTGTGAGGATATAAAGAAAAAGGCCGCGAGATGGTGGAATGACTACTGGTCAAAGGGAGCATTTATTTCACTGCCAGTCGACACGAATGCATCCGCCAAAGAATTGCAGCGGCGGATTATTCTTTCCCAATACCTTCTCGCCGTCAACGGTGCTGGAAAGGACCCGGCACAGGAATCTGGACTAGTCAACAATGGTTGGTACGGGAAATTCCACATGGAAATGGTCTTTTGGCATCTTGCCCACTGGACTATTTGGGACAAGTGGTCTTTATATGACCGTAGTGTTGGCGTGTACGAGCGCTTTCTCCCCACGAGTTTTGATCGAGCCAAACATCAAGGCTACCAAGGTGCGCGGATCGGCAAGATGAGTGACCCAACGGGACGCTCTGCACCCGGCGAAATCAACAGCGTCTTAATCTGGCAACAGCCCCACCCAATGTACTTTGCTGAAATGGAATATAGAAAGTTTCCTACGCCGAAGACGCTCGTAAAATGGGACCGAATTCTCACGGGTGTAGCAGACTTCATGGCCAGCTACGCTTGGTACAATGAATCGACCAAAGTATACGATCTAGGCCCACCAATGTATCCAGTCTCAGAGAACACCAACCCCAACCAAACCATCAATCCCACCTTCGAGCTAGCATACTGGCGCTTTGGCCTCGACATTGCATCGAAATGGCGCCTCCGCCAAAACAAAACCATACCACCGACCTGGACCACCGTGCGAGAAAACCTCGCCCCCTTCCCCATAGAAAATGACGTCTATGTTCTTTATGAAGGCATCAAAGACATGTGGAATACACCTTCTACCTCGGAAGATCACCCCGGTCTGCTGGGAATTTACGGCTGGCTTCCCCCAGACTCCCGTTTCAACCTCACCCTCTTCAATAATACCGTCAGTCAGGTCTATAGTTCCTGGAACTTTACGTACTCGTATGGTTGGGATTTCCCTCTTTTGGCGTTGACGGCGGCGAGGATGGGCGACGCGGAGAGGGCGGTGGACTGGTTGCTTGATTCGAATAATCGGTTTGATGCGGTGGGTATGCCTGTTGGGGGGACGAGGGTGGCGACGCCGTATTTTCCTGCTGCGGCGGGGTTGCTGTTGGCTGTGGGTATGATGGCTGGGGGGTGGGATGGAAGGGAGGGATTGGTGTTTCCGGAGGGGTGGGAAGTTGAGGCTGAGGGGTTTCAGAGGGCCATGTGATGGTTTGGATTTGGATCGTTGTTTCTATAGTTGCGTGTTGGTGAGGTGTTGGGGGTGAAGAGAGTAAGTATATGGATAGTTCGGTTTGGAAGTGGTATGGTTCGTAGCGATTTTCATGTTTGGAAACGTTATCATGTTAATGTGTGAGAGCTTGTAAGTTTTGATCTTTGGTTGGGATTCGTTCTTTCTTGGTACCTTGTGGGTTGAAGTTCCACATTGAGAGACGGACAGATGTAGAAACAAGCCGTTGGACGATGAAGGGACCGTATGAGCTTCCAAGATACCCGAAAAAGGGCGATTTATCGAATTGCGAAAGATGATCCTCATGTATTGCGGTATATTGTATTGTCCGTCCGAGACATGTTTGAATAAACAACATTATACATGCCCTCAAGATGCAAGTTCCAGATTGCTTGAATATGTTGGTGTACTATGACTCGCTCCACCATTGAAGTATGTAACAAAGCACTCTAGACTGTCTTTTCCTCTTCAAGAAGAACAAGGTACATTCCACAACATGGCAGACGTATATCATGAAAACATCACAACCATATTCTATACCGACAAATCCCAATCCCACAAACCCTACAACTCGTCCCTATTCCTCAACGGCGCCGGCTCACTCGCAGCCCTCAACCTATACACCCCAACAGAATGCCGAGCAATCTCCGCAGTAAACGTCCCACTAGGCTGAATGCTCCCAATCTTCTTCCCATACAAGGCCGTGGCATTCGCCTTGATACCCTCCTGATAGCTCTTCGCCGTAGCATTATACCTCGTAGTGCTATTCGCCGCAATAGCCGTGGCATTGCCGTTGAGAATGGACCGCGCTTCCTCCTTGGACATGCGGTTCGCCCAAAGATCGTAAATGTCCCATGTGCGGCGTAATTGCTCGGGTTCCTGGTAGGCGCCCGCGGTGCGCGCATCGAAGAAGATCTCGTCGAGGGAGGCGTTCATGGATTGGGAGGAATTGGCTGCGTTGAGGAAAGCGATGACATAGTCGCCGTTGTCTAGGGAGCGGGTCCACATGCTGATTTCGCCTTCGCCCGTGTCGTCGGGGTCGAGGAAGTAGCGCCAATTTCTGCGGGCTGCGCTGCCGGATTTGTCTTGGTTTAGGGCGATGACGGCGGGGTTGGAGTAGATTGCGAGGTTCTCTGGGGAGAGGGTGCCGATGTTTGTGCCGATGAGGAGGGGCGAGGAGTTGATTGCCCACATGGTGAAGTGCGCGACGTATTCGGAGTCGGTTTGGCCTCCGTTGCCGACTTCGAGCATGTCCATGTCGTTGAAGTAGCCGCGCATGGTGCGGGATTGGATTGCGGGCATTTTGTTGAGGATGTTCATGACGGAGCAGTGGAAGCCGGGCCAGGTACAGCCGATGGCTTCGGTGCAAGGGCATCGGGCGTCGGGGCGGTTGAAAGAGTCGTAGATGTCGCCGGCTATGCGACCTGAGTTTGCGATTGTGAAGGCCCAGTCGTATGGATCATCGTTGCCCTGGATAAAGTTAGTGAAGCTTTTGGATGGTTGAGTTGGTGTTTCTTACCCAATTGCACAGAGAGTACACGATTGGCCTTCCTGTCTTGTTCAAGGCCTCGCTCATGACATTGTAGCGATCAAAAGACAACTTGGGAGTTCCTGACTGTCCTTGATTGAAGCAGTTGTCGTACTTGAGATAGTCCACACCCCAGCTAGCCCAAAGATCGGCATCCTTCTGCTCGTAGCCGAGGGATCCGGGGAACTTTCCGCAAGTGAAGACGCCAGCTGAAGAGTACATGCCGAATTTGAAACCGAGGGCATGGATCTTAGAGGCTACACTCGCTATACCGCTAGGGAATTTGATGGCTGGCTCCATGTTAGCATCTGTGATGGCTGCTTAGAATTTGAGAAAAGTGCTTACGATCTTCAATCAGATAACCGCTTGAGTTGCGACCAATGGACCAGCAGTCGTCAAGAATGATGTGATTGTATCCCGCATCCCTTAAGCCAAGAGCTACCATATCCCGAGCAGTATTCAACAGCAAAGTCTCATTCACTTTACAGTGGAAGGCATTCCAATTGTTCCATCCCATTTGCGGCACCAAGTTCAACCCATTGTAGGACGAAGCACCAGGAATGATCACTTCCGGTGTCCCAGAGGAGTTATCAATGTACCTGCGGTGAAGAGCATCGTACTGATTCGAAGCATGCGTTTCGCAGAGGAGGAAAGTTGCTGCTGCAGTGAGCAATTGCCAGGAGGTCAATTGAACCATAGCTGGGTGGAATCGAATTGATTGAACCTCAATTGAAGCACAAGACCTGGGAGAAGTGCGTGACGACAGCGATGGGCGGGGTACATGGTATCTTTATAATGATGCGATTATGTAGCGTACCTCTCCCATGCGAAGTGACGCTTCCGTCCCCACGATAATCTGTCTCCACCCCTATTGCTTCCGCCATCAACCTGCTACGTGCCGCTCTCCGCACCGTGTCGGTTGGAATAGCATATCCTGGTCGAGAAAACAGGCCGACGTATCGTCATTTCTCTGCAGCGTGCATGTCAACTAACAGCTGGAACGCACATTATGCCTGGCCCGATTAGTAGGTTTTTACAGCCCACGGCCCGAGATTTCCAGCGAGGCCGTGGGGAGCCTGCGGGGAAGAGCACTAGACGTTGAGCCGGATACCGGGCTGTGGCTTCGTTGATACGTGGATTTTGTAGCGGGAGATCTCTGTGGAAAATCTTGAATCAATCTGTTGAGACGCTTGGTATTTGAGAGTGATGACGTTTGCGGACGCGATTAATAGTAGAAAACCGTTGAAGACGAAGCGGGAATTAGTCCACAGGTTGAGATGGAGGAAAGTGAGGGCTAGTACCAAACAGGTGAATTATCCTACATCGCTAACCGCATGAAGCAGATGCGCCGGCTGTATATATTGCCATGAACCAAAACTTCGGCCGGTCACGCCTCTGGAGAAGATACTCTGGAGTCTTCCAGCCTGTTGCATAACGCTTTGCTGCTTCGAGAGTGTATCCGCCCCACCTCCGCATCATTCCCTCCTGCTTTCAATGCCTAGGGTGTAAATTACACGACTGCATGTCTTACAAGAACACTTGTTTCCGATACCCTTGGTTTCTAGAACGCCGGGGTAATCCATTCACACTTTGGTGGTGTGAGCGGAATGGCTTCATCGTCCGTGAAAAACCCAGTTTGCGCGACGCGTCTGTATATCTCCTCCAAGATTTTGCCCCGTTCGCCTTCGTACTCTTCTGGTTTACCTTCCTTGAGCCTGTCCTTGGGCTCAACGTTGTTGATCGTAGTGGTCGTTGGAGCAGCTGCAGTAGTAGGGTGGGTTTGCTGCATAGCCATGGAAGGAGCTTGTGATTGGCCGAGGGTATTGGAGGGTCGGCTAGACGCATTGAACAATGACGGCGCTGAGGGTGCAGCAGCTGGAGTCGCTGTTTTGGGCCCAAATGGATTGGAGTTGAGGGTTGTGGATGTTTGGGTTTGTGACAATGATGAAGAGGGGGTCGTTCCCAGGCCTACTTGAGCGAACCCAGAAAGCTGCGACGCAGCGGCACCTCCAAAGGGGTTTGAATTTGAATTTTGCGTTTGCTGAGGCTGCGGGTTGGTACCAAACACATTTGGAGCCGAATTCTGCTGGGGTTGTTGATTGGACGCAAACGGGCTTGAGGTTGCATTTTGTGTCATCTGGGACGTGGCTTGACCAAAGGGGTTCGAATTCTGCGTCTGCTGATTAAGAGCTGAAGGCTGACTGTTCTGTAGCCCTTGCGAGAATGGGTTCGCCTTGTATGTTTGCGGCTGTTGACCACCGAATGGTGAGGATGTTGCGCCTGGCTGGGAAGACTGGCCGAATGTGCTCTGCCCAAACACCGACTTGCCTGCAGCACTGTTCTGTCCCAAGGCGTTCGCCTGACCAAACATGGAGGGCTGACCAGGATTCGAAGGCTGTCCGAAGGCAGTCGTTGACCCAAGAGCTGACGGCTGTCCAAATGCGCTTGGTCGACCAAGAGGGTTGGCTTGTCCGAAGGCAGTCCCAGGCAATGAAGGTTTACCAAAACCCGGGTTAGAGGGTTGGCCGAATGCTGTGGTGGTCTGCCCGGGATTGGAGGGTTGACCGAATGCTGCGGAAGTCTGCCCGGGATTTGAGGGTTGTCCAAAGGCAGGTTTGCCAAAGGCGGATGTAGAGGCCTGTCCAAAGGTAGCGCTCTGCACTGGGGCTTGAGGCGTGCCACCGAAAGCATTCAATTTTGGCTGCTGAAACGCATTTGACGATGCAGGAACACCAGGGGCATCTGTTGGAGCCGGTGTCTTTCCTTGAGCTATGTCTAGTCTGTTGGGGTGGATGTCGGCACCATCTTCAACGTATTTGATCGCACCATTGATGTCGTTGCGGATATTCTTGACTTGGTCTTCCATCTTTGCGTGCAGCTGGCTCTCCTCTTGTTGTGCTACAGCTTCATTCCCGGATGCGCGTGCCAAGTAGTAACGTGACCGTAGTTCTTCAGGGCTGATTTCGACAGGACCTTCGATCAACTGGCGTGGTGCATCCCGGCCGGGACCATAGCATGAGAGAGGATATATCGGACGCTGACCTGAAAGATCGGCTTCGATATCGGCTTTGTCGAGATGGAAACGTGGGGTGTTACTGTTGCGGCCTAGAGAAGTTAAAAATGGATATGATAGGGTTGGCAAAGCGCGTCCACAGGGCAGTTACATGTTAGTTCTCGAGGCAATATCATGTCGTGTCTAAGCCAGGCACTCGATGCGACCACGATTCACAAGTCACTTACCAAAAGCACCCCCGGACTGTTGTTGACCAGGCCTATAGCTGTCGCCCCCAAAGCCACCAAAACGGTTGTTGTTCGAGGGGCCCCCGAAGCTGGCGCCACGACCACCGCCAAAGCCGCGGTTGTTATCACGCCCTGGGTGCTCGTTTTTACAGGAGTCTGATATGATTAGTGTTGCTGCTTGTTGTCAGCTGACGGGTGAGGTCTCACCTCCAAATTTGCATTGATTGCGCAAGAAAAAGCTGCAGACGGCCATCTTGCCTGGCTTCGACTGGAAGTAGTTGTGTTTGGATATAGGAGCCTGGAATAGACTGACGAGTTGTCAGTAGAGGGTGTAGACTGGCGTTGTTGCAGGTTATGGAAAAGCGAGGCTGGCAGTCTAGTTAACATTGAACTGGGTAAGAGAGAAAGTCTAAGCGAGCATGGACCTTTCCCGATTGGGCTAGCGCGATAAGTGAGCTGATTCACCCAAATGCTCCTGGTAGATGGATATGGGTGATCGAAGGTGTGAATACTGTACTCGACACTTGAGTACCATTTACCTTTACCGATTGTAACGCTCACCGTAGTTTTTTGAGGAAGCCCATCTGGAGCGCTGCATGCCAGAAGCGCGTTCCGAGCGTTGCATGGTGACAAGGCAGTGTCGTGCTCTGATTGGCCCAGCTGGAGCAGAGACGAAGAAGAAGACGAAGAGAAGAGGAGAGCAAGAGTGAGATAGTATCGGTTGACTTACATCGGTGTTTTGGATTGCGAGAGGTTTGGTGCCTGGCGTTGCGGAGAAGGGTTCAAAGGTTGTGGTTGTGTTTTGGGGTTCATGTCAAGTACGGAGTAATAATACGTCGTAAATACTGCCCAAGCCAGTGAAAAGGCACGCCAGTCCATTTCTAGGCTAATGTCCAGAAAATGATATAGATAGGCAATGGGTAATAATAAGTACTTAGGTACGGAGTAGATAGACACTGCTACTTTGTACAAAGGGCATTGGTTCCCGTGGGTGGGTCTTCGAGAAGAGCTATCTACGAAACATACATGGGCTATATGATTATCTAGTTCCACTTTCTTTGCATCGCACACTGTTGTAGAGGGTAGATAGGTGGAGGTGCAGATAGACGAAAGAGCAGATGCACGCCTTCTCCATCGTCACGCTCGGAATCTTCGTCGCGGGATACTCGACGGCACGCTGGGATCTCGTCACCCGCCTGTACGAGCTGGCCATCTTCGCCTGGCACCACGGCGTCATTCTCCGCGCCGCAAAGGGCTTCGCTGTCCTCAGCGTCCTCTTCCTCGTCGCCATCCTTCCCTTTGAGCGCATCGCGACACGCGAGACGGAGCTGCATCCTCGCACCGCCAACGGCAACATCTCTGCCCGCGAGCAGCTCAAGCGGCGTGGCTCTTTCTAGCGGGGGAAATGAAGCCATGGTCGCTGGCAACGGGCTGATGCGCGTCTTCTGGCCCTCGGATGCGCCCAAGGATGCGGCTCCTGGCGTTCTCGTGGGCTTTCAAAACTCGGAGCTCGATGTCACCGTCGTGGCTATCCTGTCGCATGTCCAGGTGCACGATGTGGAGGCGGCCTTGACGGTAGGGACGCTGATGCGGCAGAGCCCGTACAACATCCACGAGCTGCTCGGACGATGCGGCCACTCCTCCCTGCGCGTACTTGGGTGCACCAACCCACCGAACCCGCCGAAGCCTCCTGAAGCCTCACCCCGTCTCCGCTTGACCGCCTATACCGATGCCCACCAAAACCTCTTTCCGCGCATATGCTGCCACTCCGACGTGGCCCTCACCCTCCAGGTAGTCGTCTACCACCGCCCGCACCCGACCCAGATGCAGTACTTGTCCGCTACGCCCATGTCGCTCGCTCTGGGCAACAAGGCAGATGCGGGCGAGTGGGATTCGGCGTTTGAAGGCGCACAAGAGGCAGAGCGAAGGGCGCGGGAGACCAAGGCAAAGCTTGCGAGAAAACTGAAGCTGCACACCGTGATAGCCCACCCGCCCACACGCATGGAAACTTCCCTGCCCATGATCATCAACCAGATCAACTGCTCGTTTGAGCTAAATGCCGTCTTGCAGAAGAACGCCGGCGTCGTTGGCCGGCGTCTCAAGCGGGCATTGAGCGTGAGCGAGCGTGTAGTCAAGTCCGCCAACAACTTGTGGGACTGCATCTACATGGCTCTCCGCCATATCTGGCATGCTTGGCTCTATCCTGTTTGTGCCAAACTGTTCATCGTGACCTTGCTTGCACATCGCATCGCCGCCGAGCTGCTGCTGCAAGTTCTTGATTGGCGACCGGGGAATTCGGAATCCCCCGCGCTCAGGGACATCTCAGCTACGGCCCAGCAGCTCGATATACGCCTGCAGCAGTTCTGCTACTGGCCTATCCAGTATGTGACTCTACGCAGGCGAAAGGGCAACTGGGAGAGTATCACCAATAGCCACCCCGAGTATATTCGCTTCTATAATAGTCTTTGGCTGGTTGCTAACGATGTGATCATCGGAATTGCCCTGGGCTCCTATGTCATTGACAACTCAGCCTTTGTGGCCGTGCAGGTGGATACCGTCTTCAACGTGTGGGCTATAGAGGGTCTGCGTCGTATGATCTCCTGGCTGATGGAATGGCCTGGAGGTTTGAAGCTCAACACAGAGTTGGCAGAGTTCATGGGCGATCTCTTCCTCTGGGTCATTGACTATTGGGCAGGTATGTACGGTGTCTGTTTGTGTTGGATACCCAGCTGACCATCCCAGCCGGCATGTCTGCCCTCCGCCCCCATCTGCCTAGCATGATCCATTTAATCGGATACTCTTCCTTCGCTGGCGCTACGTTGCCTATATCCATCTTCTCCGACCTCGTATCTCTCTTCACTCTGCACATTTACTCTTTCTATATTGCCTCTGCCCGCATTTTCCACTGGCAACTCACCATCATCATATCATTGTTCCATCTTTTCCGAGGCAAGAAACGAAATGTGCTGCGGAACCGCATCGACTCTTGCGACTACGACCTGGACCAACTTTTGCTGGGAACTATTCTCTTCACGCTGCTTTTCTTTCTGCTGCCAACCGTCTTTGTTTTCTATTTGACGTTTGCGGTGGCAAGGGTGGCTGCCATAGGCCTGAAGGCTGCATTGGAAATCGGTCTGGCCTGCTTGAACCATTTCCCACTTTTTGCTTTGATGCTTAGGATCAAGGATTCGCAGCGATTGCCTGGTATGTTGAGTTATCCCCAGCTGACTCATACACACGGCTAATATTGATACAGGAGGCGTCTGCTTTGACCTCCAGAACATATCACCGTCGCACGATACAAGCCCCTTAGCGCCTACGTCTTATATCCTACTAAAGTCCATACCACTTCCCCTCCGCGCAATGTTTGAATCCTACTTTGAACTCGGAAATCGCATCCGCAAGCACTACCTATCGCCGAGCGTTGTGCTATGCCTTGCCTCGGGCCAATTCGTACCTCCGATACATCGACGAAATTTGTACAGCTTGCAATACAGTATGCTGCCTGCAAAAAGAGCAGGCATCGCTGAGCTTTGGAGGCAACTCAGCGATCCCAACGAAGTGCCGATGTTTAAGGGTAATGTGTATCCCTCTGCATCGTTTTCAAGAAGAGGGGTCGCTTCTAATGGGGCGAAGAAGAAACTGTAGGGAGTAATCTTGCTGAAAAGAAAAACAGTTTGCTCATTTACCCTCGTTGATCTGTCTACGATTCGTGTAGAATCCATTACTTGTGTTCATTGACTCGTGCTATTTTACCCATGCCTCGGTTCGAATCTTGCTCCACATCGTAAAGCCCAGACACCATATAACGGCACCCTGAACCCGACGAGTGTGCCTCGTTCAAATGTCAGATCGATTATCCAAAAAACATACTAAATAACTGAGCTAACTGAAAGTATCCTAGTCATCACAACTCATCATGGCGAATATAGACCTCCCCGGGTCAAATACTGCCCTTACATACACGGCACCGTCTACGCTGCCGCATTTGACCCATACACCGCTCACGCCTCCTGCCGCAAACGAAATCATCGTCAAGGTACACTACGCAGCCATCAACCCAGTTGACATCCAACTCTGGGGCAACCTCGTACTCGGCTGGCTAGCAGGCCATAAAGAAAAAGGTCTCGGGCATGACTATTCCGGTACCATACTCTCTATTGGTTCGTCTCTCACCTCCGACTCCAAATGGCAAGTTGGCGACGAAGTCTTCGGCCTTCTCAGCAGACCGATGGGCGAAGGGACGTTTGCGCGATACATCAAAGTCACACCAGCTAGCGATCCTATAGCGAAGAAGCCGAGGAGTCTGAGCTGGGAAGAGGCTGCTAGCGTTCCATTAGTTGTTTTGACTGCGTTTGCGTGCTTGGATTGGCTGCCTGGTAAGGCGGGTGTTGATGCGGATGCGGAGGGAGGACAGAGGAGAGTTGTTATTAGTGGGGCAAGTGGAGGGACGGGTATGTGGTGTACGCAGTTGGCAAAGAGGGTGTATGGTTGTTATGTCATTGGGATATGTTCGGGGAGGAATGCTGAGTTTGTGAGGCGCATGGGTGCAGATGCAGTTGTTGACTACACGTCACAGAATGTTGTGGAAACGCTCCTTGCTGCGAGGCCGGGAGGGCAGAAGTTCGATTTGTATATCGATTGTGTGGGTGGTGTGGATATGTTTGATCATTGGGTAAGTCGATTTGCTAGTCCTACTCCTCGGTCCCCCTGAATTTGTCCTAAAGTCGAATGACAGCGCCAACTTCTGCACCCCTCTGCAGCATACATAACGATAGTTGGCGACAAAACATCTCGAATATCTATGGGCGGCCCAGTAACCTACCTCACTTATCCCTCTCAAGTCTTTCGTTTCCTACGCGGCTGGCTATTCGGCCCACGGTACGCGAACGTGGTTTTTCGGACACAGTCCTCGCTGCTTGAGCGAGTGGCGCAGTTGGCCGAGGAAGGGAAAGTACAAGTTGTATTGCAAGAAGTTATCAAGGGAATTCTGGAAGACGGGAAGAGCGAGGAGGCGTGGGAGCAGTTGAGGAAGTTTATGGAGGAGGGCAGGGTGAGAGGGAAGGTTGTTGTCGAGATTCAGCAATGCCGGGACGGGATGGAAAGACACTGATCGGGGTAGGGTACAGATGAAGTATCTACTTATCGATGTCTGACGGGTGTTGCAGAATATTTTCTGTCGTGCTTGATTCCCGACATTCGACTACTGCAAGGAATCATGGCTACCGGCCTTCGGCCCGGCAAATTATATGAACCTCCGATATCAACTTCTCGGTATTGGTTCTGCCATGACATTGCCACCCAATCAGCTTCCTATGATCTACCAATCAATCAACCTCGCAAGAGCAGCCTACCAATCAGTCTCCCAGAACAGACTACCCATGGTTTCTACATAATGACCCAAGCTCATCGTCATCTATATCCATCGCGGAAAGATGGCAACTGGGCGGCAGTGCATCAAGTACATTATAGAGAGCATTGGCAAGCCCCATCCACCGACCAGGTGACTGTGCGGTGTTTATTGCAGCTGCCATTTTGCGCGAATGCGTGGTCTACGATAGAGTGCGGATGGCGACTATGTGTGTGCTAGTGCTTGTCCCAAGACCAGCTACATCAATAAATGACTCTGTGGATGGGTATATAAAGTAGTGTTGGCACCGCTCGTACACTCAGCCTCCTCCTCATCGACATCCAAGTCGGCACCGCCATCGGTATCCCATCCTTGTCACCTGCGCCGTCAACTCATCCGTCACCATGAAGCTCTTCGTTGCTGCCGCGCTCTCTCTCCTTCCCGTTCTTACTTCGGCTCACGCCGTTGCGCAGCGTGTCCGTATCAATGGAGCTGTGTGTCAATACCTCGTCAAAGAAAAGCTGTGTTTGAAGAGCATACTCATAAGTGGATAGGACCAAGGCCAACTTGTCGGTATTCGGACACCGGTTTCCAACAACCCCATCGAGAACGTGAACAGCGACAACATGGCCTGCAACAGCGGCTTCCAGACACCCGTTTCCAACAAAGTGCTTGATGTCAAGGCCGGAGACAAGGTCGGTGTCATGTGGGGTCACGTTATTGGCGGTGCTCAATTTCCTAATGACCCGGACCACCCGATCGCAGCCTCTCATAAGGGTAGATGTCCCTCTCCATTAGCTATCCCTCGAGACACAGACTGACAGCTAAACAGGCCCTACCATCTTCTATCTCGCCAAAGTTGACGACCCGGTTTCCAGCAACGGCAAGGGACTCAAGTGGTTCAAGATTGCCGAAGATGGTCTCGATGGGTCTGGGACTTGGGCTGTTGACCGTATGATTGCTTCGGGTGGCTGGGTAGACTTCACCATGCCTTCGTGTGTTGCGCCTGGGAAGTATCTTCTGCGTGCTGAGGTTATTGCCCTGCACTCGGCCTCCCGCTCTGGCGGTGCTCAGTTCTACATGGTCAGTACTACCCATTTCATCAAATCCATTTAGCTACAAAATTACGAGAGGAGCTCAGGAACGCGACGCTAACAGTCACGGGTAGGGTTGCGCGCAAATCAACGTCAGCGGGTCGGGAAGCAAAACCGGCCAAACCGTTTCCTTCCCTGGCGCGTACTCGGCGAAAGACCCAGGCATCTTAGTCAGCATCTACAACAACCAGGGTAAGCCTGTGGGGAATGGACCCTACAAGATTCCTGGACCTCCTGTGCTCCAGTGTTAAGTACAGTTTCCGCAAGGGATGGTTAAGTAGACTGAACTGCCTTGCCTCCTAGGTGGTGAGATGTCGGGAAACAGGACTAGAACACTCTGCAAACCTCATCCAAGGTCGTAGATACAATATGTATTAGAACACCTAGAAGATAGGTTTATGTTAGATCCCTCCCGCAAGGGCATGTACTTAGATTGTGTGAATCCATGTAATCATGTACAATTTCTATCAGCGTCTACATAACGGAATACTATGTATACATAGACGAGTATGATGACGATGGAGTGAATCCAGTTAACTATGTGGTCATTCCTGGAACGGTGATGACGTAACATTGCCCAAAGGGAGCCCCTTGTGGTAACCAGCTAACTCGCTGGGCTGCCTTCAACATAGGACTACATGTTTCATCCTCTTCTCGGCCTGGATAAACTCTGTAATAGACAGTACAAAGTATACAGTTTTTTGATTCCCCGCTGCCCACCATTGTTTCTTCCGGACCCGCGATTGGAATCGTCAACCCTGCTGCGGCTCCATGGCTGCCCCCAGCACGCCCCACGACGACCGCCTCAGCGTGGTTGCCAGTGACTTTGCGACGCCCAACCACACCGAGCGACGGGGTAGATTCGAGGAGGACTTCGATGCGCGGACGCGGGGGTCCTCGGTCTTGGGGGGCGGCGACGAGCGTCAGAGGGACAGGCTCGAGCAGTCGGCATCGCGCGCCTCCATCTTGAACCAGGGCGCGGCACCCTCGAGAAGCGGCACCCTCAAGAAGAGGGCATCGGTCAAGCGGTCGGCCAGCCTCAAACGTAGTGGCAGCCGCAAGAGCCTGCATGCCGGGAGCATACGCGGCGTGAGCATTGAGGACGACGGGTACGCCGACAACAAGGCCAGCAGCGTCTTCTACACGCCTGTGCCGACGTCTGGATCGCCGACGGAGATTCTCGCCAACCGCTTCCAAGGTGCGTATATAGTTGGTGTTGAGTGAGGTGTATGGTCGCTGCGATTCACTAACATGTCCCAGCATGGCGTAAGTTGCTCAAGGACCTCATCGCCTACTTCCGCGAAATCGCAGCCTCGTACGACCATGGTAGCAAGGCTCTCCTCAAGGTCTCCAACGTCATCAACAACACCAATGCACCCTCCATGTTCTTGACCGAGGGCGGCCTCAACGACGCCAACCGTATCCTGCGCGATTATCACAAGCAGGCCTTGACCGAGGCGAGCAAGGCCAAGGACATCCAGTCCGACGTCATCAACCAGCTCTCCGGCCTGAGGGCTGACCTGGGCCAGAAGATCAAGGAGATCAAGTCGCTCAGCGGCGACTTCAAGAATTCCGTCGAGAAGGAAAAAGAGACGACGCGCAAGTGTGTCGCTGCTCTTGAGGAAGCCCTGGCTCTGGTTGACTCCGACCCCGCTGCCATCGCCGGCAAAGGCGATCCTTTTGTGGTGAGGCTCGGTGTGGACCGCCAGGTCGAACGCCAGATTGATGAGGAAAACTACCTCCACCGCGCCTATCTAAATCTCGAAAACTCGGGCCGAGAATTGGAGTCGATCGTGGTGGGTGAGATCCAGAAAGCCTACAACGCTCTCGCCAACATCCTGAAGCGCGAGGCCGACGAGAGCTACTCCACCATTGAGAAACTGCGGAGTGGCCCACTCGGAATGCCTCGAGATCAGGAGTGGGACCAGTTTGTTCGCAAAGACCCGCACTTTGTGGATCCGGACCTGCCTCTGCGGAGACTGCAGGACATTGAATATCCCGGTAAAAACCACCCTGCTGCCGTCGAAGTAAGGGCTGGCATGCTCGAGCGAAAGTCAAAGTACTTGAAGAGCTACACACCTGGCTGGTACGTATGATTGTCCACCTTTTGTGCCGACGAAACTGATCTGTCCAGGTACGTGCTTTCACCAACGCACCTGCACGAGTTCAAGAGCGCAGATCGTATCTACACGCAACCACCCGTCATGTCGTTGCTTTTGTCTGATCAAAAGCTTGGGAGTCACTCGCAACCTGGTAGCAGTTCTCACAAGTTTGGTAAGTGCAGCGACACCGTTGTAGCGCTCAAATGCATGCTTGTATGGATCTAAAGCTGAACCGCTGCAGTCCTTAAAGGTCGACAGACTGGGTCGATGCATAGAGGGCATACATGGGTCTTTAGGTGCGTACACCCTTTCTTATTCCACCCGCACCTTAGCTGATCTTGCAAAGAGCCGAAACGTACGACACCATGTTGGCATGGCGTGACGACATTCAGAACTTGATTGACAAGACTGGCGACGAGCGCGACGCCTTTGTTCGCCGTCAAACACACCGACGCAGCATGAGCGCAGGCAGCGCACGCTCGATGAGCTCTGGGGGCGATCTTGACGAGGATGAGGCAGATGCCATACCCTTTTCCACGGAGATCGGACAACAACCTGTGGAGACCGAGCCCCAGCGAACCAGAGAGCGACCGATAGGTGGGCGATTCCCCAGCGATATAAGTGACCGTCACTTACAAACGCCGCTTGCGTTGGACAGTGACAGCTCATCGGAGATCGATCATGGCATAACAACCATTCAAGGAGGTCCACAGGGATCCCGCCCGCCGTATATTATCGATTCCATGGCTCACGATCACGCTCAACAGCCTAAACAAGCTCAGCCTTATGCCAGCCAGAACCCGTACGAATATGTTCCCAACCGTGTTTCTCAACAGCCGCCTCCAGCTGTCTTGCAACAGCAGACGTCCTACTTCGCAAACAATCCTCCCCCTCAGCCCCAGCAACAAGCACCTGCCGTTCAGCAGTCATCCATCCAGCGTCATGACAGTACGTATGGCGACTGGATGGCACCGGCAGCGGGTGTAGCAGGTAGTGCAGCTTTCGGGGCTTTGGGTGCAGATGCATATCGCCATCGTCAACAGCAACAGGAACAGTCTCTTCAACCCCAACCCGAAGCCGAGCAGCAGCGCGGAACCGATGTTTTACAGGGTGCGACCGAAGCCGCCTCCATCCCCGAACGCCATCCCGACTATACGGCTGCCCCGTCAAATCCGGCAGCACTGGCATCCGTTTCCGCTCCTAAACCTGCAGCCTCTCAACCCGACAGCCTCGCTACCACACCCCCTTCAAACGTCCAGCCTTTTTTAGGCACAGCTGAGGCACTCCCCACTGCAACCGCCAGTGCCTCTAGCAAAGCTGTCAATGGCGGAGCAGAAATGCCGAGTGCTGTGCGAAGACAGAACACGGATATGAGTGTGTCGGATTTACATGTCCCGGGCCAGTATCCAAAGGCTCCTCCTAAATCCTAGGAAGTTCATACGAGAAGCGCCTTTTCGAATGGATCTTGCCCAGGGTAGATTTCTGCTAGTGTTACGCGATGGGACTTGCAAATTGACGTGCCAACGAACAAGGGATATGCGCGGGCGAATACGAATTGGTGTTTCACAGGTAACGTTTTACGAGTAACTGGGATTGGTATGGGATTTAGAATGGGGGAGTTGATAAAGGGCACACACACACACACATATGGCGATGATGCGTTTCCTGTGCTTCACCTATGGTTATTTATTCTCATTGCCGGCTACCATATTTCATGCATGTATTTATATACTGTCGAATGTCTTCTTTTCCATTCCATTCCATTCTATTCCATTTCCTCGTAGTTGTAGCGCTCGTTTACAGCGTGGGCGGTAATCGGATCGACTTTCTAACTAATATTGTACTTGCACCGTTCGCACGCGAGTCCGATTTATCCTGTTGGGCATGAGAGCTCAGGCATCGTCGATTGCAGCGGGATATGTCATGATCGTGCGTTGGCAAGGCATTTGGCACAACATGGCTCCACGACACAGGAGATGACCAGAATAAAGTCCAATTCAAGCAAGGGTATCTGCATGCAAATGAACACCCGCCGATACCGTTCCGGCTCGCTGTTCAATCCCACCCGAATGAATACTTCTCCGTTACCGAACCAGGTTGGTTTGGCACGTCGGTTGGTTGCTTGGTTCGTATAACCATTACAGGTGCCCAGACTGCTTTGCTATGCTCCATACAGACCATACAAATGCTCCGCTCAAGATGCATAATCTGACGATGGCTATGCATTGTTACCCCAGCGCTAGAAGACCTCTACCAACCTAACCATGTACTTCATTAATTACCAATGGACCCATCACCATAAGTTCGCTCATCCGCAACATCAAAATTCCTATCCTGACATGGCGAGCGAATCATCCACACCGTTGATGACAGGAATACTTCCAAAGTCGTCTACGTCCTTCATCTCGGTATCCTGTTCGTTCTTAACATTCGGGATGCGGCGACAGACAGCCTCCATGTAATCCGCGGCGAGGTCCTCGCGGACATATACAATGCCTGTAGGAACACCGATATTCGTGCCCTCAATCCTCTTGAGAATGTCTTCCTCCTTGCATTCATCCACATACTCGTCGTTGTATTTGCGCCAGATCTTATTTTGGAAGTCGTAAATATAGATCCAGTAATGGCCACTGGCAGCTGTACCCGAGTGCATGAATATGGAATGGAGACGGTACGGATGGTCTTTGCAATGGGCGAATATGTTGTTTATTTCCTCTTCCAGTTGGCTCATTTGCTCCTCCACCTCTTCGATTTGTGGGCGGAGCTCTTTGGCGCGTTGTCGTAGCTGATCGGAGAGCTCAGTCGTCTTTGTTTCGGTCTCATCGGTGGCTTCGGTGGCTTCGGCGGCTTCGGCGGTTGACAGGGCGGCTTCTTTTGCAAGACTCTCGGCGAGAGTGGCTGTTTGCTCGAGAATGCTTGGCAGAGTCATGGGGTCTTTGTTGACTTTGAACTCCGTCTCTTTGAGCATACCTCTGCGCTTCTTTAAATTCCGTAATCTGATCTGCAACTGCCACTGCCGTTCGCGAAGCTCATGTAGTTGATCCCGGGAAAGAGAAGTAGTCGAATCTCTGTAGCGATCCATATAGATAACTGGGTCCAAAGCTACATAAGATTCGTCTCTGTAATTGGTTCCCTCCATCCATTGTGCGCGGCGTGCCTGTATAATTTGGACAGGGGGCGATCGTTGGATGAACTCGTACTTGATGACACCCGGCTCAGCCTCGTCCAGGGCAAATTCTGTGTCCAAAGCAGCATATAGCTTTCGAGTGCGGTCGGTGAGCGTGACGGTTATTGCATCCTGAAGTTGAGTCGTTCTTGAAGTTTCCTTGCCATCCTCGCTCTTCATCCGAACTATTGTGATATCGGAATAGAAGAGCTTCTTGATGATGTCGTCCTGCTCGTTGTCACCCAAGAAACCATCACCCCGGAATGCGCAAGATAGCAGATCAAAGATTTGATTTATGGACTCGGAAGCATCTTGCTGTCTCGCCGCTGCTTCGGCCGCCTGAAATTCGGCTGCTTCGGTAGGCTCAGGCCTTGGAGGAATTGGAGGAGGGCGTGAAGGGGGTTCTGGTTTTATATCAGCAGCGGAATCCGTGAGGTCCATGGCTTTCATAGAATTGGCATCACTTTTCGCGTCGTCATCACCCATGGCTGAATCCGCAGGTGAGGGAAGCTTGGATCCATGAAGACCTTGTGGAGGAAGCATGGGCCCTATAAAGGCTGCATCAGTGGTCACCTCGGGAATACGTGTACTTTCTGCTGGCAGAGCGACATCCCTTTCCAAGGCTTTTATTGCTAAAAGTCTAGATGGACGGACGGCAGATGTGGGTTCAGTGATCATCTGTTCGAACAACTTGCGCAGTTCACGCACAACTGCGTTTGTTGAGTCAGTTTTGGATTCAATCCAACATATTTTCTTGGAACTTACAGATCTGGCCTCTCTCCACCTTCTTACGTGTGACAGCCAGACGGCCCACCTTCTTTTTTGCCAGAGCCTCCGGAGTCAGTTCCTGCATATGATCCTCACAGTTAAGCACCTTTTCTCGAAGGGCTTTATTAGTGAAGAGGAATTGCAGCACGCTGTTTAGGTAGCAGGTGTTGCCGATATTGCAACAGCCCACGGGCCAGGTCGCCGGAGGATGTTGTGACCGTGACGGCTGGCTACTGACGTTCTTCTTCTGATCATTTTGAACTAGTGTCAGCGCTTCCGTGTATTTGGCTTCGCTCTCGGGCTGGGATTGTTTGAGCATGTTAACGGAGCTGACCAACACTTGTAGATCAAGAGTGGCTGTCCTATCATCGATGCCGAGAATCGCGTATGCTTCGGCTACATCCATTTCGCTATCTTCCATCTCGCCATTGGCCAAGAAGTCTCGCAATCGTTGACTGTTCCGATGCTCTGCAATGATTCCGACCGCCTTTCTCGCGGTGTCTTTGTTCGCAGGATTGTCACCCGTCTTGATAGTGTACATGGTTCGAACAAAATCATCGGCTGCAGTGGCGTCGAGGTCCAGCCAGGAGAGGGCTTGTTCATATGTTTCAATCGAATCAAAAGCTGCTCGCTTGATTTCTTCGCTGTTGCGGGCGTAACCGATGGTTTGCAGGTTCCTACGGGTTTCTTCCAGCATGGAAGGGCCAATGTCGGATATGCGAGATTTGAAGACGTTAATTACGTGATCGTCATTGATGGCGCTGCTGTATTTGGGGTCGATACCGATGGATCTATATGCATCGTCGACGTCTTTCCTAGTGCGACAACCCTGTGACTCGAGTATCGCAACTTCGGTGCGGAGGAGTTCGCTGCTTCTGCCAATGGCAATGTTCTGGAGTCCTTCAAAGTAGTATGGGGCGTTCAAGGGGTCGGCGGTGATTTGGCGATGATAGGCGAAGAGTAGAAGGTGGTCGGCAAAGTCTCCGACTGCGCCCAGTCCAGCGTAGTATGGATGATCTTCCTCATGGTTGGTACTCCGCGTGGTGCGACCTGCGGTCTTCTCGTAGTCGGCGCAACCCAGTAGTCGCTCAATATCAGGGATGGATGTCGTTGGATGGGTAGGGGGGCGTCGAAGGGCAGACCGCTCATTCTCTGGGAAGGCGAGAAGAATGGCATTGAGTTCATGGCGGGCGTCCTCGATTAGAGTCCTCTCGGTGGGAGTTGGCTCTGGCAGGTCGACAGGGTAGCGGACGGCTGGGGGCGTTGGAAGGTGCCATACCTCGGAAGCAGCGCCTTCATCGTCCACTTCCACGGCGTCGGTGAAGCCCAGCTTTTTCAGGATAGCATCGCAATCTTTGCCAAATGTCTTGAGGAACTTGCGGTTTAGGAGGGGGATGCGCGACTTTCCCTTCACGGGATTCAGGCTGTCCTGCAGATACGTGTTCAGGAAGTCGATGGCATCGATGCGGCGGGCCATACTGGCGTCGGCACGGTCCCCTGCGATGCGCTTAGCATCCTCCCAGCGCTTGCGGAGCACCGCCTGGTCAGTCAGGAGGTGGATTTCGGCGTCGGTGAGGCGGGGCGGGGTCACGCGTATCTGCACATCCACAGGACACCGCGGACCGGAGCATGAGAAGGTCATGGTTCGCGGCACGGTCTGGTTGCCCCCGATGGACACGTCGTCCTGGCCGTCGTCGCTCAGGAAGAGAAAGTGGTGTATAGGGAACCGGTCGCTGGCCCGTCGGCACGGCTGATCCTTGGGGCCGTCATGGTAGTGGGTAACGATCACGTCAAAGTGCCAGCGACACTTGCTGCAGAATGAGGCCACCTGGTACACGACGGTCGGCTCGCAGTCCTCGTTGGGCTCGGGGACGCATGTTTGCTCGTCCTTGCGCGTCAGTATGTGCCTGCAGTTCCTGGACGACACGGCAGCCTGCGGGGGGCTGTCTGGGTCGAAATGAGGCGGCGACGAGGTGAGGAGGTTGCGGCGGGCGCGCAGCTCGAAGCGGGCATCGTATGTGAGAAGGTCCTGCAGCAGCCGGGGCGCTGTCTTGCCTGCACACACGGGTTAGCGGGGAGTTGTATACATGTCGAATGACGTCTGAAGGATGTTTGTAGTGGGTTGCTCACCCGGTCTGCTCGCCGTCATGGCAGTCAGTGGAGGAGCGCTCGTCGGCGGTGCTCTGTCGTGCGCCGGGCTCTATCTCGCAAGTGGGCGCATCCGCGAGATCGAAGAGCCAGAACAAAAATGGAGGCGAAGAAGACGAAGACGAAGACGAAGACGAAGACCAAGACCAAGACGACGAAGAAGAACAAGACGGAGAATTGCTTAATCAGAACGAGAAACAGTTTGGGCATGACGATGTAGGCAGCCCTGCCAAGCCTCAAGCTGTGGCTAGTGGGGGTCTGCTTGTTGCTTCACCAGAGCGTCGAGCTCCGCGTAACCATTCCCATTCACAGCCGGCGAGCATCGACTACACCCCCCATGGCCGCTCAACCCGAGACCTTCCAGCCGCGAGACACGCTCGTCAACACTGCGCGCACCGGCCTGTTGTTGGCGGCGTGTGGCGCCATCTTTGCCGGCACCCAAAACTCCCTGAGGAAGCAGAATGTCGGAGCCATGGGCATCATCACCCGCTCGGGCGGCATCATCGGTATTTTCGGTGTGTAGCGCATCTCGTGCACCCTGTGCATGCCATTGGATGCTGGCCGGAGCTAATCAGTCTGTAGGGGCCGTTGGAACCTCGTTCCAGTTCACGGTGGACGCGGCTGCGAACTTGCGGCAAAAGGACGATGCCTACAACGACGCAATAGCTGGCTTTGTGGCCGGAGCGTCCATCGGAGTGGCCCGTATGTGCTCGTCCAGCAGGATGCCGGGTTGCTGCTAACAATGCCAGGACGGAGTATCCCCTTCATGCTAGGTGCTGGCGCCACCTTCAGTACCGTCATGGCCGCGTACAAATATACCAACGGCCTCACCGGCTACGAACAACAACAAGATGAGGATGAGGTGGAGCGCAGGGAGCAGGCGAAGAAGTTGCGCCGGCGGCCATTGCAGGAGACCCTTGAACAGCTTGGCGAGGGTCGAGGTGAGCTATACATCGTTCCTACTCTACCACCTCACTAACCCCACCAGGGATTTATGGTCCTGGATATGAAGAGCGGAGGAGAGAGCGTTTACTGGCGAAATACGGCATCGATGTAAAGGAGGCCCAGGAGCAGCACAGGACGAAGAATGTGAACTCCACAGCAAGCCTTTAAAGGCGAAACTCTGTACCTATATATTTAGAATGCGCAACCAAGTTCAGTATTTTCCATGTATCGTTAGTCTTCTCAACGAAAACAGAACCTTGCTCTGACGTGAACTACAATTGACCTTGCCCAATGAACTCTTCCATCACCGTAAGCAACAACAATCATATGCCATGTACATCATCTAGAGTACACACCGTAATCATTATAATAATTTTCTCAGTAAAGATATTGAATAACAACCATGTGTTATCTTCATATAGAGCATGTACTGCCATGACCATTATGCTTAGCCCAGTATCTAGAGGAAAGTATTGACACTGTCAGCAAGGAGATATTGCGCACGGACTCCCATGTGCTAATGCTCGTTAGTGCGCCCCATCCCGGTCCACTAATTGGCCGTTGAACTCCACGCCAAACCTTAAGTTAACCGACGACGACGCCTGAACGAGCGAGAATACGTATCAGTGATGGCTGTTGGTGATTTGAAAACGTCTTTCCATCATGAGGCCGTACAGAAACTCCGCTATTAATCGAAATCTCGGTAAGGATGATGAAAGTCGAGCGCCTATCATAAGCCCGAGATGGTAGCGTTGATCCGATATAACCTGCAATTACGTTAGTAAAGTCCGCGGTGTTGTGAAAGATGTAGTACCGGAACAATTCCAACAGTACGAACGCCTGTGAGACAGAAAGATACGTGGATAAAAGATCGATCGGGGGCATTCTCAATGACTTACCTTCGCATGACTACAAAAGAGATGGCCGTGGAATATACAAATCCAACATCGGTAACATCATTAGATTGATGACCTTGGGGCCTGTGTATCGCGCCATTACCTACTACTCCAACCAGCCAGCAGCTAGATATAGCCAAGGGAGAGGTCTGGCGACACGCGGTGAGGGCTTATCCAACCGAAGCGACGAAGAGACGCGAGTTTTGCAAAACAGTCGAAGGAATTGGCAACTGTGCGAAGGTGGGGGGGGGACACTCTGCAACGTTATATGTGGGTGTTGGTTCAAGGGTTGCGACTGACTCCTAAACTTTCTGCAAAAACTCCATAAAAGGAGGATACATGGTTACATGGACGAGGGGGGTAACGGAGAAAAGACTCAACACTGTCTCTGTGTAGCCGTATTTCTTCTTTAGCATACCAGACGAGGTCAGCACTTTGCAACGTCTCATCCTGGAGATGTTCTACGAGTGCAGGTGGCACAGATGATTCAGAGGACACGTGCAAGCCGCCACTCGACAAGTTGAAGAATTATCGATGCCTTCTTCTGAGCTTGTAGTGTTTCAGTTTTTGTATCCACCCGGAAACGGGATTTCTTCCCTTCTATGATGGAATTTCCCGCTCCAACAAGCCCTACTTCAGCCATTTCTCTCTCTAAATATTCACTCTATACTAGGTGGTTGAATGTTGCCCTCAAAACATCATAACTTTTTCTACGACCCAATGACGGCCGCTCCTCACTATGACGGCAGTTTGAGTTGCAGCGTAGGCCTGGTCGGTGTTGCAAGGTTCTGTGTTTTCCTAAAACGCTCCCCAATGTGGCAGGTTTCCTGGGTAAACAAAAGCCTCAATTTCTAAAGTAACTCCAGCGACGGTCGCGCTCCTCCCTGTTGGCAGCAGGTCGAGTGATGCATGGAACTCAGCTGTTGTTGCAATTTGAAGTTGCAGCAGAGACCCTGGGAAATCAAAACTCTGTTTGCTGCTTTCCATTTTCTATTTTCCATTTTCCATTTCTATTTTCAGTTTTCAGTTTTCAGTTTTTAGTTTTCAGTTTTTCGTTTTTCGTTTTTCGTTTCGCGTATTAGACAGCGATACGGAGCAGGAACACCGACGAGTACACCTCCACTATATTAGTCAAATATCGAGGAGCGTGTTGAAAATGAACTTTGCTCCATTCCTTGACAAGAGACAGCTGGGCACAGCAAATTCCACCAGCTGAAGTTCCTTGTGAGGCGCCATTCTCATTGAATTTTGTTATTCGACAAAGGCGCTACATAGTGGGCTACGAAACGCTTTTTGCTCAAAAAGAAAAAGGCGTGTAGGCTGCTGCAGCTGTTGCGGACCGCGCACATGCAGGTTCAGCCCCACTTAATACTCTTTGACCTATGACTGATCTTATGTCGTAGAAGTGTGCGTAAGGGTAATTAACCCCTTATTGCTCTTGTCTACACTCGTATTGGGCCACCTTCATGGCTAAGTCTGTTTTGCTTCGACTGTTAATCGGTAGTAATGCTAGTGTGCTGAAACACATGCGGCCGGTTGAATGCTGAACGTAATGAAAAGGATAATCCGTTCGTGTGTTGCCAAAAGGAAAGGGAAAAAAAGATATTATGGAAGGGGATTGTAGATCCGAGACCTGAGAGTTTTACTAATTTACTAAGAAGAGCGACGGAATACGAAGCATTCAATGTAGCGATTGAGAGAGATTTTGGGACGAGAATTGTTTTTGCTAATTAATGATGGTTTGAGTATGCCATCTAGCTGGGTATGCAAAACGCCTTATAACTCCAATTCGAGCAACCCCCCGAACGTGCTCATATACCTGAAAATGCCACTTAATCGCCCTAGCAGCCCACTCGTCAATTCCGACAAACCATGCCTAACCTACAGATTTTTCTTCCTCGGCAACGTCTTCGTACATTCAGTCAAGTCCTTCAAATTTTGCACGCCCAACAAACTCATCCTCACGTAAGCCTTTGCATAGTCCTCGTTCCAATGAGGCTGATTTCCGACAAACGCATTCCACTCATCGCTGATTTTGGGATGCGTGGACAAAACCTTGTCGGACGGCAGCACGAAAACCTTTTCGTTCTTGCCGGCGTTGTTGTTCAATGTGTCGTTGTAGAACTCGACGTCCCATACGCCTGGGGTGGTGTCGAGGGGCATGCCAGCAGCACTCGGATCGACAAAGCGCTGTTTGGCGGAGGCGTGAGCACCGACAAGGGCAGCAAGGTCGTGTGCACTGAAGCCTTTTCTTTGGAACAGCGCGATGAGGTTGTCAGCACTGTCGTTGACGTCTGGAAGTTTGCCGGTCGGGTTTGCTCGAGTGGCATCCTTGCGGCCAACGAAGGTGCGGACGCGAGGGCCCTTGGGGCAAGTGATGGTAGCGTGGTTGTGGGCATATTGCGCGAGATCGGCATAGCCAACTTTGTAGGTGGATTGCACGGTGCGGAGGAGTGTGCGAACACTTTGCAGTCCGTTGTTCTCCGGTCGAGTCTCTTCATTGAAGTTCATCATGAGGGATCCATCGGCCCCCCCGAACGATGAGTCTTTGTCCCATGCTCCGGCATCGTGGAAGCCAAAGCGGACAGCGGCACGGGCGTTGTCGTTGCACTGTCCATCCGGGCCAGTGAATAGCTTTGTGAGCTCGGTTGAGACATCGTACCCTAAGGTTGTGAGCATGTGCGCTAATGAAAAACGAATGGGTCATACGTACAAGGGCAGCAGGCGTCAAGGGTCGTCAAGCAAACGAGGGGTTTGGAGGAGATTTCATCGTTGATACTAGACTTCGCACCGCTAAGGACATCCTTGATGAGTTTTTGGACTGAGTTGAGGATACCCGTGAGCAAGTCTTCAATAATGCCAGGTGCTGCCTCTCGTTGCTCCAAGGGTCCGGCTGCAGCGAGAAAGACCAGAGAGAGGAGTGGCAAAACTGCAATAAGTTTGTGAAGCATATTGACTGACGTGAAGTTGGAAAGAAAGAAAGAATGAATGAATGAATGAATGAAAGGATACTGATGCCTCAAAGCGATGAAGGCCAGTTGACGATGGAATGAGGGTTGCTGGGTAGCCTGTTATATAGACATCTCACCTGAGCCTGGCTTCTACAAGCCTCACTCTTTATGATCTACCAAGGCAATAACTCCGAGGACATAGACTGCATTACTGCTTCTGTAGGCAACTACTCGTCACCTAAGCGTACCAAAATATTCCAGGGATAGGAGTTCGAGTTTGTCGGCTCTTGGCCTCGAATACGAACAAGCCAGGGGTTGAGGCAAGCTCGACAAGTTGGTCCAAACTATGCCTGCTCTT
This sequence comes from Helminthosporium solani, assembly GCA_022560085.1. Lineage (NCBI taxonomy): Eukaryota > Fungi > Ascomycota > Dothideomycetes > Pleosporales > Massarinaceae > Helminthosporium > Helminthosporium solani. Next base: position 55,274 of record JAFISD010000001.1, on the reverse strand, counting down.
ATGACGATTGCGTTGATGCTGAATGGTCAATTCTTGCAAGTATGGCGAATTGGGTTGAACACCAATATCGATTTTGGTCGTCAAGTTGCCCCAAGCATATGGGTGAGAGTGAGGGTGGCGGTGGCTCTCCCGCATTTAGCGTACTATAGTAGGTCTCAACCCACGATGAGCTCAGCTTTAGCACATGGGTAGTGCTGTTTAGCTCGCGTAATGGTCCGAGTTGAACAGAGGCTATGCACCTGGCACGGCAGGCCAGCACGCCAGGTCGAGAGAGTCACAGTGTGGAAGACTGACATTGTTTTGGTTCCCACGAGGCCAATCATCGGGTAGTGCCATATGTGAAACGATAGATATAGCACGTCAGGGTCTCTTCTTCGACCGTGTCGAGTCGTGCCTAGCGTGCAGCCTAGTCAGCTAGCCCAAGCTTTGGCTGTCCGATTCAACATTTCTCTACCCCTTTTGAGTAATTCCGTACTAGACTTCGGGTTGAAGATCTTCCATGGCCAACTCCACAAGCGAATAGAACCCATCTGGACTAGTAGTACTCCGTAGGATGGGGTGCCTTCATGTCGAAGGCTATGACTCCAGACGCTCTGGTCTGCCATTTGTAGAGCCACGCTTTGCCGATCAAATGAACTACAGATTCTGGAGACAATTAGCTCATACGCTTTTACAGTCTTAAGCGGAGGATTTACGACCCGGGATTCTTGAACATGACTAAGTTATAAGCGGTGTGTGGACATGCGGCCCTGCACGTTGGCCCAAGATTAGAGTGATGCGAGAAATCCTGGCACCCTGGGTGCCTGGATCTAAAAGATTTGTGCATGTGCGGCAACCATGCGATCTACATACTAAGCACGGCAGTCCGCAGAGCGGGGACCCGGCCAAGAAGAGTGTCGGCAAACACCCTAGATATGCTCGCTGTTGTTAGAAGAAACTGGCTGTTAAACGGTGTTAATACTTTGCTATGCTAGCAATGCAAGAAACTTTCCTTCCGACAGATCGTCCAACGCCCCAAGCTCTCGCTCGATATCCTTCACTTGACTCGAAGCTTGGCACAGGAGCTGCAGCTGACGCATGTCCACAACTGCATATCTCAGACTCCCATCCTGCTAAATACGATGTTGCGCAACATGTAACGGGCCAGCGTCTGATGCTGAAATTAAGGTTTGTTTATTCGAGAAAACAATACTTTCCTGCAGCTGATTTGCATAGCCGATGTAGAAAAAGCTACTACATCGATGAATGCATTGCTTGGATTACTCTTTTGAGACCGTTGCTTGAGAGAGGAGTTTACGATGGAGTTTTCTGGCTAGCCCGATTTCTGTCCAACGGCTCCACAGCGGTCGAATGGCTGTAATTGGAGATGTAAGGAAAGCAGTGACCCAAGCGGTGACCCAGGCCGTCGTATCTTGGTGACTGCTAACTAATCGTGTCCAGCGACTTCTATCATAGATAGGCCCGAATAGAAACACGAAGATGCCCAAGTAAAATAATTCGAGCGAGCATAGGCGCGACATGTAGAGGTGGACGGAGTACTCCGTATATGCGTGGCGTTCAAACATTTGATGGCAGTCTTTGCGTCCATTGTTGTCCAACGCAGATGACTATGGTCACGTCGAAAAAGCAGGGTTCGACGAACTGATGTGCAAGGAATGGCGCCTGCATGCAGGTTCAGAGGGGGCTGGAGGCAGCCCGCACGGATGGTGTGCGGGAATTTTGTGAAGTCAACAAAGCCGGTCCGCAATGCCTCGAGTTACTGATGTTGGCCAACTCTGCCGGATCCACAGTAGCATCTCAGTCTGCATGGCCAAGAAGCATATTCCAAGTACAGAGATACGAACACGAGACTTCCAGACCTTGGGATCGGCTTGAGTGGTGAAGCCAGGCAATGCGGTCAAAAACGCGATTCCATCCCCAGGCCCGAGCAAGACGATTTCGAGTGAATGATATGCTGCAAGTCTGATGACTGGGGGACTGAAAGTCTCAGTAGACATGTCTGTAGCCTGGCAAAGCAGAACCGCGGTGCTTTTAGCTCTATGCCTTCTAGAAGCTCTGTTCATACAATGTGGGCCCTGCAACTTGCGTGTTCTGTACGGGTACGACATCGTATTACGGAGTAGGCATGCGTCAGACCCACGGGAACGCACGAAATGCCGAATACGTATTGAAAAGCTAGATGGTTGATGTGTCGGCCTTTGTCTCGTGTTTCCGTATGGGCCTGTGCCCTCGGACTCAACTATTGAGGCTGTCAGTGGCGTGTTGATCCGGGTACTGCATGCTAGATGATAAGCGCATAGTACCATATAACTGCCATCGTGGCTGGTGCACGTGTGTGGCAACCTTTACGTATTATACGAAGTGGTCATTCAGTCTGGTCTATAAGTAGATACCAGACGGGTGCACTAGCATCGAGTGCGTAGCGATTATGTGATAATCATGTGACCAAGAGAGTGACTCCGTGTCAATGACGCGTGATGCATGACGCGTTCTTATCGATAACCCTCAACACTCCTGGTTTCACGCACTTGAATCCAACACAGTGACAGCCGTAACCCGTGACCCGTAACCCACCATGCCTCTAGGCTTCGAGCGGCTGAACGAACGTACTCAGCGTCCGAATGCCCTCATCAACTTCATCCGCCCACTCCCCGGCTCCTCCACCAGCACTGCTGAAAGCATCCTGAACCGTGTCGCAGCAGTATGTTTTCCTTTCATGAAAGCCAACATGATTCTCGTCCAGGCCCTCGAGGAGTTTCCATTCAACACCGAGTTCGTTGGCCGTAACTTCAACGCTGGCGAGGTTATACAACTCGTCCTCAAAGACCGCAACGGACGATGGCTGCCCCAGCGCATGGTGGAAATGGTGATGGTGCATGAGCTGGCGCATTGCAAGCAAATGAATCATTCCAAGGCATTTTGGCGAGTGAGGGATGCGTATGCGGTGGACCTGAGGGCGCTGTGGGCCAAGGGCTACACAGGGGAGGGCATGTGGGGTAGAGGTCGGGGTTTAGAGAGTGGGGAGGTGCAGAGGGAGAGTGTCGACCCAGGCGACGTACCCGAGCACCTTTGTGGAGGAACGTATGGACGATCCCGGAAGCGGAGGAGGGTAAAAATGCCAAAGGAAACGCCATCCTATGCCGAGAGAAAGCAACGCCGCATACTCAAAAAGTTTGGCGCTGGTGGACAGGAACTGGGCGCAGATGATGATACCAAAATCAAACTAGAGGGCGGTGTCACGAAGAAAGCCAAGCCGAGGGTAGCAGGAAGTGCACGAGGGAGAGATCTTCGGGCTGCAGCGGCGCTTGCACGATTTGAGTCGGCTAAGGAGGAGGAGGTTGAAGTCAGCAAGGAAGAGGCGTCTGAGAGCGAGGCAGAGGATGAAGGTGACTATGATGAAGGCGGTGCTGCCATCGATGTCGACGGGAAGAGGATGATAGACGACAAGGGCCGGGCACTGGTCAGGATCTGCGAAAAGGAGGATGAGAAAGACGGTAACGCGCAAAGGGAGATGGCTGAATTGGAGGGACTTGGACCGACCACACAGAGAACCGACATAACTGCACCAGCAACAAAAAGGTCTTCAGTTCAGACACAGACATGTCCTGTGTGCTCACTGATGAACGAATCTGGCTCGTTGACCTGCATGGTATGCTCTCATGTGCTAGACCCACACCTGGTCGCAAATCACTGGAAATGCAGCAGTCAATCATGCAAGGATAGCAAATATATCAATTCAGGGGATGCAGGTCGCTGCGGGGTCTGCGGCGCTGCAAAGGGTGGCACATGAAGGATGATGAATGAGACAGAAGCACTGTAAATGACGAGTATGATACCCAACAATGACAATTCGAAACAGAAGCTACAACATGCACAAGAAAGATAGCTTCGCTCTACCAGTTCACTTGGGATACTTGACAAGGACCATACATACGTCGATCGACAGTCCACACCAAATGAAGCCTAGCGTGCCAAGAGATACCTCCGCAACTTGGAGAGAGCTTCGGAGCTTGAATTTGTGTCATGCAACAACAAACGTCAATCTCGCCATCACGTCACCCTCAACCTGAGTCCCTCCACGCCAAATCGTCTGGACGATTTACATTGTAGGGCGACCCCGTACGGCCATTGACGCAATGGCACCCCGACTCTTTGTCCCGACTGTCCGCACAGCTTTCCGCAGCATCCCTCGCCTCCATGTCCCCGCACGGAATTTCCAAACAAGCCCGGCTTTGAGAGCGGAAGTAGTGGCTAGTGCCCCAGCGAAGAAACCTGTGGGCGCTTTCAGGGGAGGGTGAGTGCTATCTGTCTCTACCAAGTACTTCGAAGTCTCGCAGAAATTGGAAAGACGGTATGAGGAGGATAAGAGTGGCGATCAGAATGAAGAATGAGATATCGAGGCTGACAAGGAGGCTAATAGGTTGTTTGGCTTCCTGCTCGGTGCGACGACAGCCGGCGCGGGCATGTACTACTATGTCATCGACGAGTACCGCGTCTCGAACGAGCTCTTGACCGAGGACATCTATGTACGTCATCCTACAGGCAAGATCATAACACATGATTCTATCGCCTGATTTCGTATTGCTACTGACTCGATATAGGCACTCCAGTCCGCCGTGCAACGAATAGAAACCTACGTCAAGACACTCGAGGAGAAAGTGGATTCAAAGAGGAAGTAGAGATTGGATGCTACCGATAAGGGCAGGACGTGATGGCCAATTGAGCAGAAAACAACCCTGGGATGTGTGGGTGTGTGGGTGTGGGTGTGTGCCTGCGTGTAAGGCTTCTGAGAAACTGTGCTGTGATGTGATATTTATAAGTCCGTTCAACTTACGGTGGGCTTTCTTTGAACTGGGTGAGAACCTATCAACCAATTTCCTTCTCCTTTCCAAATGCTTCTAGCTTGTTGTAAGCATCATCTGTATCCTAGCTCCATGGGTGTCTTTCCCAAGAATATGTATTTCATGCAGTTGTACCGTCGAATTACGAAGATGTTGCGTGAGTTTGTCTCAAACAGTGTCGGCAAACATTTTGTCACTGGTCGCGAGGCCGCACAATTGCTACGACCCTTCCTAAGAGTCATCTGCCCATACATTATCTGGAAATCGACCTATATGACATATGTAGTGCGTGCGGATTTGATCGTAGAGGAAAAGTTAAGATGAATGCGAATGGGATCGTTATTGTCCAAAGATTCTTGCATGTACACGTAGAAACTCGGTGGACTGGTAGGCATCATTATCTTACCAACTTCGTTTCTTCCGCTCCTGCTATGATATGACACCTCTCTACTCTTTCCTCTATTATCTGCAGCTATTATCATATCAGTGATCATTGAAAACCCAGTTTCGTAAGATCGTACCGTAGGTAAATGAATCACGTGACGCTTAATAGAAACCATGCAAATGTACTTTGTGTGAGTGCGCTGCATCGAATGTAAAGCTCCACCATGTTTAACGAACTAGAGTAGTCACACTGTCCAGTCGATTAGGTTTCTTCGTATTCAAGAATCTGCTGCGTGATTGACATATCGTTTCCGACTTTTCTTGGCACGATTAATGCCATCGTCATCCATTCATATGTGAGCACCCAAAGATGCTACAGAATGAGGATGCTTTCATACACACGTCACTTAAGTTTCTGAGGCCTATCGTCTTGCTGCCTCTATTTTTCGCTCCCGTCGGGTTCCGTTCTTCCACATATATAAACATCTTTGTTGCAATCATATTACACAATGCACTCTCCATCCAAAGCTCTCTCACGTTCAATCTACACTTCCCATCTTCTGCCCTCTGTTAAGAGACAGGTATCTCTACCTTATCGCTCGACATATACCTTGAGATTTCGAAAATTCACTAGCTTCAGTCCATCCAAGATGCCTGAGAAGCTTACTCATGATGAGATCAATTCGCAAACTGACCCGTCAGTAGCAAAGCAGTACGACAATCAGTCTTCAAGAGAGCAACAGATCAAGGACTTATTCAAGATGATCGATGGCCAGAAAGTTAGCATGCTCAGCACATACAGAAATGGAGTTGGTACGTGATCTTCATAGATGTTGGCTTCATTTGCCAGACCCGACTGAAACGTAGCATTTAGGTCCCGTAGGAAGGTCGATGGCAGTTGCGAAGAGGAATGGCCCTGACATTCTTTTCCTTGCGAACCAATATTCAACCAAATTCCAAGACCTTGCCAAGAACAAAGAGTGCCAGATCACCTTCCAAGATACCAAAACTCAGGATTGGATTTCCATCTCTGGAACTGCCACCACTGCTTCGAACTCTGATCCGCGAATCAAGGATCTCTGGAGTAGTGGTATTCGAGCTTGGTTCGGCGACCTAGGCGACGGCAAGCATGATGGCGGACCCGAAGATCCTCGCATGTCACTTATCGAAGTGAAGGCTAAGTATGCCGTGTACTACAAAACTCAAGTCGGTGCTTTGGGGATGGCCAAAGAAGTTGGTGTGGCGGCTGTTACGGGCAGGGTCGCTCAGACTGGGGTCTTGCGGGAAATGAAGGAGGCGGATATTGAAGAAGCACGCAAGTTGGAGTAAGTAACCTAAAATTGTTACGTTGCTTAAGATGGCAGCTTTCTTCATAGACCATATTCGAAACTAAAAGAGGTTTTCTCAGTCTCACTGCTTAGAATCACACCATCAAGTCCATCTTCATTTAGGCAAATTGAGCCGACATTCCACAATCGACATGAGCTTTTTCCCGTTCATTTCCTCAGAGAAACGTCACGTGCTTATATATTGCAATCGCCTGTCCAGTATAAGCTTCAACTGCATTCGAATTTTCCCATCTCGTATTGATGCTGCAATACGACCTAAAATGCCCCAATTGTCTGTTTATTTCATCATGATATCGCTACTTCGCGCGGAGATATGTTATCGATGTTGCATCGGCTATCATTTACCCTACCACAGTTCTTTTACAATATAGCCGATTTTGTATATAATTTCTGTAAAGTCGTGTTCTTCTTACTGCTCTCCACAAGCAAGTACCAATCATTCTGGTGACGAAGCGAACCATGTATATCTATTCTAGCGCCTTTCTGGCATTTCTTCCTTTGATCAACGCCTTCCTGGTCGATTCTCCTCAAAAGACCTCGCAAGGCCAACTTCTTATTGCCGACAAAGGTCTAGGCCAACTTTCCACTCCCATCGGTCGCTGGCCCACTTCGATCCGTCGCATCAACACCGACGGCTCAAACGCCACGACCCTCACGACTTTTGGCCACGTTATCGCCGAAGAGCCCATCATCGCTTACGATTTTGCATACGACGCGACATACCGTCGACTGTACACCGTTACCGGCGAAGGCATCATTCGTACCAATCTTGACGGCTCGGACCCAGTCAAGATCTTCAAAGAGAAAGAGGGACGGAATTGGATTGCATCCATCACAGTGTCTAATAAGAAAATTTACTGGGGAAATGGATACGAAGGCTTGATCAAAAGAGCTGATCTCGACGGTTCGAATATTGAGGTTGTGAGGAACGTAAGTCAGGGCTTGCAGTTCTTTGAAATGCCGGAAGGATATATGCCTGCAAAGGCGTATGCAAAAGCTATCACGATTGATGAGAAAAATCAACTCATGTATTGGACTGCAACCAGCAGCGAAGCTTCCGGGGGAGGTTCGATTCGCCGCGCGCCACTGCGTCCCAGCGCTGTCGACACCGACATTGAGATTCTCTGGCAAGATCTTTTGATTCCCAGTAAAATTCGGCTCTTAAGCAATGCATCCACGCTCTATTTTGTCGAGAGCGCGCGGTATTATGGCCAGGCTTCGACGATCAAACGCGCGCATATTCCATCTAAGATTGAAGCGCCAGGCGCAGTTCCTACTGAGATATTGTTCAACGAGGTCGTTGAGTCAGAAGGCCGGGGCGGGAGATTCTTCACTAGTCTTGCGATTGATGAGTCGACGCAGAAGTTGTGGTATACAGGATATTACGCCTATCGGTTTGTTAACTCGGCCATCGTTGAGATGGATTTAAACGGTGGCGAGGGTCGGGTTGTGACCAAGAACTCGACAGAGGTTGGGTTACCGGTAGGCTTGGAGTATGTTTTATAGGAGAAACAATTTGAGCTTGCAATAGAAAATGAAAGGTAAGCTTTGTTTACATTCATATCTTACTTTTAACTATGAGTCGAGTTTTCGTGATAGCGGATTTTCTAACCCGAGCCTCATGCAAAGCTCTATACAAATCACCCCAAGCTGACATGTCGTTAAATACATGATACAACAAGTCAGAATTTAAGCGCTTGCAGATTCCTAAGGTTACTCTTGGGCGAGAATTATACTCCGGTTACAGTTTGTTATTCCCTCAATCTTCTATGAAAAGGAGACCGAGAAACACTACAGTACAAACAATATCAAGTCATTCAAACTATGCAAATATCCGCTGGGACGTGTTTCGTACGGGAAAGATTCTCTGCAAACAGGAGGAAGAAGAAGCATCTAAGATCGGGGTCTGGAGCAGTTAATTGATAAAGAAAGTCCCGTATATTCTCAACAACAGTGCCAACATGGGATAGTCCTTTAATGGTAGGTTGTAGAATGGCGGTGAAAGTTTCATCGCATATCCGCCTTTGTTCCATGCCATTTGCACCTTCAGCACATGATTTGCTTTTCTCATTCGCCTGTACGCTCTTTCACTCGGCAAGTCAGTGGCTCGTGATGAAGAGTTAAGGAATATGCCTGATAAAGTACTCTGTAAAGCGCATCCAAGGTCGATACTGCACCCAACACTTCGCCTCACTCATGACAACTTACCAAAAATGTAGCAAGTCATTCCCACAAAATGATGAAGCATCTGATAAACCAAAAAACTGAAACAGCGAGAAACATCGAGTATACTCTCGTTTTCCGCAACTCTTACGAACACGGTTCAGCGAAACATCCAGAAGCAAAGGTCTCAGTAGCAAACAAAAACCAAGCCAAACACAACCGTTGCACTCCCAAGACTCCCCACAAACTCCTCCCCATAAATACCCCCACCTCTCATTCCCAGCAAGCGCCCTCACCCGAAACTACAAAGCCCCCCCACAAGCACCAATCCAAAAACACCCAAAATGTCATCCGAAGAGCCATCAAAAGAACTACAAAGATACCAAACCCTCCTTTCCACACCCACCACTCTCCAACCCACCCCCACCCAGACCCAAACCCAAGCCGAGTCAAAAACAGAGCACATAAAAACATCCCCATTAATCTGGTGGGACGTAAAAGAAACCCTCCACCCCGACTTCTTCCAACAATACGGTATCCTAGGCCACGAACCCTCCCCCACCACGCTGCTCAAAAAGCCAATCCTCCTCAACACCAATGCCCCCTGGTCAGCCTTCCTCTGCGGCTCCCAAGGATCCGGAAAATCGCACACTCTATCCTGCATGCTGGAAAACTGTCTGCTAGAAGATGATGCCATTGGCCAAAATCCCAAGCCCGCGGCCGGAATCGTATTTCACTATGATAGTTCACAGAGTAGTGGGGCGTGCGAGGCGGCGTTTCTGTGCAAGGCGGTGGAGACGAGGGTTCTCGTGAGCGAATGCAATTACGAGAAGCTCAAGTTACAGTACGAGGAGGTGGCGAGGCGGCATGGTGGCAAGGTGGTTGTGGAGAAGTTGAAGTTGCACTCTAGTCATCTAGATACGGATAAGATTAGGACATTGATGGCGGTGGGTAAAGATGGCGAGATGCCTTTGTATATGCATGTGAGTTGGTTAGCTTACCATTGTGTACGCGCCGCGACCTCGTTGTACTGACTGTTATGTGAAGATTGTATTCAAGATCCTGCGCGAGATGGCTGTCGCGAGTAGTGGGCTTAGGGACTTCGACTATACGCATTTCAAAATGGAGATTGAGCGACAGGGATTCATGGATAAGCAGACTTCTCCACTCAATATGCGTCTTAGTCTGCTTGAAAGTTTCCTGGACTTGAAGTCGGCTAGGAACCGCAATATCCTTACTGGCAAACCCGGCGTGCTCACCATCATTGACCTTACGGACCCGGTTGTTGACGCCGACTCTGCATGCGTACTCTTTGATATTTGCCTCTCCATCTTCCTCTCGCAGACGAAAAGCAGCACGATTGTCGCACTGGATGAAGCGCATAATTACATGATAGAAAATAGTGCCGCGGCAAGCCAGTTTACGGGTCGGTTGCTGAAGACGATTCGAGAACAACGACATCAAGGTGCAAGAGTGGTTATCGCTACACAAGAACCTACTATCAACACCTCACTGCTTGATCTATGCAGTATTACGATGGTACACCGGTGCACGAGTCCAGCCTGGTTTGCGGTGTTGAGAAAACATGTTGCAGGGCTGTTCTTGAGTGACGGAGAAAAAAAGAGCGAAGGGGGAGGAGAGGGCGATGTGTTTCGGCAGATAGTTGGTCTAGGCATGGGAGAGAGCTTGTTGTTCTGTCCTATGGCTTCCAGGGAGATTACTGTTGAAGGTTGTGTCTTGAAGATGGAGCATGGATATGTACAAATGAAGACTAGGGAGAGGATTACTGCTGATGGAGGGGTTACGAGACTTGCAGAGGATTTGGATTCGATGAAAATTGTAGCTGGTTAGTCTGGACAGAGGTGTATACGTCGATTGGGATTAGATTGTGTTCGTACAATCGGTATAGTCTCTTGAATGTCGGAATTCAATTATGGATCAAAGCCATGGCTATCGTACTTCTTGTCTTTGATTGTAACCTAACCCTTCCATACGGCTGGTCCGGGCGGTTGATATGTCTCAGGCGCCTGGGCGATCTTGTTCAAATCAACCAAAATGCCTGGATCGCTGCTCTTGTAGGCGCCAGGAAACGAGGCAAGAGGATCTGGGGATCCGCTTCCACCCCCAGTTATCTTTATTTGTGAGCATGAGAGGTAAAATTGCGCTTTGTTGGCTTGAGATGCCATGTGCAGAGCAATGTGCTCAACGCGGAGAAGATAGTTGCCGTCTGGCGTAGCTTTTGGAATCGTCGCGTTGGCGGTCTTGTACTCGTCTGGAAAGCAGTCAGCGCTATGTGTAGTTCCAAGTGATTACATTGAGAAAGCGTACTTTGAGCCGGCCAGCTCATTTGCTTTTGAGAATTCACGCTTGGCATCGTCGTGGAGATCTTGAACCACACTGCACCCGATCCATCCCAGCTCGTTGCCGAAGCACCCGAAGGCACCTTGGCGAGGTAGTACTGAGTTGGGCCTGGGTGGTTTACTTGTTGAGTCGATATGTAATGAATAGTCGCGCCGGCAGGTACGGTGGCGATATTTGCAGCATTGGCAGACTGGTAGCAACGAATGTCGGCGACACTTGGATTCTCTATCCCTTGTTTGGAGTCGGCATTTTTGGTCTTGCGAGTTGCGGACCAGTCTTTCTCTTCGGCAGCTTTTCCGTCCACGAAAAGTCTAGGAAAGGTGTCTGCAAAGTTAGTGAGGTATCAAGGTAGCGTTCTTTAGTTGACGTACAGTGAGCCTGGACCGCCGAAGCAGCAAGTAGCAGGCCTGTGAGAAACTTCATTTCCAGATGAGTAGTCGCTCCTTTGGGTTGAAATCAAAGTTTTGTAGGCGGATGCAATTCATATCTAATATACAGACTTCTTGAGACATGTAGGTAGTAGATGTGTCGTTTTTGGAGGTTTCGTGGTGAACAGATAAGGTGATACTATTTTCTACCAATCATGAGCAGTTATTTGATGAAAACATGTCTCGAAGAGGGTAACTCTGGGGCAGACATTTAGGCTACGCCAGAACCAACTGCGGGGGCTCTTGTAATTACAGGGAGCGGTCATATGGATGGCGTCGAAAGCAACTCTAAATTGTCTTTTGGCTTACGGAGTGTGGGAGTACCGAGCGTCGGTAGCACTCTAGCCTCAATACTGCATACTGCAAAGCCGGCTGTCCGCATCTCAATGGAACGTACATTGAAGGACGAATACTTTAGTTTGATTTTGATCTCTTTCGATTAGTATCTAGACATATTGCTAGTGTGGTCACGCTCCGACATCGCCAGAACCCACTCTGACAAATTCGTATTGCGATGTGGAGAGAGACAAGAGAGTACTCCGTATCTGACGGGAGAGATATGCTGATGGGCGGCGTATGGTCCCAACCAAGAGGTTACACAGCAAATCTCACAGCCATCTCTTTTATCCGCACCCCGGGGGTGTGGAGCCTTAGGTCAGATTACGCCCGCCGCTCTATGGTGCGTGTCTCGACCTCGAGGCGTGTCAGAACATTTCCAATCTCGAGCCAGAGATGCCAGACGCGACACCGAGGCCTCTCACGATACGGTATACAACAAAAGACCGTCCACCATCTGCCGAAAAATGTGGCGACGCAATCGTCTCCCCCCTTCCGCTTTGCCAAGGTTTGGCGTCTCTAAAGGATGTCCTCCGCGTCCAACCTATGACCGCCAAGTCATAAACCCCGCAATCACCCACACTGCAGAGACACCGTTGGACCGGCGCGCTTATCCCTTTCCCATATCTTGTGTGCTTGTATAGATTCGGTAAAATGTGACATGCATTTTGTGCAAGCCCCAATCCATATGATTATGTATAGAGTATCAGGTGCAAGGTCCACCAGGAAGGTGTTAGGGGTCAACGGAGGCATGTCGCGAAGTTCAAAAGGAGCCAAGGCCCGTGAGAGGGCGTTTTCTTCAATGACCATGTTGTTGTGCAATTGCCGGGTTTCACATCCATACGCGTCCTACCCTCTGAAAACTCTGTTCGCCCGAAGCTAGTGTGGAGCATATCATTGTTGTACTTGTATATGTGGAGAGGTCTTCCTCCCCGGATTGTCTTGTCCCGGATACGTACGATATCAGAACCAGGCGGGTGTGTGAAGTTCTGCCCTGAGAGCGAATTCTTCTATGCCTGATTCCAACCTCGCCAGCGGTATAATCTGCTTTCTGTGGAAAAAACAACATCATCAACATGGCTACGGATACGGAAAAGGTCGTCTTTCGAGACAGCAACGATATTGTCGCCGCTCAAGACAAGACTGAAAAAGGCGCACTCTGTATGCATGCCTCTTTTCCCTGCGAACGATGGGTGGAGCTGACTGATATGTAGACGATGACCATGCCGGTGATAGCAATCTTAGCGATTCAATCGAAGGCTTCACCTGGACCGTCGAAGAAGAAACCGCCGTGCGTCGCAAGCTCGACCGGGTTATCGTACCCTTGACCACCTTTTTGTATCTGTTATGCTTTCTTGACCGGTACGAGACTAGTATTCACTCTCCTCCAAATCCACCGACTGACCATGTAAAGTGCCAATATCGGGAATGCGAGGATCGCAGGGATGGGAGACGACCTAAAGCTCTATGGTGTCCGGTTCAACTGGGTCACCTCGATCTTCTACATCATCTACATGTTCGTTGAAGTACCCAGCAACATCCTTCTCAAGATCATCGGTCCGAAGTATTATCTTCCGCTTCTTGTCTGTGGATTCGGGTTCGTCTCCATGTGCACAGCTTTCGTTCATAGCTTCGAAGGACTCTTGACTGCTCGTGCTTTTCTGGGAATATTCGAGGGCGGAGTGATGCCGTAAGTTCTGATGATTCGTTCCATCACAATTTGCGTCGCTAATCGATTTTTCCAGCGGTATCGCCTTCTTCATCACTTGTTTCTACAAACGTCATGAGCTTCTGTTCCGTGTCGGCATATACGTTTCCGCAGCCTCTTTAGCGGGTGCTTTTGGCGGTCTCCTAGCCACAGGGTAAGCAACCTTCTCCCAATTTCTTCGGCTGTGTATTGACGAACAAAAAAGTCTTGCTCGCATTCCGCCATGGGGAGCATCGGGCATGATCATCCATACATGGCGCAACATCTTCTTCTTCGAAGGCCTCATCACCGTCATCGTAGGCCTCGGCGCGCCCTATTTCATGCCGAAGAGCCCTGCCGAATGCTGGTTCCTGACCGAACGCGAACGCAGAATCGCTTCGGAGAGGTTGGTTTTGAAAGGCGGTGCGGACGAGAATGAAAAGGTCGAATTCCACCACATAACGCGATCTTTTTTCAACATCAACAACTACATTTGCGCGATTGGGTTTTTCTTGATCAACATTACCGTCCAGGGCATCTCGCTGTTCATGGTGAGGATTCCCTATTCGTACTCTCCTACCTGCATCCAGCTAACAATTCGTGCAGCCAACCATTCTCGCCGACCTTGGCTGGACTGCCACCAAAGCCCAGCTGTACACGGTACCTCCATACGTCTGCGCCTGTGTCGTCGCTATCGGCATCGCCTTTGTATCCGACAAGACCAACCGCCGCGGTATCTACCTGGCAGTCTTCGCACTCCCAGCCATTGCCGGTTTCTCCATTCTGCGATGGGCCACGGATCCCAATACTCGATACGCTGGGGTATTCCTCATCACACTCGGCGCCTTCCCCGGCGGACCTGGCTTTCTTTCCTGGGGCATGAATAACGCAGCAGGACCGGCTGTTCGTGCAGTGTCGAGTGCATACATTGTGACGCTGGGCACCGCAGGCGGCGTGCTTGCTACTTGGTGAGCCTCTCCTCCCACTAACCACTGCGATTCGTAACGGACTTTGGCTGACCCATGACTAGGACCTATGTCAACAGAGAGAAACCAAAGTACCCCACCGGCCATAGCATCAATCTTGCAGGTCAAGTCGGCGTCCTAGTGCTCGCTCTCGTCGGTATCGCGTACTGTAAGTGGGAAAACCGACAGCGTGAACGTGGCAAGCGCGATCATCGTCTTCAGGGCCTGAGCGAGAGTCAGATCAAGGATCTTGGCTACAGACATCCGGACTTCCGATACATCACTTAAAGGGAATGCGATGCCACTTTGCGTGCTATCGTGTCAGCGTTTGCAAGGGTGAAGAGATGGGCAGTATATGGATGTTACTTGCACGGTATGTTCAGCTGGAGGATTCAATATCTCGATATCTGTTTTTTCCTTCTTCTAAAAGGGTGTTGGCCTTTCTAGTCTGCTCTCGAAAGCGACTTCAGAATGAATGCAGCTTGACTGAATGCGCAGTAGACATGTTCTATGCGATGGTGACCCCTAGCACCACCTAACATAGTCGACTACTCCGTCCTTGTCTGCCTGATCCAAGCTTAAATCCTTTGGACTAGTGAAATAAAAGAACAGCAGGGAGGGTTTCTTGTGTCTGTGTTTTACAGTTCAGGGGGAGGGGGTGTCCTTAGCAACATGTCGATTGATCCGGCCGACTCGCCTAGAGGGTGTGCAAGAGGGAAAATTTGGTCCTAACAGCATGAAGTCTATTTACCACTATGATAATTAATCTCTTGGTGTAACTATCGTATCGACCTGATTACAAATGTCAACGGGATTATTAGACAAGATTATCTTGTTGGTTGTCAGGTAGCTGTAGCTCTTGGATAGACGCTACAGCTTATGCGCCTTTATTCTCGCATGGTCCTAATAGTATAAAGTCTATTTACTACTATGATAATTAATCTCTTATTTACTACTATGATAATTAATCTCTTATTGTAGTTATCATATCAACCTAATTATAAATATTAACAGGATTATTAGACAAGATTATCTTATTGGTCGTCAGGCAGCTGTGGCTCTCGGATAGACGCTACAGCTTATGCGCCTTCATTCTCGCATAGTCCTAACAACATGAATCCCATTTACCACTATGATAATTGATCCCTTGGCGTATCGTATGTACATGATTGTAAAAGCCAACGCAGTCTATTAGACAAGATTATCTCATCTCGTCGTTAGGCAGCTATGGCTTCTTGCTGCTGCTGCTGTGTTTGTATAATCTATTCAAAATCAGTCAGCCTACACTTGTTCGAGTCAAGAATCACATGACCAACGAACCTCCATCTTGACCTTGTCGCTTTTCTCCTGAATTTCCTTGATCTGTCCTTCGATCCGCTTGCTAGCTTCTCATCAGTCACTGTAGTAGCAGTAGTCACTAATTGGATTTCCCGCAGTTCTCACATCTCTTTCTCGATGAACTCGAGTCTTCCATTCACAGCCATGACAGCCTCTGTCTTGTCCTGCTTCAAGAGCACGGGCCCGATTTGCTTGTAGATGTTTGCATCGTCGTCTAGGAGGTCGAATTCCTGCAGCAACTCATCAACATGACTCTTGTAGATGGGGTTTCTGTTCACCGACCTTCTTGACCGTCGAGTTCTCCTGCTGCTGGGATTCCAGCTTCTGGCGTGCCTCCACGGCGGCGGAAAGCTCTGTTTCCCATCAGCACGCTTGTTCCCTATTGCCAGGCAGATGCAGGCAGGCCACACTCACCACCCTGCAGCTTCTGGTAGCCGTCGGAGAGCTCCTGCAGCTTCTTCTGCACCTCGCTCATCACTCCGTGGGTTAGAGTATGTAACCGAAGGCTACAAGCTGTAATAGAATATTTGTTGGATTCCGAGGGGAGCAGATGGGTGTGGATTGAACGCACGCTGCACACTCGCTCATTTCGACAAGCGCGAAAGCGGGGTGGGTTGCACCTTCCACCCTCCACCCTCCTCCACCTTGCACCTTCCCTCTCCCGCCCCCCACCTTCCCACTTCCCTAGCAACGCCCACCAAGCCCGAAACACACACTCGTAGCTTACGAAGACCCGGAAACAGACGCATTCGGCATTGTTGAGAGCGACTTCACCCTGTGTCTCTTGTGTTGGCCCCGACGCCTCTGACCCACACGCATAGTTGGACACGGCTGTAGTCATTCTGCATTCTGCATAGCACAAAGATAAAAGCAGGGCGATAGGGAGGGAGACTGAGAGCCAGAGAGGCGTTCTGTAGTCAAGCCGGTCACAATGAGCAACGCGGACTTCCTCGGCCGCGCCATTGAGACGGTGAAGAAGGCCATAGAGACGGACACGGCAGGCGAGTATGAAAAGGCATATCAACTATATTACAGTGCACGTGAGTGTCTACAGCATCCGACGGACTGCCATAGAGTGACCTATATGCTGATGTGCTGTAGTGGAACTGTTCATGCTTGCCCTCAAATGTACGTGACGATCTCGGTGGGCGCATAGTTCGTGGGACGCGCGCTGACATCACCCAGGGGAGAAGAATCAAAAGTCCAAGGAGATGATACGGGGAAAGGTGGCAGAGTACATGGAGCGCGCCGAGAAGCTCAAACAGCATCTGAATCAAGCCGACGCCGGAAATCGCAAGAAACCCGCCGCCATGGGCGCAAATGGCAAGTCGGCTGGCGGGAGTGGCAAAGGCTCCAAGTGCGTATAGATGTCCCTATACATGGCCATTCACGGGCGATCTGACATGTGTTGAAACTAGCGACAACGACGAGGAAGAACAGGACGCCGACTCCAAGAAACTCCGTGGCGCACTCGCCGGCGCCATTCTGTCCGAAAAGCCAAATATTCGATGGGAGGATGTCGCAGGTTTAGAGGGAGCAAAAGAGGCACTGAAGGAAGCCGTCATATTGCCCATCAAATTCCCGCATCTGTTCACCGGCAAGCGGCAACCGTGGAAGGGCATATTACTCTACGGACCGCCTGGAACGGGCAAAAGTTATCTGGCGAAAGCCGTGGCAACAGAGGCGAACAGTACCTTCTTCAGCGTGTCGAGTTCGGACTTGGTGAGCAAGTGGATGGGAGAGTCTGAACGGTAAGCTAGGCCGAGTGCTAGAAAGCAGGTGGTCCTAGGCGCTGACGAGACATAGACTGGTCAAGCAACTCTTCGGCATGGCCCGCGAAAACAAACCCTCCATCATCTTCATCGACGAAATCGACGCCCTCTGCGGCCCCCGCGGCGAAGGCGAATCCGAAGCCTCTCGACGTATCAAGACCGAGCTCCTCGTGCAAATGGACGGTGTAGGCAAAGATTCTCGCGGCGTGCTCATCCTCGGCGCAACCAACATCCCCTGGCAACTCGACGCCGCCATCCGCCGACGTTTTCAGCGAAGAGTGCACATCAGTCTTCCCGACCTGCCTGCACGGATGAAAATGTTCGAACTCGCCGTCGGAAACACACCATGCGAGCTGGGTCAAAACGACTACCGGAAACTAGCAGAGCTAAGCGAGGGCTACTCAGGCAGTGATATTTCCATCGCCGTCCAGGATGCTCTCATGCAGCCCGTGAGGTTGATTCAGACAGCAACACATTACAAACCTGTATGTTCTCCTATAGTCTCAAATCCCACCCATTGGTGCGAGCGCGTTGGCTAACCGCGCACAGACTGCGTTACAAGATGGCATACAGAAATGGACACCATGCTCCCCCGGCGACCCAGAAGCTAAAGAAATGTCATGGACCGATCTCGATGGCGAGCAACTGGCCGAACCACCTCTCCGCGTAAAGGACTTTATCAAAGCGATCAAGGCATCGCGTCCGACTGTTAGCAAGGAGGACTTGAACCGGAATTCGGAATGGACGCAAGAGTTCGGTAGTGAGGGCGCATAATGAAACGCGTGTAATTGATAGAGGGTGGTGATTGAGCAGTGCGTTTCTTATCTGTCGGCATAGCGGGATTACCCGGCGTTCTCGGTCATGGAAGAGGAACAAGAACAAGAAGAAGAAGAAGAAGAAGAATACGACGAACAGCACTGAATCGGGCTGAATCGGGCTGGATTTTTGACATTGGGTGGGGGGGGATCCCAGGCGGACGAAGAAACATGTTACCTCCTGTACAGTCTTCGTTTCCAGCCCAACAACATACTCGACCTGAAACTTGCCAGTGCTTTTTGAGGCTGAACCGTGTGCAAGAGGAAGTTTCTTCTATCATCTATCCTAACTACAGGCTATATGGTGTGGGCGTGTGTGTGTGTTGTGTGTGTGTGGGTGGGTGTATGTAGAGAAAGGGGACCAAGGGCACATCGGTGGGGAATCGTGTGATGAACTGTCAAACCAAGAGCAAAAAACAAAATGGAAATCCGACCCCGTTCATAACCACGTACACTGCACGCTGCTTTCCCTCCCAACATCCAATAAAACCCATTGTCCATGCATCTCATCATTTCATTCGTCGAAAACTTGTCTGGCTACAAGCCATCACTAGACCGAAACAATCAACGCCGTTTTGCCATTTGCTCTCCATCTACTAGTCTTGGCTTTGAACTCTGATTGTCATGCGACTAGCTGAAGTAGACCTGCACTGTTCTCTGCTGTTCGGGAGTCAAGTTGGCAGCAACTTGTGAGAGATTGGTGTTGGTCGTCTGTATGAGATGTTTAATGGCGTTGACGACTTGAGTCGCGGTTTTGCCTTGCAGCGTCTCCGCTTCGAGAGCTTCGACGACAGCGACGAAGCATCTCCCAGGGTTGCCGAAAACAGCGGAGTGTTGTCTGTAGAAATTAGTTTCATCGAAGAGCTAGTGGATAGGATGAACTTACTGCTCGATCAATTGGGCCAAAAATGCATACGCATGAGGCGCCGCCTCCTCATCGTTCTTCACGGGCAGGGTTTCTACCCATGCTGCGGCAACTGCATCCCAATTCTGTACCTTCGCGTGGTTGTAATGCAAGACCTTTGCAATGCTCGCACACGCATTCTCAGTAGCAAAGACGTCGTCATCTGACCGGGCATTAGGACGCTGGACGATTTGGAACAGCGTGGGTAAGCTTTCAGCAGCAAAATCAGACCAGGCATCTCCACCCCTGTGAGCAGCGACACCGACACCATAGGCAGCTGCTTGCCGGTTTGCCGGGACGTCGTCCTGCATCCCATTCACGATAGGCTGCAGCATGTCCTGGTGGTAGTTCCACGATTGAGGACCACAGAACTCAAGTACGTCGTCAAATATACATATGGCCCATTGGCGTTGGGTAGGATCTTGATTGACAGCGGCCAGCTTGTAGTACTGCATGAGTTCCTGCCAATGAGGCAAGAAGGCAACGCCCATGTTCTTGAAGATGGTGTGGAAAGCTTTGTTCATATCTGAAAGGAGCGTCTGGTCGTCTTCGATGGCGAAAAGCATCTCCTCGTCGGCCTCTTCACCATCTTCGTTCTGTGCTTGCTCTTCCAAACGCCTGCTGACACGGACCTGGTAGTCATCTAAGACGCTACGAGCGGACTCGATGAAGTTGGCCATGTCTTGTTTTGTAAGACAATCCTTTCCGATGCACTCAACGCATTCGTAAAAGCACTGGTACATCTCGGCCAGAGTGTCGATGGCGGGCTCTGTGCCCAGAACCTCTAGCACACGCGTTACAGTTGCTTTCCATAGTTGTCCGAGCTGAGGCGATTGAGGACCATGTGCCTTCTTGTAGACATTGAGCAGTGCGGGTACACATTTCGCCGACGCTACTCGTACTGGGTCGTGGAAGAAAAAGGCCAAACCTGGAAGCGCAATCTTGTCCATGATCTCGGCGACATATGGCTCGAATGCCTCCTCAAGCACTTGCACGTAGATCACGATGAGCTCGATAGCCATGTGCTTTTCGTCCAGAACGGCTGTCCTGATGCCAAGTACTTTGCCCTTGACAGGGACAAGATCCCACCCTTCCTCATCTTGCATAGCAGCTACTTGATCTTCGTCTTCAAGCAGTTGGATGTCAGCTTTGGCTGCAGCAAGTTCTGTCAAAGGTGGAATGACACCGGCGAGGAACGGAACAAATTCCTTTCCAAGAACACGGCACATTCGACCCCAACAGTGTAGCAGGTATGACGACTGCGGGTCGTCGGAATCAGTAACGCTATTCTGAATGCGGCCAAGCAGTTGGACCAGCGAAAGGGCATCGCCACCCATTCGGACTTTGCCTACAGCCAATGCAATGAGCGTTGCACACTCCATGGCCTTGGCTCGGAGAAGTCGGTACTCCTTGGATTGCTCCTGGTTAAGAACATTAAAAAGTAAAGGCATTAGTGTGTCGTAATAGTTCGCAAATGCTGTCTCAGCAGAATCGGCAACGGTAGCAATGGTGGAGAGAGCCTGCTCTTGGACAAATCGCTTAGGGCTCTGAAGTAGCATGAGTAGGTGATTCAGCAGTTGATCCAGATACGGCTCGAGTATTCCTTTTTCTGCCTCCTCGCAGAAATTGACAAGAGCCGCAGCTGCGTGTGCTTGCACACGAGGTTCGGAAGACTCCAACACGGGGATAATGCTCGGCAGGACGACCTGGTGGTACTTTTCCTGCATTGTTCCCGCAAAATCAGTGCTCATCTGTCCAACGGCGTTGCAGGCGGCCCATCGAACACGAGAGTGGGAGTCGCGGAGGGCAGGGAGAACAAGGTCGAGCACTTTGTCGAGCTCACCAAGCATCAAGTCGCGACAGCCTTCGGAAATGGCCGAAATGGCCATGAGCGCAGCGTGCCGATCCCGCCATGCAGACGAAGTCATCATTCTCGGAAGCCAATTGAAAGTTGGGGGAAGGACCGTCTGACCACCAAGACGGTTGGCCAGACGATCCATTGTTTGCTCGCCTGCAACGTGGTTTGAGTCGCTTTCATCTTCACCAACCTAGATAGTGTTAGCAACGTCGTATCGCCTGGTGAGGCTATACTCGCGTCTTCTGTAGCATTCCACTCTTCCGCATCATCGTCGTCAGCACCGACATCAGTCATCAGTGACAGGCATTGAGTCACCATATCGTTTGTGAAGTTGGGATCCTTCTTGCACAGCACAGGTGCGTGGTCCGCAAAAGTGGCCATGAGCTCGAGCGCATTCTGACGCGGCTGGTCGTCGAGGTCTTTATCCTGTATCACGGATATGCTGAATTGCACCAGGCTATTGAACAAAGGTTTGAACATCCTCGGTGAGACTTCGGCCAATTCAATCAGTGAGACCAGGGCTCGGGTGAGCATCTCCCCATCGCTGGAGTCCTTGATGGGCGGCAAAATGTTCAAGATATCTGGAATGAGGCCAAAGTACTTGTTTTGAGCACTCTTCTTGATAGAGCGGAAGAACTGCGCGAAAGCGTCTACGGCTGCGACCCGAACCTGACATGTCATTAACGTAGTGCTCGTGTGCTGTGGCATTATGGATGACGTACTGGGCTGTCGTTGTCGCCAAAGCCGCCCTTGAAGGCAGTCAATACCACCTCCTCATGCTGTGCCTCTATTATGCCGGGGGTGGTGGAAAATATGCGGAACGCCGTCTCGCGCAGACCCGCGTCGATGGACTGGCTAGCCTGGAAGAGGGCACCGAGAAGTTCGGGCCAGGGGACATCTGCTGCAATCAGCAATGGATCCATTGGGCACGGCAGGCCGAGACATACTCTCCTCTGTGTGCTGCCGCGCAAGCTCGGCGACGGCATCCGCGATCTTGTTCCTCACCAACGGCTCCTGCTCTTTGCCCAGGCACTGCAGCAGCCGCGCACGTATTGCCTCCCGCTCAGGCTGGTTAATGGTCAAGAAGGCATCTGCCGTCTTTTGGCTGGCAGGCGATTTGCGAGGCTTCGATGACACTTTTCGGAAGATGACGGCGGCGAATTTGCGTGTCTGTGAGCGAGGAGAAGGTCAGATGAGGGAGCTGGCACGCTTGCATGAAGACAGCACTAACATTTGAGTCTGGGGCAAAGTCCATCTGCTCTGAGAGGCCCATCAACAGGACGTCGGGCCGCTGGCTGAACCATTCATTGTTCAGCTGGTCCTCCGCCGCGGTGCGCTCCACGTTGTCTCGCGACTGGAGGCCAGTGAGGAGATTGGTGAGGGCCGTATGTACATTTTCCGGCAGCGAAGCCATGGTGGATGCGGAAGTGCCGAGGCGGTGAAAAGCAGAGAGTGGGAGAGGGTGGAGGCGGAGGTGACGATGCAGTTGTAGGTGTGGTTGTATAGCGACGGTGACGGATGCGGGGCTGGTGGTTCGCACCGAGACGCTGCGAGAGCCCAAGGACGCTCAAGAAGGGCCAACTAAGTGCTTGGGACGTGGTTCAAGCAGGAGAGGCATACACTCTCGCGGCTCTTGCGGTTGTCGTGGAAAATTGTTGTGGAAGGGTATTGTTTTGGTGGGGTCAGGCTTAGCTTCGCGAGGCCGCGTCGGGAAAAAAGTACTACCAAGGTATTACCCTACAGGCACTGTACAAGTATGACTGTTTGTTTATTCCCCATCATGCATGCAAGGTCGACGAAGCGGTCCGGCTACGCCACAGACATACTGGGTCTTTGCTCTCATTCACACATGCTTACATAGTACTTCGTACTTATGAACAGATGCTCAGGAGGACGACAATTACAATTCCTATGCTGCTATAATCAAAACGCCTACTGTACAGACAGAATCAATACTACAAGCGTGTATCTAGGGATATTTGAACCGTGAAAAGCAATCCATCTTCGCGCCACTCTCTCAACGCCACTATCGACTTGAAGCACGTCCCAGAGCAAAGACTCCCACAATAACCACGGCCAACGTAACAATGGCACCGGGAAGGAGCAACTCGTTCGGTACACCGGCGATGACCTCTTCCTGCTTCGGCGCCGTGGTCTGGCCTCGGGGCCGCGCAAATGTGTCTTCCTCCCGCTCGTCGAAGAACTGTTTGCGTTCACGAAGCACCGACTCGGGAGGTGTAGGCGGCTTAGCCAACGCGGGCTGTGGCTCGACAGTACCCTGGAGTGGAGGCTTCTCCGCGTCGTGAACGAACAGATCTACCTTGTCGCGGCGCGCTATATGAGCGAGGCTGATAGCTTCGATAAGGTCCTGGTTAGTGGTGATGGAAACGGTGTCGCCCTCGTTATCCAAGTAGCTGAGCGCAAAGCCACCGTTCGTGATCTTGCCATTCTCGAACTTCGGAGTGCCTCCTATGGCGTCGACCTCAGATCCGAGTTTAGCAGCTACATTGGACGCCAATTCTTCAATTCCAGCATTGGCAACAACCTGCAGTCTGTGCACACGCCCGCTGGGAGCCTTGAACTTGAAGGGGAACGGGACTTCTTCCAACGGTGCAGGTGGGGCCCCAGCCAACGCAGATGCTGGCGGAGACTCGCCTCCATGCATCGACGCAGACTCATTCGGGGCAACGCTATCGCCGCGTTCGTGCAAGGTGGGACGGTGCATGTCGTGAGACATCATCGAGTTCTGGACTCGACTTCCCCCTTCTCCAGACATCATTGATTCTGTTTCGGTTTCTAGGGACATCCAGAACTTGTTCCAAGCCGGGCCTTCGCTGTCCCCGGTACTGATGTTGTTAATCTGATCAAGTGTAGCATATGTTAGCTTGAGGACGTCTACCATACCGACGATCTCGCCAGCCTCGCTCATGACGGGGAGGTTCAGGTAGTGACCATCTAATCATGTTAGAAGTGGTTCTTTAAAACAGGCAACATGTTTCTTACCATGCATCTTGCGAAGAGCTGCCTGGATGCTCATGTCCATCGGCGCAAAGTCAGGATGCGGTGTCATGACCCTCACGACACTGCAAGTAGCAGGATCAAGTCCAGCGGCAATGACACGGAGCACGACATCCTTGCTGGTGAAGATACCAGTGATTGAACCTTGGTCTTGCACCAACACTGCCGTGGTGTGATTCTCCTTCATAAGAGCAGCAGCTTCCTTGACTGATGTACGGACCGAAACGGTGGTTGGAGGCAGGCCATTCAGGACCGATTCCAAAGTCGGACCAGACATCTTGTGGCGGATAGCCTCCACATACTGAATAATCTGCTGTGGCTGGCTTGAGCCCATCTCTGCCTGCACACCCTCGAGGGCATCGTATAGCTTGCGTGAAGAGCTGTATGCCCGCTCCAGCTTTTCCATAGCATCGTAGAAGCACTTTGTAATATCTAGAATACCAGAGATATCGTGGTTCTCGTCCATGACAGGCAGATGGCGGAAACCTTTCCGGACCATTAGATCTAAAGCGTCCGTAGCACTCGTGTCGGTCTTCGCACAAAGCGGGTTCTTGGTCATGATCTCTTCGATGGTGACATTGCTCGCCTTCACACCAGCTCCCACCACACGGAAGGCCAGATCCTTAGCAGTGAAGATGCCCGCGATACGGTCGTCTTCGTCTGTCACCAAGACACAGTCCTCCCTCTTTGCTGCCATGAGCTGGGCAGCTTCGGCGACGGTTGTGTTGGGCTTGATCTGGAGGGCCTGGCTGGGCTTCAGGGCGAGGACGGTGCCGGGAGGGGCTTTGCGCGACGTACGCACACGGCCGCCAGGGTTCTTCTTCTTGTTCATGTCGAGTTCGATCTTGCGGCGAATGGCCTGGTGGTCTTATCAGCACGATTTCATCTTCGTATGGTGGATGCGGCGGATAGGAGACCACACACCTCATCTCTCTTGGCCTGCTTTTGGCGACTAGTACTGAGCGTGGATGTGCCCGCCTCGCTCTGAGCTGTCTGCGTATGCTCAAGCGCTGGGCGTGGGATGCCGGAAGCTGGACTATTGCCATACTGCGCATTCTTCAAATTCTTAGGGGTGCCTCGAAAAGTACCACCAGCAGCAGACATGGCGACGGATGGGATGGATACACGGTGAGCCTCAGTGGCGCTCGACAGTGAACTGTTGTTTGCAGGGTAATTGCCGATTTAAGGCCAGTGGGCTTGTAGACTCAGCGGACACCGAGATGTAGAAAAGACGGTTGATCCTGGCACCCCAGCAACCAAAAACAAGCACCCATTTTCGGCCAAGCGCGGCCCAGGTGGTCACAGGGCGTTCGATTTCTCCTGGGTTTGGACCGAGATCTGCCAAGAGATTGATAAGATAATTCGGACGACTTTCGGCGTTGGCGCTCGCTTCGCCCACACCAAATTCGACCTTGATTGTCACGACAGATAACGACACTACCGCTTCGACAATCCACCTTACTGACTCCAGGTCCTACTCCATCGGTGCGTACGCTCTCCTGGATCATCGCCGACTGTCTTACTCACAAACAAAGAATCTGTCATCATGGTTAAGAAGCGAGCCTCCAAGTACGTGCACCAAAACTCCCTCTGCGACTGTCGAGCTAGAGCTAATCGTAACCAGCGGTCGTAACAAGAATGGCCGCGGCCATGTCAAGCCCATTCGCTGCTCCAACTGCTCGCGATGCACTCCCAAGGACAAGGCCATCAAGAGATTCACCATCCGCAACATGGTCGAGTCTGCCGCCATCCGTACGTTGCCACGCCCCCCCCACGCACATACACACCGAAATTGCGATTCGGGTAGCAGGGCTAATACAATATAAAGGTGATATCTCTGATGCCTCTGTGTTCCCGGAGTACACCGTCCCCAAGATGTACTTGAAGCTTCAGTACTGCGTCTCGTGCGCCATCCACGGCAAGATTGTCCGGTATGTTCCTCGTTAAGAGATGATCGCCGACAATGCCTGGAACAAATCTAATGACATATAGTGTCCGCTCACGCGAGGGCCGCCGTAACCGTGCTCCCCCGCCGCGTGTCAGGTACAACAAGGACGGAAAGAAGGTCAACCCCAACCAGCAGGCCGCTAAGCCCGCTGCTGCCGGCGCCCAGTAAGGAGGAAGAAGACATGACGAGGCTGATACAAGTCACGGCGCAAGGGTTAGGTCAATGGGTCCTTTCGGAATCTCTGGAAAAGCACGAAATCATGGAGGTTGGGCTGGCCGATGTGACGATTCCATAACCGCGCGTCAGCTGGAATGGGCGCACTGAGCTCCCACAGCTAGATATGTGCATGTAACGAATATTGATTCGGTGTGCAACTGATCCATTGTTGTCTGCGAGAGTTTTGGATGTATTGCTGAACTGGCTGACTTGATATTGGTGCCTGGTAGAAACTACGTTTATTGCATCGTGCCGCCGCCCTAGCCCTTCAATCCGCGCGCTTCTTGCCATCGCCCAAATCCCCTCCATCAGCTTGGCTGATTGAGATATCACCTGGCTCAGTAGTGTCCCAATCCTCTGCATTTTCGTCCCATCGGTCAAGCTCCTCTTCGACAGTGCGTACAACACCTGTTTCTTGACCACCAACGCCCTCCCCAAGCTCAACATCTTCGTCGTGATCTTCACCTGCTACAGCGCCGTATCCTCTAGCTGCACGCTTCCTTTCCAACATACGCTTGTGATACCAATTGCAGAGCCCTATAGCGCAGACAGAACCGAGTACGTTTGCGAGGATATCGTAGTAATCGAAGTCGCGATGGATCTATGCGCGTTAAATCTACTCTGTTTCCTTATGCTTGCGCAACATCCGAAGATTTAAGCCGATCCTCAGCAGAGAGGTTCACTTACCGGCAACAGGCCCTGCACAACCTCACTGGCACATCCCAGACCGATTGTGCACACCGTGAAGGTAATTTGTACCACTTTCCTCCGGCTTGTCTCGATAATCCAGTAGAAGCTGAACGTGAGCAGAAAGAAGGCAACGAAGTGCAGGGCTTTGTCGGACTGCTTGTAGTTGGGTACGCTGTATTCGGGAGGAGAAAAACCGGCAGCGGCGGAGATGAAGATGAGGGCTACGAAGGCACCTAGGAATGCTTGTTAGCATCAAAATCAGGCCGGCAACTCCGAAAAAATTGCTGATATGCTAGACGGTAGACATGTTTTCAGTTGATCGGGTAGCTGTGTCCCAAGTATGGATGACAGCTGTCGCATGATGTAACCGGCGAGCAGTACATACCAGCGAAAGGTTTTCGGATTCTCATGGTGGAAGTCTCGGATCAGCAATTGAGTGTCACCGGAAGAAGCGCATAATATAACAGATGAGTAGGGGTGGGTAACGTGGTCGAGAACGAGCGCTGTGGTGGAAAGGTGGTATTCGCTGTCTCACGACGTTGCTAAGTCAGCTGTGGCTAGGACGGAATCACGTGTCGTCCGTTCCCCGCCAAGTTTACGTAGTCACGTAGCATGAGGGCATCGGGTAGTGAATCACGCGTTTTTTATTCGGAGCAGAGCTTTCAACATGACAGTTACTACATATTCAATATCGGAATGGGAAATATTGTACGGGGAAAGGGATTATGAATGTAGAGACGTCGAGGTATGAAACGATGCGCTGCTGAAAGATGATGTTGGGATGGAACAAGCCCACAAAACCTACCTGTAGACAAAAGACTAGGCGTAATATCTGTAATGAAAAGGTGTTGCAGAGTGCTTCATCAGGCCTATTCACTGGTCGTCCACTGCCGCGAGAGGTGGAGTTGATATCCGGTTCGGACGCTTCGGAGCACGCCCTGCCAAGACGAACACGACGCGACAGACGGCCACTTCAGCATCGAGTTTATGCATTTTTTGCAGAGCTGAGGCGGAGACCAGCATCTCATAGATAGCTGGCTACATTGGAACAACAGCAAAAGCGTCGGATGCGTGACCAAGATCCTGGCGGTGTTCACGCCCTGAGGCCGGCACGAGCCCCAAAGAGCTAAGCGCAAGACTCTAAACCGACGTCTCAACCTCCACCTCCACGCCCGCAACCCGCAACGAGGAAAGCGACCGCACTTCGGCCATCAAGCCGTCGCGACTCCGGGCACTTTTCATCTCGATTTCATCGGCAACCTATTCGTACGCCCCAGGGCTTCTTCCATGTGTAGTTTTGCACCTTTGCGACACTTGCACGAGGTCGGAGGCCGCCCGACAGTCCTCCCAGCACTCTAGGGGTCGCAGGGTCTTGGCGGGCAGCATGTCTCTCGCTCCATCACTGAGCAATCGCACATCATCTCGAGAACGCCCGCACTATGCACACAATCCCCATCAACCGCCGAACGCGATACGCCTGCGCACGCCGAATGCAGCATTGAGCGATGAGATGTCAAGCGGATCGAACAACGCGACAGGTGAGGGGGTAGACATCGTGGCGGAGGAAGACCCCCGGGCGGCGCGCTGGCGGGAACATTACCTGCGCACCGAAGCGCATCTCGTCGCCGTACTTGGTGGCGCGAGCACACATGCGGCCACGGCGACGGCTGCGGATGCGGAGAGTGCTGGGGAGATGACCGTGGGAGATGCCGCTCCTGCAGCACATGACGCGCGCCCGACCGCGACACCCAAGAAGGCCGCCCGCACCATTGATGAGGATGACTATGGCGATGACGATGATGCCGAAGACGAAGATGACACACACACGTCGCCACTGCTCGCGAAGAGCGCCTCCAACGGAATTGTCGCCAGCGCCATCGACCCGCCAAGCCTACGGATACCCAAACTCTCCAGCAAGCTGGGGTCGGAACGCATAGGTACCCCGGGCCTGGAGCCAGCCAATTCTTCGGATGATGTGCGCAAGAAGCTGGAGCAGGACAGGAAGGCCCTCGAAGATGCGGCCAAGCACAGCTTCAACACTCTATTCTATACACTGGAGAGCGATCGGGATGCCATGTTGGAACAGCAGAAGCTGGACGAACTCGATCGACAGGTGGAGACGGAGATGTCCGGACAAATGGCCAACGCCCCCACAGCCGGCGCGCCGGCAGCACCTCAGCAAGGAACTTTGAGCACCACCAACCTCGGCGCTTCCAGTCTCACGCTGAAGCATCTCATTGCCCGCATAGACGCTCAAAGAGACAAGGTTCATGCCAGTGACACTCAGCTACGCAGTCTCATCAGCGAAGTCAGGAAGAATCGCAGCAAGTGGGCCAACGAGGACCGCGTTGGTCAGGAGGAACTCTACGAGAGCATGGAGAAGGTGCTCATGGAACTCAAGGCCGGAGAGCATGCCAACCCTTTCCTTCAGCGTGTCAACAAGAGAGAAGCTCCCGATTACTATAACATCATTAAACAACCCATGGACATCGGGACGATGATGAAGAAGCTCAAACAGCTTGTATACAAGTCCAAGAAGGACTTCACCGACGATCTCATGTTGATCTGGTCAAATTGCCTGAAGTACAACTCCGCATCCGACCACCCTCTCCGCAAAAAGGCTCTCTATATGCGAAAAGAGACTGAGAAGCTTGTCCCTTTGATTCCAGATATCACTGTGCGTGATCGTGCTGAAGTCGAGGCCGAAGAGCGTAGGATGCGTAACGGAGACGCAGATGCAGATGGTGCTGATGACAGTGAGGACGAAGAGCCGATCATGGCCTCGCGTGGGCGCAAGGCACCTAGCAAGGGAGCAAAAGGCTCTGGCACGACAAGAAAGGCGCCCCCAGCTGGACTGGAAAGTACTCCTGGGCCTGACACCAAACCCAATATCCCTACCTTGAACAATGTTGTTTCCAATCTGAAGAATGAGTTTCTCCGCGCGGACTCTGAAATGGAGGGCAGTGTGAACGGCTTCTCTACACCACCCCCTGGCACTCTCACGCCCGTGGGCCCAAACGGCGCTTTGCGAAACGGTACACATGGTAGCCAGGCCGATATATCCGAAGCAGATGGCACTGTAGCTTCGGTAAGCGGTTTCTTTGAGGAAGATGCCGATCTGGACGAGGTTGAGTATAAGACGTGGAAGCAGGTTACCAAGAAGGACCGTGCTATCATTGCCGCTGAACGTCACCGTTTGTTCCGAGATGATCAACTCCAACCAGATGAGCCTGCCATCTTACGGTCTAAAGCTGGAATGAGGAGATGGCTTCGACATCGAAAGCAAGCTATGGAAGAAGAATCTGCACACAATGCGCCTTCGCAGCCAGATGGAAAAGATGGAATATCAGCAACTGCGGGCGAAACCCTAGCCGAGGGTATTGAAGGGGAGGAAGAGCGCCAAATTCCCGATTACTATGATCCCGTATGCGTGATTCCAGATCTCAACGAACGCCTTCAGTGGGTCGAAGATTCCCAAGGCCATGTCATCCAGCAATTTGAAGAGTACATGCGCATTGTGCCCAAAGGACAATTTACAGCACCGGAGGGCTCTCTTACAAGGAAGCTTGAGTCCAATATGCGGCAAATGCAGGAGACCAGAAAGATATGCGCTAAGATTAGCATAGTGAAACAGATGCAGCTTCAATCGCAGGTAAGCGATGACCTGGAGTATTAACTAGGAATTTTACTAATATACACGCTGTAGATGTACCAAAATCAGTTTCAGAAGTACGATCCTCAACCATTCATCGAAGCGGACATCGAGCCCATGGTAGTGTCTGAAGATGGTCCTATCATGGCTCCGTATGTCTGTCGGGCAGCACTTCAGCGCAGCGTTGGCAAGATCTTCTATCATGCTGGCTTCGAAGAGTTTCAGCCATCCGCTCTCGACGCAATAACAGATATTGCTGGCGACTTCTTCCAAAAACTTGTAGCAAGCCTTGGTATTTACCGCGAAACCCCTAAGATGAAAACCGTCACTCCCGTGACTAACCAGACTGGTGAACTCACAAGCTGGGTGCCGCGCTTCACTCAAGAAGAAGCTATCATGCATGCGTTACAAGTCAATGGTGTCGACCTCGAGAGCCTCGATGCATACGTGAAGGATGACATTGAACGGCTGGGTAGCAAACTGTCTGGCATGCAAGATCGGATGCGCTCGTACTATGCTGAACTTCTCCGCCCGGCCATGGATAACGCTGGTGCTGATGGTGCCGGTGCCTTCACCGATGGCAGCGAGCAGTTTGTTGGAGGTGACTTCGCCGAAGACATTGGCGAGGACTTCTTTGGCTTCAAGGAACTAGGCCTTGACAAGGAATTCGGCCTTACGTTCAGCGTTCCTCTACACTTGCTCCAGAACAGGATGCATCAATTACACGCCTCACAGAACACGAAGTATGTATCTTCTTTTACGAATATCCATTCATCAACTAACATGATGCCAGCAACGTCACTACAACTGGCGCGCTTATGGGCGAACCACCCAAGTTCGAGCCTGTCACTGTGCAGACTATTCCTAACCAAATTGGCCTAATTCAAGATTGGTTCATGGCCAAGCTTCAGGATAACAATAGTGAATCACTTATCGAAGACGACGATCTCCCACCAAAACAACGCTTCCCTAAGCCACGCCTTCCACCAACGGGCAAGATATCCAGTCCTCGAAAGCGGCCACTGAGGGAGCAACAACAAATGGCACGCAAGAAGCGGAAGCTGTTCGAGGAAAGAGAGGAGAATGGTGGTAATGATGGCGGAGGATCGAGCGGCAATCTGGCCAAAGGCCTCGGGAAGCCTGTCGGCAAGCTCAAACTTGAGATGCCTTCCCAGAAAGAGAATCAGGCGGTTACTGAGCCTGAAAAAGACGATGGGAGCGCCGTAGGTTTGATCAGTCCGGAAAGTATCCAAGCTGTCTGATCCTTTCCGCCCTGCGCGTGTCACGACATCTGTGACGCGCATTCCATTACTATATGTTTTATTTTGGCGTCGGGCACCGATTGAGTGCATATGGGCTGGTGTTCTGGATTTCTTTTCAGCCAATGGCCCTTCGCGCCTGCTTTCTATACCGTTCATCACGATGTCTCGTTTTAATCTTTATGCCCGTGGGATTTCTGCGGCTTAGGCATCAGGCTGCGGGTTGTCTTGCACGGGCAGTCTTTGGGAGCATTGCGTCGTTTATCATGGCACGACGGGCGTTGCAGGTATAGCGTTCTCAACTTCATGTGCTTAGATATCAGGCGGGTGGGATGGAGTTGGTCGCGTTTGTATACCCTTTGGCCTCGGTACCCGTTTGCAGTTTGATGGCATGGTGGGTGGTGTGAGGCGGCGATCTCAGGCTGCTATATGGGCTTTCATGATTCTGTACATACCGAACGGACCGAAACTGCAATGGTTCTTGCCGTGGACCAACCGTAGCTGTCAATACAAATACAAAAATTGCTTGAAGGAGATACATAGTACGAAGCAATGGCGAATTAGATTTGCTGGTGGCCAGTGTAGACCAATGTGTACCTACGCTGAAGTGCACACCTCGGCGTATAGATGCAGCAATCCGAGTCCAGACTCCAGGTCGAATCTAGCGAGGCTTTCACGTCGTAACTGAGACAAAGAGAGGCATTACTGCCATTGTTGCACTTGCAAATTGCGAGATGGCGATCTGATATGCCCTGTTTGATAACCGAGCTGAAATTGTCAATGATGTCTCTAGCGCGCGCGGACTTGTGGCGGCCGACCTTGATTTCGTTTACACCTGAACACCACAATCAACGTACGTTTGCTGCACTATCACCTAGATGTGCTGTCTGGGCTGTCCCATTGCAATGTGGTTCGGTGAGTTTTTCTATATCCACAGTCGCCCGTCGCCGAATCTTTGGTACTTTAGTTCTAACGTATGGCGAGACACGGATCTTTTCTAAAAGACTTGGACCTTCGTTTCTGTCACTTCACTTCCCAACCTTTTCAACCTCAACCGCCCACACGTGCGCATCTCACTCAGCGCCTTGCCGACAATTGGAAGGCGGACACATCAACAGTCTGCGCGCCTTTACATTTTTCTTGCTCTTGTCCACCCACTTTTTTCTTTTTCTCAGTCTCCAAGGTACTTTGCGCTCTGCGACTTTCACGACAAGGTTGTGCGGGCCATGGCGCCTACTGCACAGTCAACAGTTCGCGAAGATGGGAATCATCGTTCTTTTCCTGCCTTTGGTTCGCTTGAGGCATGGACAGAACAGCATGGAGCACTCGAGTATGATGCCTACAGGACGAGGGAAAGTGCGCCTATGAGCTACGAAGAGTGGTTGGCATCGCCGGAGATTGCCAGTTTGTATCTATACCACTCACTTCTGGCCGTCTGGAACGAAGATACTTCAGGTGTATGCCATTCCATGAGACATCCCTAATAACGGCGTCCTTGCTGATGGCAACAGGATGAGAGCTCTGATGATGAGGTCCCTGAAGTTGCCCTGCCTCGACGTGAAATGCCGGTGCGGCCGATAACCGTTACTTCCAATGAAGACGGAATGTGGGCCACCATCCAACCAACAACTTCAACGCCGCGCCCAAATTCAGATGAATTTCCTTCGGAGTTTGCCAAGCGAAAGAGGAAGCCGAGAAAGCCATATCTGGTAGTCACTTTTATCTTTTTTTGGTTATGTGCACAGCTAATTTCGTCTTAGTCGCAGGAACTCATCGCATCAGATGACAGTGACGACATCAAGCAGGAAGCACAAGTCTCTGAGGTTGCTGCTCCTATAATACCTACACAGACTCCCACCTCGAATGGGCGACGCAAGTCAGGGGGCCGCAAGAAGAAGCAGTTTCTAGTAATGTTGCTCGGATCGATCACACTACCAACAAGACTAATTCGCATCACAGTCGGAAGAAAAGATATCTCCAGACGATGATGACGAGCCAAACTCGATCGATTCCATTGCAGTTGCTCCCGCAGAACCTCTTAGTTCTGCCGCCGTTGGTACGTTTCTCTTTTTCTACATTCTGCCCCGCCTCGCTGCACCCCGTAAGATCAGCGAGCATATTTTATCAATGGATCGCGGAATAACTCTAGCACCTTCGTGATTCATATAACTATGAATTGAGAACACTAACAAGCAACAGAGTCTCCGGCCCCGCCTGTCCAAAAGAAAGTTGCCAAGTCAAAATCCGGAAGAGTGTGGAAAAAGCCAGTCAAGGTAATTTTTCCGCAGTACAGGAAAACTTCACGTGTCTGATGTTTTCAGTCTCAAGAAACAGTCCCACTGGACAAAGACGACGAAGACCCTGTTCCTGCGGGTGTCGCTACGCCGAAGAATACATCGGCTGTTTCGCCCGACGGGCCGGGCTCGGGTTCATTGTCATCCTCGAGACGAGGCCTGCGGATGCGAACAGCTGCGCAGCAGAATCCTTATCAATACAACGAGAAGTTGTTTGAGGGGCTTCTTTCGAATGATCGGGAGCAAGTTCCTGTGCGCAACACTGCGTCACCACCCAAAGCGACGGTAACTAGGCTTTCAGAGGTTTCTTACCCAACAGGAGAGAATACCCATGTTGATATTGGTGTCAAGAATGAAGCCGATGCTGATGTTGATGTCGATGGTTCTACGCTCTCTGGCGAAGACGAAGTTCAATCAGAAGACCTTCCACGGAGGAAAAGCAAAGCTCACTACAAGGGCAAGGGACGAGCATGGAAAAAGACGGAGTCTGACGATGACGAGGATTTCAAGACGCTTGCCAAGCCTAAGAAGGTCAAGTTACCAGCAAAGCAGAAACTCGGACGTCGCAAATCTACTCACAACTACGCGCCCAAGGAAGAAGATAGACTTGCCCGTGAAGCGGCGGTGGAAGCAGCAATACAAGACGCCGAAGAAGCAGAATCTCGATCAAAGGCTAAGAAACAGACAAAATCGCCAAAGGCTGAGAAGAAGCAGAAGCAGAAGAAGCAGGCGGTCGAGTTTGTCCCTATTGAAGAGCAAAAGAGGAAGCGTAGAGCCAGGAAGCCGAAGATTTCTGCAGAGTTTGTGAATGATGATGACTCTGACACGGAGGAAGAGGAGCAACAGCAGGGGCAGGAGCGGGGACAAGAGCAGAAGGATACGCTTGATCGGGTTCCAGACAAAAATGGAGACAAAGAGTGGGGGCTAGGCAAGCATACGAACGGCAATACGCAAGACAATACCACACTTGACTCGACCCTGAGAAAGACGGTCAACGCGAAGGTCAAAAGCAAGAAGTCTAATCAGAGCAGCCCATCCAAGGATGTCAATACGGTGGACTTCGACGATGAGGACGACTTCAGCGCGGGCCAGATGAGGACGACACCGAGAAAGAAGACCAGTTCTGCTCTCGGTTGATATATTCGAGTGGACATCCTTAGTTTGTACATTACATGGGTTTATATGCCAAGTGTGATAGGTGTTACTGTTTGATAGGGTGAAAGGCGGGCCAATTCATAGCATAGAGTAACGGATGGTCTAGCGCACATAGCGCCTAGATCGGATTCATGGTGTTCGGGGCTGAATATTGTATGCTGGCATTTAACACGACCGGAAGAGATTGCGGTCTTATCTATTTCTCAAGTACTCTTCCTCCATAGGCTTGTCCCAGCATTTCTCTCAGATACGTGCTGTGGTAGGACAGTAGGCAAACACTTTAATGCTACAATAGTACATACAGTCAAGGATACAACGATGTTTCCACCCTCGCGTCGAGTAACGTACCCATGTGCGGAGTCTTTTTTTTTTCGAAGCGAGGAGCATCGGCAAGATCGGGCGCAATCACCTCCCAACTGGCAAGCCCCTTAGCTTTGCTAAAAAGTAGATAACGCCAAATGCCAAACCGCCAATATGACCGGCGTGACCAACTCTCGAGCTCGGGTCATTCAAGTAGAAGCCATCAAAGGCAGCATAGCCCGTGATCAGCAACCACAAGGGCATAGGTACGATGCCATAAAGCAGGATGCGAGAGCTCGGATACAGAATTGCAGCCACAGCACCAACGCCCATGAGGGAGCCCGAGAAGCCCAAACCCCGATGAGGATCTCGCGGCCTCCTGTTCGGCGACGGGTACTGCTCTTGGAGTTTCTTGTGTCGAAGGTACAGATATCCCGCACTTCCCGTGAGGCCCGAACCAAGGACGAGGGTGAGCAGGCGAACAGGCGTCACGCCGGGTGTCTTGGCTACCATTTCGCCGAGAAAATAGATGCCGAACATGTTTCCCAGGAGATGCATGACATTGATGTGGGAAAAGACGCTCGTGAGCACAGTCCACCATCTTCCATCCTTGAATACGCTGTCGTAGTTTAGGGTGAAGTTTTGGTGGAATTTGAGCCAGGGGCCTTGGAATCCTTGCTGGGCTTGGGATTTGGCGTATTGGGAGTAGATGAATACGGCGCTGTTGGCGGCGATGAGCCCGTAGATGATGCTGGTGTTGATTTTGAGAGTGTTGGGGAAGGAGGAGGAGGAGGAAGAGGTTGTGTACAGGCGTCGACTGAGATTGAGATTGAGACGGAGACGGGCTTGGTGAATAGAAGGGCCTTGGGAGTAGAAGTTGGAGGGGAGAGATTTAGATGTATTGAGGAGGGATTTTTGATGGCGAAGGGGTGTTGATGGGGTGAAGATGGTTGGACGGAGGGACCTGATGAAGCGTTGAAGGAAAACCATGGTCGGGAAGAAGGCAAATGGCGTTCGAATCTAAAATCGAAGCAACCCGTGTTCTTGTTCACATGTATATTTTCTTTGTCGAAGAGTCCAGCGAAAAAGGAGGAAGTAAAGCACGTGAGCGGTCCGCCGGTGTAGGTGAAGGTCAAGGGATGAATGAGGCTGATGTTCGATTGTTCGTTTGAAGGTGACCAATCAAAGGGCAAACGCACGCTCCACGTCCACATCCACATCGACCTGCACATCCACCACCAACAATCGTTCATAATTACGATGAACTTCTTGAGCGCCGATAAAGAGCTTGTGCACGTCTGACCCCAGGTCCTCTAACTACCGCCAGCGTTTCCCTGCGACCAGCACAACCAACAACGACAACAACATCATCTTCTCATAATCATCATCATCACCACCACGCCCCCCACCACCATCACAGCCGTAAACGTGCACGTGCTCCCGCCCAGGCGACTGCTGAACAGTTTGCGCCCTACCACCAAAACCAACCTCCACGCTCTGATATTTGATACTGTGCTAGAACTCGGCACCCCCCACCGCACACATCCACACCCACACTCACGCCCGCATCCATACCCACATCCGCACACTCTTCCACGTACTCGCTTCTGCGTCGAAGCTTCCGGCCCAGCCTAAATCCACCCCATCACGTCTGCGGCCTCGATTGCGCACCCGGTGTTTTGCTCGACGGCCGAAACTCTCCCTCCCCGACACAGAGTCGCCGCTTGCTCAAGGCACTCAACCTCCTCTCACACAAACCACAATGGCCGACCAGCTCGCCGCCCAGCTCGCGAGCACCAAGATCAGGTTCGTCGCCCACGCTGCTTTGTCCTGTCCTGCCTTGCCCCGCCCTGCTAACCCGGCGAACAGTGAATCTTCACCAGCAGCAGACGGCAATTGGAAAGATGGCCTGAAGCTTCCTGCAAAGGACACACGGGTGCAAACAGAGGTACGCGCGCCACTCGCACATGCCGCGCACTGCGACTGACATGACGCTAGGATGTCACGGCAACCAAAGGCCTGGAATTCGAGGATTTCTTCATCAAGCGCGAGCTGATGATGGGCATATTCGAGGCGGGGTTTGAAAAGCCCTCGCCCATCCAAGAAGAAACCATCCCCGTGGCCCTCACCGGCCGCGACATCCTCGCCCGTGCGAAGAACGGCACCGGGAAGACGGCTGCCTTCGTGATACCCACTCTTGAGCGCGTAAACCCAAAGAGCAACAAGACGCAAGCTCTCATCCTCGTCCCTACCCGAGAACTCGCCCTGCAGACCTCGCAGGTATGCAAGCTGCTGGGCAAGCATTTAGGCATTAACGTCATGGTCTCGACGGGTGGCACCGGGCTCAAGGACGACATCATCCGGCTGTCTGAGGCAGTGCATATCATTGTTGGGACGCCGGGACGGATTCTTGACCTGGCTGGCAAGGGCGTGGCCGACTTGTCTGCCTGTCAGACCTTTGTCATGGACGAAGCTGACAAGCTTCTGTCCCCCGAGTTCACCCCCGTTGTCGAGCAGCTGCTGAGTTTCCACCCCAAGGACCGACAGGTCATGCTTTTCAGTGCCACCTTCCCCATTGTGGTCAAGAGCTTCAAGGTATGCAAAGGCCGCTCTACAGCTGAGCCCCTTCTAACCACTGATCAATGCTAGGATAAACACATGAACACCCCTTACGAGATCAATCTCATGGACGAGCTCACGCTCCGTGGTATCACCCAATACTACGCCTTCGTCGAGGAGAAGCAAAAGGTCCACTGTCTGAACACCCTCTTCAACAAGCTGCAGATCAACCAGTCCATCATATTCTGTAACTCCACCAATCGCGTCGAACTTCTTGCCAAGAAGATCACAGAGCTTGGATACTCCTGCTTCTACTCACACGCCCGTATGCTGCAGCACAACCGTAACCGCGTCTTCCACGACTTTCGTAACGGCGTCTGCCGCAATCTCGTCTGCTCTGATTTGCTGACCCGTGGTATCGATATCCAGGCCGTCAACGTTGTCATCAACTTTGACTTCCCGAAGAATGCGGAGACGTATCTTCATCGCATTGGTCGATCTGGTCGTTTTGGACACTTGGGTTTGGCCATCAACCTGATCAATTGGGACGACCGTTTCAATCTGTATCGCATCGAGCAAGAGCTAGGTACTGAGATTCAGCCCATCCCGCAAGTTATCGAAAAGAACCTATACGTTTATGATGCTCCGGAGAACATCCCGCGCCCCATGAACACTCCACACCCAGCTCAGGGTCAAGATCAGGAGAACACTGCTGCACGCACTAACCAGAACAACCGAGGGAACTACAACCGCAACAACCGAGGAGGACGCCAGTTCCAGGGCCAGCCACGTGGTCCTCAGGGCCCACCGCAGACCCAAGGCCAAGGTCCAAACCCGAACCGCCAGAACCGCCAGAACCCGCAGCGCAATGCTCGGCCCCCGCCCGCCAACCCCTAGTGGGTTGGTGCACGGCAAGAGGGGGGCTTCATGGCAGCCTGAGCAGATTTCGATGGCCTATTCTGTTCATCACC
This sequence comes from Helminthosporium solani, assembly GCA_022560085.1. Taxonomy (NCBI): domain Eukaryota; kingdom Fungi; phylum Ascomycota; class Dothideomycetes; order Pleosporales; family Massarinaceae; genus Helminthosporium; species Helminthosporium solani. The sequence goes on along the minus strand of JAFISD010000001.1, from coordinate 16,011 downwards.
ATCTATGTCTCGATCTTTCGATGCCCAGGGCCTGGTAGTATTATCTGGTTTTTTTTTTCCTTTGCGCGTGCACAACATCTCTCAACTTCTGCTTCACGGTCCGTCTATTGTAAGGTAGATACCATCCGTGTTCCTTTCATTACGATATAATGAGCGGTTTTAGTCGACGGGTCGATGCGGGATATCTGAATTACTTTCGGCTATGACGAATCGAATCGAATCGGCGCCACCGGAGTCTGCGATTATGGACCGTTCACCTTGTATTATATACCCGGGGTCTTCCTGCACTAGATCTAGGGTCAGCTTCTTTTATTTCTTTGTTTCGGTCGGTCTAAACTACTAGCTCGACCTGCCCCTTTGGGGAGATGTGTTTCATCATGTCTTCTTTTCACTTCTCTCTTTTCTCTCTTCTACGGCATTGGACCACGGCGGTTTAAAAGTCCACTTTTATCACGATAGAGGACGACGGTTTTCGTCATCTGTCCGTCTATACAGACGTTCGGCGTCTGTCACATTCAACCGGATACGACTCGCGCTGTCTACACAGTGCACACGACCCCCAATATCCCACCTCTCTTCCCCTCACTTGTCACCTTTCCAATTCCACACGTCTTCCAAACTTCGCCACCAAACCCTTTTCTCTTCGCGGCTTCTCTCCCTCCCCACAGATACCGCACCATTCCATGAGCGCTGCTTCTAGGCTCATCTTGATGTTGATCATCCTCGAATTCACTCGCTGGATTGCTGGACCCGATCAGTCTAAGCTCTGTAACTCGCAAACTTTCCACCTACTCGCTGGCCTCGGCGTTCGACAATGTCTGGAAGCTTGATATCTCTGTTCAGATGCTTGGTAGAAGAAAAAGAATTGCAAAAACCACACTCAACCCACGACAAACAAGAACAAAAACCGAGTTTCAAGGACACGGTTGGGAAATTATGGATCGAATGGACGTGATTGGCGTTAGATGATGCATTCCGTTGATGATCTGGCTGGTCTTCTTATTGCTTCTTTTGATAGATAACCAAGTCGGCTGTCAATTGGATTGCATTCATTTAGCATCATGACTTGCCTTTTGTCTGTAGTTTTTCAATGCACAATTTACTCCTTGTAGAGAGATTCGTTGTGACTGATGTTTATGTGATGATGCTGAATTGAAATATTTGATGGGTGGTGCCTTGTGGCAATTAGATGCAGACTTATTACCATCTACGAGCGAATAGATGTGTTGTGATGGGGGCTTATTTATGACCAGCTACATCCTTTTCTAAAAGCTGGAATTCTGTAGAAGAAGAAGAAGAAGAAGAAAAAACAGTGTGATCCACATGAATAACACCACCCATGGCAATGCTGATTGCTTTTTGCTTTCTTTTTCTTTTTAGATCACATAGTTGATACATGTACGTGTTATACAAAATACAAAACCACCACCTTTGAAGGGGTACGCGGGATCCGAGATCTGTCTGTCTGTCTGTCTGTCTGTCTGTCTTTCTGTCCGTCCATCCACATATCCATATATCCATCTACTCATCCCATTTATAACCATGAGTATTCCTGATCCAAGCCCGCGTCGAATCAGTAGTCCGGCCATCAGCAGCACCCAGAACTCCACCCTCCCTCCCATCATTCTCCCCCAAAGTCTCCTCATCTGCAAACGTCTCACCCCTCAAAGCATCCCGCGGGCCAGAACCCAACTCCTCTCCCCCCTCCCTCTGCGCCTCACCCGCCCCATCCTTTTTGCCGTCAACACGACCCAGAGGGATCCCAAAGTCCCTATATACTTCCGTAGCATTTCGCCTTATCCTGTCGTTGTCGCCGACGCGCAGGTTCATATTCCGCATCGTGGCCTCCTGCATTTCGGCCGTGATATCCATGGAGCCGTAGCTCGAGAGCGAAAGCTGCAACGATGCAAATTTTTCTTGGACGCTCGACGAAGGGTGCCTTTGCAGGTAGGCGGCGATGGCGGCGTTATCCTCCTCGGTGCCTTTTCCGTAGTGCGTGCTGAGCTCTTTGGCGAAGATGGTGGGGAGGGTGTTGCCTCGGATGAGATGTGGTCTGTTTCTCGAGAAGGGCAATTTAATTCTGATCTGGGAGTCGAAGCCCATGGCTGCTAGGAGGTCTTCACGGGACCAGCGGAGGACTTGGCGGGTGTGTGTTTGGACTAGTTTTCGTACGTGAAGGGTTAGGTCGTCCCATTCGAGCGCATCTCTCTTAAAGAGCGGCTTCATCATTCTGTCAACTTTTTCCAGTAAGTCTTGAAAACCGATAGCGTTGTTTCTGATATGCTCGAGTTTGCCGAAGAGAAAGTCTGGATCGATTCCTGAAATCATGGGATGGATGCCCAACTTTCGCAGAGTTTCGGATCTAGGCTGTGCGAGCCTTTTGCGCGCCTTCCTGAGACTATCTCGCATCGTGGCTTGGACAACACGGGCTATGACTACGCGTGATTCTTCGGGAGTGACTTCACCCTGGATATCGATGTACTCGGCGGAGAACAAGGCAGGAAACGCTTCGCAGATAATACGAGGATGGATGCGGTAGGCATGATTTATGGCCCAATGATTAGGCTCCTTGATCTTCTCCATTATCTCTTCGGGCGTCATGCTTTGCACCGTTGCGTAGTAGCTAGACCTGTAAAACTCACGTAATTTGATCTCAAGAGCTTCGAGGTCTTTTAGCTTAGGGTTCACATGTTGAAATGGATTCCCAGTACGACTCTGCTCGTTCTTCATCTCAGCATTGATGAGACCGTCTTTGCGAAGTGCTTCCAAGATATCGCCAGCAAGTAAGCCGACGTTGCGAGGATGAACGCCAACACGGTGATAGAAGGTAATGTAGGGTTGGTCCAGCACCGTAGGATCTTTTCGAACGAGGTTTCTGACTAGCTCCAGAATGGTTTCAATGTCGCTAGGCTTGAGTCGCCCCCAGAATTCGCTCAGTGCGAGTTGAAATGCCTGTGAGGGAGTCCGCTGAGATCTGGCCCCGGCTTTCACTCTGCACTGGTCCATGAACAGCCAGAAATGCACACCGAAGACGCCGACTGGAATATTGAGCCTATCCGTCATGAATTCAACGCTCTCATGCACTCCCTTCGCGAGGTATATTGTGTTTTTCATAATGTGCTCTTCCAGACGGTGGAGGAAATCTTGTCTCTCTTTCTCGCCGGGAAACAGAGGATATTCCCAATAGAGATCGACATCCTGTTCTGCAACATTGATTCCAGAACCTACAGGGATAATGTCACCGTTGTTCCGCCTGTAGGCGCCGCTGTGATACAGGATGGTCGACGACGCGTCCGTTGCAATTTTCATACTCACAATTTTGGCAATGACGACAACATGATCCGCAACCATGACCTCGTGGCCGAGGCGACAAACCAAATTAGCGACCACGTTACCGTGCCGCAGCTCCGCAACTTGATTTTTCATGTCCACGGAAATTTTGGCAATCCGACGGCGCTCTTTGAAAGCGTCTTGAGTGTTGCCGCGCGTAAAGGCGTCTACAAGCACAGCTGACTGGCGGTCATCGCTAAGCAAGTGGACGCTGAAGCGTCCTTTGGCACGAATGGCGTCGAGGGTCTGCGAAGGATGTTTGATATTGAACGACACATACGGCGGGTCTAGTGAGACGGTGTTGAAGGAAGATAGAGCGGTGCCGAGTGGAATGGTCTTGTTTGTTTGCGGATCCTCGGACAGAACTGTGACAATGACCACGGAGCTGGGGACACGGCGCATGAGAGATCGCAACCCGCGAGTGCGCGCTTCTCGTAGCATATCGGCGTCCGAACCCTTTTTATCCTGATCTTTCCCATCGCTCCCATTCTTAGGCGTCGCTTTGTTGTTTTGATGGTTGTTCGTCGCTGTCTCGTCCAGTGCTGTGGCCTCTGCTTCCGAGGAGTAGCATCGGACGGGGCGGTGAGTGGTAACTCGGAGAGCCGCAGTATAACTGCATGGAGGTCGCCCTGAAGAAGGAAGAAGTTAGATGATAGTACAAGTACAATGTACAGGATACGACTTGCGCGTGTGGCAGTTCCAGCGGTAGAAGGCGGCGAAGAAGCGGCGCGCCGAAGGCTGGCGAAGAGCCATTGATAGAACACCAAACGCGATTTTCCCTTTTCTCTTCGTCCTTCTCTTTTTTTCAATCTCCTTGGTCTTCTTCGTCTTCTTTCTCTTCTTCCTCGTCTTCTGGCCAGAAAGGCCGAAACAGTCTGTAAACGAAGGACGGCAGCAATGATGATGACGCATTGGGCCAAAAAAACATTTGCCAAGAAAACTCTACCGTACGCGCAACCTCCATCAAATAGATAGATGCATTCACCCATGATCTTCACCCCCCATCACCACCACCAACTTCCCTCCCACACACCCCGAATGGCCTCTCCGATCCCCTCCCCGAGCGCCCTGCGCCTCCTTCGCACCTCCTTACAGCTACAACCCCAAATCCTACACACGTCTCACGCAACACAATCGCAAATCCGACATGCGACTCTCCTCAAGCGGCCCAAACGTCCCTACACCTTCACACAGCTGATCACGCTCAGCGACGGCAGCTCGTTCCTCCACCGCACCACATCCCCGCTCCCAACATACAAGAGCCAAAAAGATGTTCGAAACAATCCGCTGTGGAATCCGAGCTCGCAGAAGCTGCTGAACGTCGAGGAGGACGAGGCTGGAAAGTTGAAGGCTTTCAGGGCAAAGTTTGGAACCGGTTGGGACGCCGAGCAGGTACGTTGCATGAATATACGTTGCATCTCCGAGATCCATGGCTAATGTGCGATACAGGGCAAGGGAACAATGAAGGCCGATCATCTCATGGACCTCATAAGTGGTCAAGTTGCGGAAGCTCCCAAGAAAACGGAGACAAAGGCTGCACCCGCCCAACCTGCAGCGAAGCCTGGGAAAAAGTGATAGATGCTTTGTTGGATTGTGCTGCCACATTTACTGTACATATACATGTTACATTTACTATACAGATACATCTTACGACAGCCAGCGACCGACCTTCCGGTCTACCAATTGTCATCGTTGTCGGACTTGTTATTCCTTTTCGCTTTCAACCGAAAGTACTTTGTGTGATTCGTATCTTCGTTCCTGAATGGCCAATTCCTAAACGCCTTGCAAAGCTCATCCACCATTTCTACCGTCAACATCCTCACGTTGAAACGATTCATATTCAATCTGCCGCCTTTCTTCGGGTCCCGTAAACTCGGCGCTTTATCAACGAGAGCTGATGCCCCCGAATGACAAGACTCCAACGACTGTATGATAGACTGTGAAGGTATGGATAAAATTCCGTGAATGAAGTCCTGAATCCATTCGGTCCAGGCCGGATCCGCGTCGACCGGTGGTCGTCGCGGCGTGATGTCTATGAGAGAGAGGCGACTTGAAGGCCAAACTTCGTCGTTGCGCATGACCAGGGGCTCATAGGGGCGCATGTCCCATTGCAAACGTTCCACGGGCGAGCGTAGGATGAGTCGGTCGTCGATCTCGCTCACAAGTGCACTTAGGTAGTTTTTATCCATTTTGACTTTCCCAGCTTCAAACTGGTCCTCTTTATCCTTCAAAATTGCCATCACCGAGTCTTTGCCGGGCCCATCTTGCAAACCGAGGATCCAACACTCAAGATCGTATATCTCCTCGGCGGTTTTGGCGAGCGCTTCGATTTCGACCTTGATCCTTTGGGCGCGGCCGGAGCTAGATCGTCTAACGGAAAGTTGCCTGCCATCTTTTGTGAGGTATTCCTTTTCCAAGTTGGCTCGCGTCGTTCTAAACTGCACGTATTTGGGCCGATTCTCTAGGAAATCCCGTTCGAGTCGAACCAATTCAATGATGGAATCCATGCTCATTCCGATCGTCGAGACACCAGCCATTTCTTTCTTTTTCAGATACTCGTAGACTTTCTCAAGACACATCTTTCCGGTGCCATCAGTCAATCGTTCGATTTCCTCGGCGAAGTCGTGAACGTTCTCACGCCGATTTGCGGGGAGTTCCATTCCCTTCTGGCGACCTCTTTGCATAGCTCGAATAAGACTCTCTATTTCCAACTGTGGCTCTCGGCCCGTTGAGAACGTGCGTCCGACTTTACGCGCAATATGGCCTGCAGTTACTACCTCGGTATTCGTACCCAGCAAATCCATGAAGAAACTGAACTTGGAATGGTGGCATGCAGCTCGTGGTATACACCCCCTTATGTCTTCAGCTGCGCCCCAGAACAGCGACCGCACAGGGCCCCAGCTGTGGTAACCTTCAGACGTCCATGCCTTCGACCCCCACTGCACGAGAAGCTGCTTTATCATCGAATCGAACCCCATGCCAGGAAGTCGCGGTTTCCAATCCAGCAATCCAGTGACCAAGAGCGATTCGTTCAATTTATAGGCATTCTCATCCCCTCGGCCCACGCGCTTCTGGTGTGGAAGCAGTCCTGCCTCCACAAGTCTCTTGAATTCCTCGTGTCTGATTGGGTCGGCTCGAAAAATTTTGTACGTGGAGCCCGGCTCTTCGACTAGAGGTAGGAGGAAGGGGTCGAAGTTTTCCGATGGCTCAAAGAGGATGTGGGTGCGCGGCTGAAGATAGTCGTGGAGTTTACGGGACCAGAGGCCTGCGCCTGGGTTCAAGTCAATAAGGTCGCAGCCCTTGTACTTCTCGATCGAAGGACCAATGTACTTTATAACATCGTCTATACAAAATTCGTATTAGCGAATGCGCCGTGGCGATTTCCCCCTAGGACAAGGACACGACATACCGCATAGATCTGGACTTACAATCTGCGGTCGCAAAATATTTCGTGTCTTATTGGAGTATAAAGGATAGGATGTTACCGACTGGCTAAAGTTTCCTTTCATTGCGGATTCTGCCAGTGTTACCGATAATGGGTACTCCTGCGTCGCGGTGAGATTAACAGGATCCCATATGCGAGCCGTTGCCTTGGATGCATGGCGGATTCCCAAAGAATGGCGAGCATGACAACGGAGAGTAAGCCGCGTACGGCACGACATGAGTGGTAAAGTAGTGATGGGCTTCAAAAGGTGCGTTGACTTCGGTTTAGAAAGTCTTGACGTGAGTTCCGCCCTCGGGAGGAGCAGGTTCACATAGCTACTAACTAGATCTAGGCTAGCTCAGATTTTCGTCAACACGTAGCGTATACAAGCACAAAGGTACATAGATAGTCCACACGCGCAAATTATGCAGTTCGACCCCACCGTTTACTATCTTCAAAACGATCAGCTACATGGTAATATTTACCATACAACGAAAAAGTCTCGAGCATCTGGTAGGTCATAAACACATCGTAAAGACTGATGAGTTCATGAAGTCAAATGGTACTAACATTACAAGCTGCGATGAGCATTCACCAACTGAAAATGGCCAATATGCTCGCATCCTCTACGGAGTAACCTACTTCTGAATATGTGTTGATCACAGCGCGGACCATGGCTTTGGACGTAGAGTCTGGTCATCTTGGAGCACTGTTCACGTTCCCATCTGACGATAGCCGGCCCTTCTAAGTCGACGACGCAGGTTCTCGGGTGCAGAGACACGCTCATCCGAGCCCGGAACAAGGCTATCGTTGGTCTTTTGCAGCACAGATTCGGGATCTTCTGATATAGGGAGGTCCAGTGGTGCCATATGCGGTGCCAGGGGTGTAGGTAGATGCTGGGCTGCTGAAAGGAAGGGTGACGGAGGTAAATCCTCGAGACTCAGCGGGTGGTGTACGCCCTCCATGAGCGCAGGATCGAGCGGCATATCATATTCGTGGTGTTGAGCTGGAAACCCGGTAACGAAATGTTCTGAAGCTTCCAATTGGAGCTGATGGCTTGGTGAATCGAGCCGCTGAAGCGGGCGCTGTGGTGTCGTCTGAAATTCACGAGCCAGATCAGGGGTAGTCGATGGAGCGGACGGATTTGGTTGTTGTATGAACCGTGACTGCGAGCGCGCGGCCGAAATGCCCTTGTTCAACTCGCTGCACTCGGGACAGTTACGAATGACCTGGCTTACGGTCTCCTTGATGCGAACCCAGTGGTAGGACTCTGCTATTGAGGCTGTCGTCTTGTTGATACCACCATGAGATTTGTGGTGCAATTCACGTGCAATCTCGTACTGGCGCTGTGGATCTGAGATGACCTCCTTTCCCTTGAGCATGAGCCTCTCCCCGTCTATACTGTTTGACGGTAAGAGCTTGTAATGTGTAGCAGCACTCCGAAGACGGCTCTTCTCCGCTCGATCAGCTCCGTTAGGGTACTTGCCGTTCTTCAGGTAGTAACGAATCTTGTCGAATCGTTCTTCGGATACGAAGTCGTCCTCTTGGCCAAGATCTCGGCCATAGATAATGGCGTCGACGAGTTCGCCTGGATAGGATTTCAGGTTACCACAGCCTTTGATACGGCCAAGACGTTTAAAGCCTAGCGCATCCCAAATTCGGCATGAGGCGACATTGGTCTCGTAGACGAGGTTGAATACAGAGTAGGTGTATCCCTATTCACGTAAGCGGAAATGCCGTGGATTGACGGTAGAACCAGAGGTTTGACGTACAAGTTTCGGTGCCCAATCGAGATACATCTCACCCATCAACCGACCGACACCGCGGTTCCGTGAGGCATCTGTCACCAAGAAACCTCCATTGCAAACATGGCCGGAGCGACCGGGGTAGTTTGGCTTGATGTACAGACTACCCAGACACTCACGCTCCCAATCACAGCCTCTCTGTGCCATCTCATGGATCTCCCTTCCGTCTTGGATCTCACCTAGAAGCATAATGGCGCCGAACACACCGAACCAGTGCGTGCCAAACTTGTCAAGCGGCAGCGGCTCCATCATGGGGTACGTGTCGCCCTTCTCAATCTCGCGGCCTAGCTGATCGCAGAGGTATGCGAGTAGGGTAAGAGGTACCTGATTCGGGGCGGAGAAAGGTATAATGGTTGCAGTAGTCACACGATCCCGCAGAGTCACCAAACGAGGCGCAACACCTGGAGGTAGAGGGCCACCAGGGGCAGGCAGGTCGCTATGGCTTCGACAGAATATGGAAGCAGACGGATCCTCCATTGCCGCCATCTTGGGCCAAATTGGCGATGCAAGACTGGACTGTTCGGTCAGTATGGACGAGCACAGAGACCCAAGGGGACGAAGAATGCTCCAAGGTGGCGTATGGCTCTCGCGCAGACCCACAAGGCCATAAGGCTGTGCGCTCGTCGCATACAGTGGCCATGTTTGCCAAAGATGAGATTGAACAATAGAAGGTGAGGAGGCACAGAGGCAACAGGGGCACTTACCGTCTCCCTATATGATATCTCTGTCACGGCTGTACATCTCAGTCCACGCTGGCTCTCCGAGTCGCAGCGGGTGGGCGGGAGCGATTTGCCCTACCTAGGCAGCTTTCAGCCACCAATCACGCGCTGTAACAAGCTGCTTTTTTTGGCAGCGCCTAATGATGGTAATAATAATAACACCACGTTCCAAGGAAGAGGCCGATTGTGGGTGTCGGACAATTACGGAGTAGATATTGCATGCAACTATCTATTGTGGGCAGACGAATTCCAGGGCGCATCAAGAGGTTTCCGTTGGTTGGTTGCCAAGACCTTATCGATTATTCTGTTAATACCTACGGAGCACTCCGCTCGACACTTGACTTGGGTGCTTGGTCGGCTCCCATGTCCTTCTCCTTCTCCTTCTCCTTCTCCGTCTGCTTGCACGCAACTTGGGCTGGGAAAGCTCATGGATTTCTGTACAGGGTTCTGAGGCTGGCATCGGCTCGAAGACAGGTTGCTTTCCGTCCGACGTTGATTGCGATAGTTACACGTGTTGTGGGTGGCACAGCACAGCTATGTATGGAGGAAGCTTTGCCGATTGGAAACACCAGCAGACGGTTCTACGGGGTATATCTCTACTAGTCCATGATTACATGGACGCGAGGCGACGTATCACCTGCGATGAACTTGCTGGGGGCTTTGACGTGACCGGCGGCCGTTCTGTCTTTCTCGCCAGAGAATGCTAATTACACCAGTTCGATGTTGTATGCTTCAATGCCACGCCGCTATACTCCATACTCCATATCCATTGTGTATTGGAAAGCTAAAAGCTCCATCGAACGATCAACAACAAGTATCTACTACTCCATATGCCATCTACAATACCCAGCACGCCCAGCTACCCAGCCACCCAGCTCTCCAGGCACCCAGGTCTGCATGGGTCAGCAGTTCGTTACAGATCCTTTTGCGGGCTTTGTTGGCCGTGGCTGTGCAAGCGGGACTGGCACACTGGCACACTGGGTGACTGGATAGGTGGATAGATGAAGGATAGATAAAGACGGGGTGGGCGGCCCCGGGTTTGCGATCTCCGCAGGGGTGGACCTTGAGGTGTTTCTGGCGGTGAATTCAATTAATTCGACTTCTTCAATGCAACAGAGCAGCATAAGGGGGAGACAAGTGCCTTTTGCGACTCTGCGTCTTTGGCTTTGGCGTAGTCGCGAGTGAATCGTGAGCAGCTCCGGCCCCATCCACCATCCAACTTCAATGACTAGATAGATGAAAGAAGCGAGAGAACTCGTTGGATATTACTTGGCGCCAGACGTCATCGCCCAGCCATGGTGAGTAGGCAGATTGGCACGACTGGTTCCAAGGTTCCAAAGCCGGGAAGGCTAGACGCTGCTTAGATTCTGGCGCTGTACCTATAATTGTTGAGGGAAACATCTTTCGCATCAAGTTGGATGTTAGTTGGCCTTCGAGGCACTCCGCACACACGCACGCACCCTCACCCACACATACACGCCCTTCAACACGGCCATGAACAAGTTGAAGAAAAAGGCACGATCGGCGCGCAACCGGGTCGCAGAGAACGCGTCGCGAGGTACAGGGGCCGCTTCGCTTTCAGAGCCCGTCTCAGCGCTGCCGCCAGAGGACCACGCTTCTGTGATTGGGGTCAACGAGGGCTTCATAGGGCCACAACCAGGCACTGCAGCGCGCGACTTTGCTACACCCGTCGACTATGCCACATCATCGTCGCCACCGCTACCGCGGGCAGCAACTAAGCCTCCAACGTCGCTCCAGTCGTCTGTCGATGCTGGGAACCCTGTTCCAGACCCGCGTCAAGATAGGAGGAGACTTAGGAGTACGTCTACACCCAATGCACCGCCCGGCCAGCAGCATGCACAAAGACCCGTCTCTCTTCGACAGCCCAGCATAGGCATCCGGCGCATGCCATCGTCCCAGGCGCTCCGCCAAATCGCCCAGGAAGCAAACACCTCCATAAACGCCCTCCAGCAGGGCCGACTTCCCGCGTTGGAGGAAGAAGGGCAATTGGAAATGGTGCCGACAAATTCCACCAGCACGAGTGACTCAGTGCCGTTGCCGGCGTCGCCCAAACGGCTGAGGAAGATCAGAAGTGCCCGGCCAGGGCGTCTGAGCTTCTGGAAGGCCAAAGGTGCAAGCCCAGATGCCGATCTCGAGAAGCAACTGCCGCAGGAGCCCGTGGACCTCACTGAGCCGGCCATGAACTACTCGCCGAACATGGTAGATGTGTTGGATACGCTCGGTATGTGACTCGACTCTACAGTCGCCCAAAAAGTAATAGGCTGACGATTACAGACCCTGAGGTGCAGACCCTCACCTCCTTGACCAACATCCAAAACTCTCTCTTTGTGCCCAATCTCGGTCGTTTCGTCAATCGCAGGCCGACGTACAACATACAGCGACCCCCAAGCGAAACCCAGAGTTTAGAAGAAATCGATCGCATTCTTGCCCCCGCGCGCGCTGCTCAAGAAGATATGGCCTCCGTACCCAAGCTGAAGCGCACCCCAAGCGAAGGTACCATGGCAACTTTGGCAACGATTGATTCAAGGCTGAGCGAGTCACGCTATGCTGTACTTCCTCATGGCACCACCCTCGAAGGATGGTCCAAGGAAGACAAGAAAGAGCTCAACGACCACGTCAGGCATATGCTACACTCCAAACGTTCCAAATTCAAGCGCGCAATGCGTGGTTTTGGACAATACGTGCGCAGGCGTAAGTGTTCTAATTATTCTGAAACCTTGGCACAACACTAACCATCCATAGCACTGGGGTTCCTAGTCACCTTGTACGCGACTTTGATTACCCTATTCGGTTTGGCCTGGGTGCTGTTTTTGATCGGCTGGATCAACGTCGGCGGCAAGCAGATCTACGTTGTTCACATCATCGACAGCGTACTTGTTGCCCTCTTCGCCATTGTCGGCGATGGTCTAGCCCCCTTCCGAGCTATAGACACCTACCATATGATTTATATCGCACATTATCACCACTTTACCTGGTCACGCCGAAAGAAGGACATGCTTCCCAAACTAGCCGACCACAACGACCTCCCTACTGGCAACGCTCCCATGGCTGGACGTCGAGAATCCAGCCCTGATGATACGGTAAAACAATGGGAATTCACCGTTCTAAGCCCCAGCCAACAAACCAAGCTTGAGCACCACCAAGCGAAATTTTGCAAGTCACATTCCTTCTACAAGCCTCACGAGACCGAAACGCATCACGCGTTTCCTCTTCGCCTACTTGTTGCCATTGTAGTGCTTTTGGATTGTCACTCGCTTCTCCAAATCTCTTTGGGCGCCTGTACCTGGGGTATCTATTACAAGAATCGGCCAATGGCTATTACTACTGTGATTCTGTGCTTTTCCATCACCTGCAATGCCACAGCTGGCTTGCTCATCACCATTGGAGATCGCCGGACAAGGAAGAAGGACGTAATCGAGCGCATGAATAGACAAGAACTTACTGAAGAGGCCATGCACCATCTTGAAAAGAAGAAGGAACGAGAAAGCGAGAGCGAAAGAGATGACGAGAGCTCTGATAGGAAAGAAAAGGATGGTAAGAGAAGCTTGAATGTTCTTAGGCGTGCGCAGTCGAGCAGTAGTGGTAAAGGCAAAGGCAAGCAGGCCGAAAGCGCATACCCTTAATGTGGGGGTGATTTAGATTGGCTCGTTACATAGTTCTTAATGCATTGGAGCGCTCAGCTTTCTCGTATGATACCATCAATAATATAGACACATCTATATGATCTTTCCTGCTACACACTTTTCCTTCATAATCTGCAGAAGATTGATTCCACGGGCTGGTGTTAGGAGTGACGAGGTTCAAGTATGAGCTATTCTTAACAAGCCACGTGCAGCCCACCTGTGCTGATATGTAGGGCTGAATTAAAAGCTAGTACGGGAATAGTTAAGTGCATGTGGGGCTAAGCGCCATCCCCACCCACTTCCAGATGTCCCACGACTACGTTTTACCTCAACTACGTCTTGTCGGGGGAGATATGAGACTCCAATATTCTCTTGATATCTCACCTCCATCTGTGATACGGCCCTTCTCCTAATCAGCTTCTGATAAGCTTAGTGAAGTCTTCCTTACGCGACAACATCCCCCCGCTTTCTGCTCAGCACAAGTCGGCAGAAAGGCCGTATATACTGATGCGTGCATCACATCCCTTCTTGTTCCATCAGGCGAATGCGATTTGAGAACCATAGGACGATCCCGAAGTCCTGCAACTGGAAAAGAAGATAGAAGCGAAGTTATGGGTGACACTACATTCGACTTCGGGTTGGGATACGCCTTCCCGACCACGAGCAACAATCTCAAAAGGAAGAGAGTTGAGGGGCAGGAGAGCCAGACTCACAGGCCTAGCGATATTTCGGATACGAGGGTCACAACAGGCAGAGCTTTGCGGTGAGTGGACTGGGGCATATCTGCAGTCGCATGTAGGAGGACTGGGCTGATCACCATCTCCCTCTCAGGCTGGACTGCGACACCCTTACCGTAACTGTGGGCCAAGACGATGATAAGAGATCCTTCAAGATCCACGAACATGTGATATGCGACCGCTCGGAATTCTTCCACAACAGTATGAAGCCAGAGTGGGCGTCTATGCGACCCGATCCACGCATAATCGAGCTCCCCGAAGACGATCCTGAGGCTTTTTCCTTGTACCGCACGTGGTTGTATTCAGGCCAACTCGCTATCCTCCCGGGATCCAGCGGTGGTTCGGACGACAGCAGCAACAGCTCTACCAACGATACACCACCCGAACATTATCATACGCTAGCTTATGCTTACGTACTAGGCGAACGACTTCTCGATGTGCCGTTCAAGAACGCTATTGCGGATGCTTATGTGCTGTATGCCCGAGGAAATCCGCCGGGAAGGAGATACTATCCATCGAACGAGGAAATACGAATCATCTACGATGGGACAGCTGAGGGAAGCCCGATAAGGAGGTTACTGGTGGACATATGGTATTGTAGAGGCAAGGTGGAATGGATTCAAAAAGACAGTGATTTGCCACAGGAGTTTCTGGTGTGTGTGGTCAGAGAACTGCTCAGGGTGCGGGTCAGTGTGGATCAGTTGAGTCGGCCGTGGAAGCTGAGTCATACTCAGTATCATGAGAAAGAGGACGACTGAACGTTCGAAAAGTTCCCGTTGCGCAAAATTTCTGGGACTAATGTGATGATTGGATGTTTGGGTTATGATATATCGCTTCGTCAGGTCTTGAGTAATATTTTCCTCTTTACCGATGTTAAGTAAGCATTAAGCATTTACTAGCTCATATATTGCAAGGAATCGTTTGCTTTTTTCTTTAGACGAAACTGTAACAACGCTCCGACCGATTGGTAGTCCCGTATGGTTCATAGCGTTGTTGACTGAGGGCTTGGGCTCGGATGACAGTCGCATCCTCAAGGCTTGAGTATGAAGTAAGCTAGCTATATTCTTCAACAGACGCCACGACAGTTGTACAGTTTAGATATTCTGCTAACCAACTTTCCACTCCAAGGAAAACCACCCCATACGCTCATGTACGTACGCAAAAGATCGCTCACAGACTTGCCGTTCTTTAACAGGATATATCTTCCACCACCTTCTGGAGAATCAAGTTCAAACAGCCTACCTGAACATATAACGACAAGAAGCTGCCCCTTCCGCCCATTCCTCCTCACCATTACCTCAGAGACTACACCATCGCCTGCCATCAGAACAGGGTGCTCGAATACGGGGACTGAGCATGTCTTGGCAGTAGTGAGGCAGATAATAAGAATGGGGCACATGTGAACCGACCACGTTACGAAGTAGGGTGGCGTTGTATGTAGTGATGTCCGTGCACTCTTCGTTGTTTCTGCGCTGCAGTACGGTATCTATACTTCGTAGACGATGCTGCTGTCGAAAGCCGAAGAACAACCGAGCGTCGCGAGAGTTAAGACAGTCGACGTTAGGAATCTATTAGGAGCACTTTTCTGTGGATAGCTTAGCACCTATTTTAGGCTTCCCCTCCCCCCGCGAAATTTGTATAGTAGGTGATACTCACTGTGACTTGCTATATACTTACTATAATTTACTATAATTTACTATAACTTACTATACACTTACTACGATGCGCTGTATACTTACTATAATATAATGTATACTTACTATAACTTACTATACTTACTGTAATTCACTGTGATTCACTGTGACTGGCTATATACTTACTGCGACGCGCTGTATACTCACTACGACGCGCTGTATACTCACTACAACGTGCTATATACTTACTATAACTTGCTATGCTTACTACAATTCACTATGATTCACTATGACTTGCTATATACTTACTACAATGCGCTGTATACTCACTATAACGCGCTGTATACTTACTACGACGCGCTATACACTTACTACGACGTGCTATATACTTACTATAACTTGCTACGGATATGCTCACTGTAATTCACTGTGATTCACTGTGATTTGCTATATACTCACTACGACGCGCTGTATACTCACTATAACGCGCTGTATACTTACTACGACGCGCTGTACACTTACTATAATGTACTATATACTTACTATAACTTACTATAACTTACTATAATTTACTATAACTTTAAACTACGTAGTGTTGTGATATTCGTAGCTACCATGATTGATTGATTGATTGATTCCTACACGGTTGCAGCCGCTTGTGCAGCTATGCCCGGTGAAGGCGGGCTTGGCGGACAGCCGACGCGGCTCGGATCACTGC